>JAPXFY010000021.1:40294069-40304069 GCA_030674185.1 Monoplex corrugatus | reverse complement strand
TGATAATGCCCATTGTTTTTCGACACTTTAAGCGGTGTTGAAGCAAATTATTCTGGCTCCTCCAACACATAACCGACACTAAGTTAAATCACTTGAAGCTCCCATTACCAGAAAGTCCATGAGAGACAGCGGATGGCAAACTTCCGTGTTGGCCACCCACAGAGGAGTCCCTGCACTGCTGCTGTGTCACTTCGGTGGACTTCAGCTGTGCCTGTTCTGAATCAAGCTTACTAAGAACACTGCAGACTGAACACCGCTTCCTCATCCCCCCCCCCCCCCCCTAAGTTTTTGCAGTTGGTGGATAGGGTGCTGGAGTCAAAGAGTTAACGACTATAATCACTGAGTCGCGGAGCTCGTTTCAGTTTCAGTTTCAGTTTCTCAAGATGACTTTCCGCACTTGGAATAAATTCCATATGCTCTAACGTCACAGGTCCCATGTGATGGTGGTGATCATGGCACAAGTCTTAATTAAACCTGCACATAAACCCATGAGCTGGCCCGGTCTACCTGACCTAGTCTACACTTTTGTTTTAATCTCATACTATATAGGATTGTATAAGTTTAGACAGAGTTAAGACTGAGTTAGCGGAGCTAGACTGAGTTAGTGACTCCCCTATAAAGAGGCCACCACCATCCAGCGACAACCCCCTCCTCCCCCCATCTTCCCCCCCCCCCCCCATGATCCACAGACACCCAAAACACCCAAGTTGAATTTTTACCTCAGACACGTACGTGCAAGCCGTCGTGTGAATTTTATTGTTTCGTTAATTGCTGTGTTCGTTCAGTTCATTCATTTATTATCATTATTATATATATATTATATATATATATATATATATATATATATATATATATATATTATATAATTATATGTATATATTTTTTTTGTTTTTATTGTTTGTTTCAGATGAGACCCCATTTGACAGGCAAGCCGTCTCGAACAGCGGCTAGGTTAGGTCTTCTGCTACAGTCAGGTAAATCATGTTTTCTGTCTGCCAGCTTGTTTGTCTTGTCTGCCTGTCTGTCTGTCTGCCTGTCTGCCTGTCTGCCTGTCTGCCTGCCTGTCTGTCCGCCTGCCTGCCTGCCTGCTTGTCCGCCTGCTTGTACGTGTTTTCTGCCTGCCCGTCTGTCTTCTTGCTTGTCTGCCTGTATATTTTTTCTGTCTGTCTGCCTGCTTCTGTGTCTGCCTGCCTGCCTGTCTCCTCGCCTGTCTGCATGTGTTTTCTGTCTGTCTGTATATCTGCCTGTATGTTTTTTTCTGTCTGTCTGTATATCTGTCTTTTGTCTGTCTGCCTGCCTGTCTGTCTGTCTGTCTGTCTGCCTATATGTGTATTTTGCCTGCCTGTCTGTCTGCCTGTCTGCCTGCCTGTATGTGTTTTTTGCCTGTAGGCTTGTATGTCTGCCTGTACGTGTTTCTGCCTGCCTGCCTGCCTGCCTGCCTGCTTGTCTGTATGCCTGCATGCATGGGTTTCTACCTTCCCGTTTGTCTGCTTGTCTGTCTGCTCGTCTGTTTGTTCGTCTGTTTGCCTGTATGTGTTTGTACCTGCCTCTCTGCTTGTCTGTATGAATGCTGCATGTATGGTTCTGCCTGTCCTGTCTGTCTGCTTGTCTGCATGAACGTATGTGTTTTCTGTCTGCCTGCTGCTGTCTGCTGCCTGTCGCTGTGTCTGCCTGTATGTGTTTCTGCCTGCCTGCTGTCGCTTGTATGTCTGTATCGTCCTTGTGATTTGTTTGTTATTGTAGATCTTTTGTATTTGTCTTTTTTCTGCCGCTGTGTTCATGTTTTATCTGCCTGTGTCCTGTTGTTTATGCTGTGTGTCGCTGTGTTGTATGTTGTGTGTGTGTGTGTGTGTTGTGTGTGTTGTGTATGTGTGTGGTGTGTGTGTTTTATGTTGTGTGTGTTGTTGTGTGTGTGTGTGTGTGTGTTGTGTGTTGTGTGTGTGTTGTGTGTGTGTGTGTGTGTGTGTGTGTGTGTGTGTGTGTGTTGTGTGTGTGTGTGTGTGTATGTGTGTGTTGTGTGTGTGTGTGTATGTGTGTGTGTGTGTGTATGTGTTGTGTGTGTGTGTGTGTGTATGTGTGTGTGTGGTGTGTATGTTGTGTGTTGTGTGTGTATGTGTGTAGTGTGTGTGTTGTGTTGTGTGTGTGTGTGTTGTGTGTGTTGGTGGTGTATTGGGTGTGTGTGTGTGTGTTGTGTGTGTTGGTGTATGTGTGTGTATGTGTGTGTGTGTGTGTGTGTGTGTGTGTGTGTGTGTGTGTGTGTGTGTGTGTGTGTGTATGTGTGTGTTTTATTCTTATGAATATTGATTTTGTTTAGTAACAGTACTTATGTTGTTGTTGATGATGATGATGCGTATAATGACTTATTGCTGTCATCGTCGTCGTCGTTATCATCATCATTATCATCATCATCATCATCATCGTTGTGTTGTTGTTACTTTTATTATCATCATCATCACCATCATTCTTCTTCTTCTTCTTCTTTTTCTTGTTGTTATTATTATTATTATAATAATAGTTACTATTATTATTATTATTATTAGTGGGTGGTCCCGTAAGTATTTAACAATGCTGGCTCCCATGGGCTTAACGGCACTGGAGCTTTGACTGAGCGAGATTGGGTGTGGTAGTGTGTCGAAAAAGCGGGACTGTGCTGCCTGGGGTCAGTGCCAGTGAAACGGCACCGTACAGCTTAGGAGCTTTGACATTGTTCAAGAGCGATTTTATCGTACTGGAACAATTCCATGTGCGCTCCACCAACATTTGTCACCAGTTATCCTCTTAGGAACTTTGCCCTGTCCAGCTGTCCCCAGAGTTTTCCGCCCCTCCCTACTATGATTATTGTATTGCATACATATATATGTGTATATATAGACATGTGTATAAATGTATATGTGTATATACATATATATGTATGTATATATACATATACATCTATATCAAGAGAGAGAGAGAGAGAGAGAGAGAGAGAGAGAGAGAGAGAGAGAGAGACAGACAGACAGAGACAGGGACAGTGACAGAGAGACAGAGAGAGAGAGAGAGAGGCTGTGTTTATGGTGTTATTGAATTGATCGATTTCAGGTACACACGTGCATTGTATTGCTTTATATTGTATTGTATTGTATTGTAGTGTGCTTAGTTTATTGTATTATGAATTTCATTTTTTTTACAGTTTACATTGCATCATTAAATTTTATCGTTTTCAGGTGCACACTTGAGCATGACCAACCAAGGATCGCAGTTTTTCGCTGCCGGAAGCGTGAGGTTAGAAAAGGGCGCTCTCGTCGTTCAAAGGGCGATAACTCTCTTCATCTCTGCTGACGTCATACTCAACTCTATGGCGTCACAAGGGGAAGCAGGACCTTCCACCGTCGTCGTGTGTCTCTCGCTAGGTGAGGACTTGCGTATAGTGTGGTTGTCGTGTTGGCCTTTGTTAGGTGGTTTTTTGATGTTATGCTGCTCGAGTGATTGTCGATGGTTGTGCGTTTTGTCGTCACTTCAGTGAGTGTTTGTTTGTTTGTTTCAAGAGTAGATGACATGCAGTTAGTTGTAGGAGGAAAGTCATTGCCTGTGGCTGCATTTTCAAGGAGAGTAAATACAGGTACTTGTCCTCAACAGAGTAGTTGGCTGGCTGGGTGGTTTGTTTGTTGGTTGGTTGGTTGGTTGTCTTTTAGATTGAATATGTTAGTCGCAAGAACAGTGGATTTGTATCTATCTGTTCATGTGTCTGTCTATATATCTGTCCGTCTGTCTGTCTGCCTGTCTGTCTATCAGTCTATCTATTCTATCTATCTATCTATCTATCTATCTGTCTATCTATCTATCTATCTATCTATCTATCTGTCTATCTATCTATCTATCAGTCTATCAGTCTGTCTACTACCTACCTATTTATCTGTCTATCTATCTATCTATCTATCTATCTATCATTTATATCTATATATCTATCTATCTATCTATCGCTCGATCGATCGTTCGATTGATTGATTGATTGTTTCCACTTTTGTTTGATTAATTGATCGATTGACAGACTGATTGGTAGATCGATTGATTGATCGATTGATTGAATGATTGCTTGATCTACCCACCCAGCCATCCATTCACACACACATACGTTCAATATTGTCTTTTTCATCTTTATCCACAGCCAGGGGAGAATACGGCCAGCAGAACCCCATCACCTGCCAGCTGACGTATCTACGGAAGCGAGATCAGCAGATGGCGCGCGTATGGATGTTGCTGCAGGCCAAGCCCAACGACCGCATCTACGTCAACACTTCCTGGCCTTCTTACGTCATCAGCGACAACAGAGACAATCAGCAGAGTGTGTTCCAAGCCTTCGAAGTGTGACAAAATGACTGAGGAGATGAAGACAAGGAGCTTGGAGCAGCAAGGGAAATCGGCTTTGGAGAAGGAGGAGGAGCAGCAGCAGCAATAAGAGGAGAAACAGCAGCATGGTCAGCACTTAAAACAGCAACAGCAGCAGCAGAATCAGCTGTAATAGCAGCAGCAGCAGCAGCAGCTGAGCAACAGCACCAGAAGCAGCAGCAGAAGCAGCAGCAGCAACAAAAACACAGTTGTTGAACAGACAGATGCTTGCTATAAGACTTGCGGCCCTTAGGAGGTTGGAACTGCTTCCCGAGCAATGCCAGTGGAAGAACATGTACCTCCAGGATTGGTCTTCTGTTTCACGTAAAAGACTTACAAGAATCAATCTACTACCTTAACGTGAAAAGTCCTCCTAGGACTGGCCTTACATGGTTCTGTCTTACGTGAAGATTGGTTAGGATTGCTCTTCTGTCTCACGTCAAAAAACAGTCAAACAAACATTCCAGGGTTGATGTTCTTTCTTACGTGAAGATCCACACCGGGACTGGTCTTCCATCTCACTTAAGAAGCCAACAGGTTGGGTCTTCAGACAACATATTACGTGGAGAGACCCATACCACTGGCACCTGATGACCAGTAGGCTTTCTGTTCATCCGTCGAGGCGGACCGACGGGGTGAAAGCAGCCTGCACAACAGATCTCGTTTCATTCGCTTCTTTGTGTTGAGCGTTCGGCTCCTTCAGTGGAATCTTCCATGGACAAAACGAGTGGTTCACCGTTTTCTATTTATTTATTTATTTATTTATGATTTACTTTTTGTTTTTCGTTCGCTCCACTTCTACTGGCCTTTTTTTTTTTTTTTTTTTTTTTTTTGAGAAATGCGCGTCATATTTTTGTGTTCTTGTTCAACTTTGGACTACGAGACATCAGCGCCACAATTTGCGACCTTCGGTTCAGACGTGTTGCCTGGTTGCTGCATACTCACTCATCCTTCATCTTCCCCCCCCCCACTCCCCACACCCCACCCCCGCTGGCTCAGTTGGTTTAAAAACGGAATTGCTGACTCTACAGAGGACCTCAAGCTCTAGGTTCGATCCTCAGACAGTCTAGAGTTTTTCTTTCCTTCTGTATTGAGGTATTGGCGCGTTTATTTCACTCTGACTCTCAGACGAGCGAAGTCTCTCTTTTTAATTTTTTTTATTTCATTTTTTTTCAGTTTGCTAAGTTATTGCCAGTGGATTTATGTGGAGCGCATACGGAAATGCCCAAGCGTGATGTATCCCTCTCGAATAGACTCGAACTCGAGGACTCACCCTTCACCTTACCCGCCCTACTTCTTTTCTATCATTGTTCCTTCTCCCCTGAACAACGTAGGTCACAGAAGCTTGAGCGAAAGAGGAAATCTACACCATGCATCCCTACCCTCACCTCTACTCTCTCCTCCAAACGATATTTGAAGGAAAAGGAGAAAGAGAGAGAGAAGTGTGGTGTTTATGAGAGACAAAGAGATAGAGGTCTTTTGAGAGAAGCAGAGAGATTGGGAAGAGGTGGGTGGAAGGAAGAGTGGGTGGGTTTGGACATTTGAGCCCCAGACAAAAACCAGGGTGTGTGTTCGAGAGAGAGAGAGAGAGAGAGAGAGAGAGAGAGAGAGAGAGAGAGAGAGAGAGAGAGAGAGAGAGAGAGAGAGGGGAGAGAGAGAGAGAGAGAGAGAGAGAGAGAGAGAGAGAGAGAGAGAGAGACGTTCTTCGAAACCTACGCCACAAGATGCTTGAGATAGGACCCCAGGACATGTTTTCCAAAGAGAAAGAGACGGTTGTGTCACACCAAAAGGCCGCAAAGTTTGAGAAGAGAAAAAAGGGAGGTGATATAAACCGTTGCCCTTTCTTCGTTTCCCCCTCTCCCCTTTCCAACCCCCCTCCCCTCCCTTTCCCTCCCTTTCCGTCATGTTTGAATGTATGCGGAGGGGAGGAGCGAAGGGAGTAACCAACCACCTCAGGACGCTTTAAAGAGTGATGAGTACACACCGTACTTCCTGGAAGCTCCTGAGAAGGAAAAGAGAAAAGAAGAACGGGGCATCCCAATGGAAGGCTTGAGAGAAGAACACTTTTTTCTAGGATGCTTCCTTGTAGGATTATATAGGAGGAACAGGGAAACCATGTACAGCTCCTGTTTTCTTCTGTACATCTCAGAATCACCGAGGAAGTTCAAAAAGGGGAGGGAAAAAAAGGAGGAGAAGGAACATTGAGGTTTTGGACTCCTGCGAGTGAAAGAGAAGAAACAAAAAAACAACAACAGTTGATTTGCTTACATGGGAGATCCCCCATCTCGTCAACTGACTTATCATTCATCTTCATCAACCTTTTCTCCCATTTCCCCTGGGATGGTTAACTTCGTCCGCCGTATCACACGAGAAAGGTGCTGATGTAAGATTTGAAGCAAATGGAAAAAGGATACGTTTTCCTACAGGAAACTCCATTTCTGCAAGGAAGGGAGGGAGCCAGGGACGTACCATTATGGGATGGCTGAGAGACTGCAGTGTACATCCCATCCCATACCATACCGCTTTAGAATGTTGGAGATAGAAAACAGGAAGAGATACATCCTACAGAGGATGTTGATGATAGAAAAGTGGAAGAGTGTATCCTGAAGAGGATGTTGGTGATAGAAAAGTGGAAGAGTGTATCCTGAAGAGGATGATGGAGATAGAAAAGAGGATGAGATACATCCTACAGAGAATGTTGGTGATAGAAAAGAGGAAGAGTGCATCCTCAAGAGGATGATTGAGATAGAAATGAAGAGGTACATCAAGAAGAGGATGTTGGAGACAGACAGACAGAAAAAGAAGGAAGTGTATCCTAAAGAGAATCATCTCTTAAACAGAAAAGTGGAACAGGTGCATCCTAACAAGGATGTTGGAGAGATGGAGAACCAGGAATCGGACTTATTATTGGAAGTGTTATTCTTTGAGACGAAGGCAAATCCTAACCATCGGCTGTTCTCACTTGAAAATCTCTGACCATTTTTTGCAACAGGAGTCTACAGGGAGACAAGACAGAACTGCTGAGCTTGCTACCGTGGGAGGCTGTTGTTGTTTATAAGCAGTGCACGCTGTTCGATACCGTCATACTCTGAACAGTTGACTGCTGTAAGACATTTTCATGATTTGGTGGCGTAGTTTTTGAAATCAAGAATGAGGATATGAACAAGGCTGCATGCAGCCTGTAGCTGTGGCCGTGTGTGGCAGTCAGAGAAATAACTGAAGCAGGAACAACAGCCACAGACAAACATGAAAACACACCAGCACACAGATCAACAGATATGCTTGTATATACAAGCAAGCAGGCTCACACGCAGATACGCATAGATACATACACAAACAAGATATTCACAAGACACACAAAACACACACACGTGCATGCACACACGTTTACACACAACACATAACACACACACACACACACACACACACACACACACACACACACACACACACACACACACACACACACAACACACACACACACACAACACATACAAAAGACACATGCCCATGCAGGCACACACATTTACATACACACACACATTTACACAGACACACACAACATACATACACACACACACACCACACACACACCACACACACACACACCAGACACGCACACACACACACATGCACACACACACACACACACACACACACACCACACACACACACACATTCACAAGACATACAAAACACACATGTATGCACACACATTTACACACACACAAACACACACACACACACCATGGGATCAAGGTGGAGACCCATCTGTGTCTTTCATTTGAACACTACCAGTCGGATGTGTAACCTACATGTAAAATCCGACCCAGTGAAATGCACAATCCAATGCAAGTGTGAATGTCCTCTTGTAACTAACAGTAATCGAAATACTAATACAATAGACTTTTTGAAACTCTCTTCTTTTCTTTTTTTCAGAAAAAAGAGGGATTTTTCATATCGACCCAGGTGTGTGTGTGTATGTGTGTGTGTGTGTGTGTGTGGGGTGTGTGTGTGTTGTGTGTGTGTTGTGTGTGTGTGTGTGTGTGTGTTTACAAAAAAGCAAGATAAAGTCAAAACCAAAACGAGCAAACAAGATTTCTTGCAGCTGTTTAGACTTTACAGATGGATATTTACAAAGCCATTGATTGTTGAGTTGTTCGTGGAGACTTAAGTTTGGAAGGTTAAGTTCCAAGGTCAAGATCACACGGACGAGGCTAGCAAATTAAAAAAAAAAGTGGAAGGTTAAGTTCCAAAGTCAAGGTCACACAGGCAAATCAACTAAAAAAAGGGGACTCAAATCAGCACATTTTTAGGAAGGTGCGTTCACAGCACTTTCACAGAATTCTGATGGTACTTAAAATCAATTTTCACTGTTGCGACCGTCTGCCATTGTACTCGATGCACGTCAAATTTTGTTTCAAGCAAAGTTTCTTCAATGTCACAGTAACCTTGAGAAATACAAAATCCGGATTGTCTGTTTTTTTTGATAAAAAGGAAGATTATTAGAATGGCTTGACTATCTTACGTATTTGTTGTTTATAGTGTGTGTTTTTTTTTTTTCTTTCTATTTTTTTTTTCATCGTTGTATATGACCTTAGGTAAATCATATTGTAGACGTGGCTCGCCTTTCTCACGTTGCAGAACAATTCTGATGGAGTTTGGAATTAAGAGTTTTTGTTCAAGAGGGATTCGTTGCACTCGGACAATTCCATATTCGCTCTACCCAAATTTTTCCGTCTGTTCTCTGGCAGACTCCTTGAGCCTGCACAAAACGTTGTGTATTGGCTGGTAAGGACATGAAGTGAGGAAAGAGTGAGTTAGAGGAACTACGAAAAACTACTCTTGACTCCACCAGAATGATGGAAACATTAAAAATGGGTAGCCAACGGGCAGTATGTTTTTTTTTTTCTTTATCGTTATCCATTAGGATTGAACTTAATATATCTCATGTTGATCACATTCACGGTTCCAGCAACAGTACCAGATTCGTGTGAACAGTTGTGGTGGTGTTTTATCAGTCTACCACTGGAATAATCTTGGTTACGTTACATGTAAATGACATGACTTTGTGTATGTGTGTATCTTTACCTTGAAAAAAAAGGAAGAACAATTGTGGTGGATTTATAAGAAGTAACTAACAGTGTTGACTTTTTTTTAGCATGTTACCAAAACGTTTCTTTCAGCATGTGCCTTTCTTGAAGATGTGAAACATTGGTTTTTAAAAAAAAAACTGTTGTCATATTTTTGGATTCAAGTTTTAACACAAGCAAAGGGGTGTTTTTAATTAAGAGACGTTGTCTTAAATGTTTAAAAAAAAATTAAGGTCTGGGCTGGCAGATTATTGCAAACAAATATATGAGGTGTTTCTTGCTTTCTTTTTTTGTTGTTGTTGTTGTTGCTGTTATTTCCTTTTTACATTTTCTCGATAACGGTCTACCTGAAATTATGCCAGAAGAAAATTTTCACAACTGTCAGCTTAATTTGGGGGGGGGGGGGAAATCATGTCAATAACAACACCACTATCAGGCTGATGTGTTAAGGGAGATTTGGGAGAAAATAATGATCGCAATATAAAAATCAAGAAACAAGAAATATCATGACACACCCAATTACAGAATTATTTATCGTCGTT
>JAPXFY010000021.1:40289069-40291569 GCA_030674185.1 Monoplex corrugatus | reverse complement strand
GACCGTTTTTTTTGGGGGGGGGGGTTTCTTTCGAGCAAAACGACAACAACAACAACAAACCAGACCATTGAAAAATGCCAGATTTTAACAACCCTAACCACTCAGTTTTTGTAGTATTTTGACAAAAGACTTGAGTCATGGTTGGTCAGGGAGAGTTATTGTTGAAATTGGAATTAATATGTTCTTGTTTCTTTTCAAATGGCGAGTCAGAGGCCTAGGGCTACTGTCTTCGAAAGGTCAAATTTCCGAAAGTAAGCATCTGGGTTTTTATAACGGTATACACCATAATTAGACAAAAAGCGTGAAATGGACGTTTTAGATCTTGTAGAGAGAAAAAAAAAAAGAAGAAAACTTGACGATCGTGTGATAAATGAATCATTTTGTGGTGGAAGGTCACATAATGAGTATAGTCCGATTGAATGATTTTCCATTTTATTTGTCACGAACGTGCAACTTTTCTTGAAGAATCTCATTTTCATATGTATATTGTACACAGTGTGTGTATGTGTGTAGTGTGTGTGTGTGTGTGTGTGTGTGTGTGTGTGTGTGTGTGTGTGTGTGTGTGTGTGTGTGTGTGTGTGGGGAGGAGGAGAGAGAGAGGAGGAGAGAGAGGAGAGAGAGAGAGAGATTTGATCGAAATGTGAGTATGTATATTTTTGAAATTCTGCGAAAGGTTTTTTTGTTTTTTTTACTTTTTGTATTGATTGAACAGTATCATGTGCATGGTTTCGATTTATATGTTGTTGTTACTGTATGATACACCAAATTGTCAAGTCATTTTGATACATGTACAGGTTTGTTTTTTGGTTTCTTTTTTTTTTGCTCACGTGACGTGACTTAATCAATGAATGTTATGTTTGGATTTATTCTGAAACAATCGTTTCTGTTACCTTTGCCACCGTCGTTTTCATCCTCATTCTCATCACGGTCGTTAATGTTACCACCATTATTGTCATTATTGTTAGTTTGAGTGTTGTTGTCGTTTTGTTATTGTTGTTGTTATTGTTATTGTCGTTGTTGTTGTTGTTGCTGTATCCGGCCCCTAAATGCATGGTCATCAACAGCACTTTTTTTTTTATATATGTTTATTAAAAAAAAATCTTTATTAGTCAGAGTGAATTAAAATTAGAACTGGAGGTACATTTGAAACTGACTTTATGAGTTTTTTTTTTCAAAAACGATTCTCAGCTCTCGGACGATTCCGTATGCGCTGCACCCCAAATCTGCAAGGATCTCTGAGCCTGCGCAAGACCCCCAAGTGCTGGCAAGCCTTTGAAATGAGTAGGGAGAGAGAGGGACCTGTCAAACACTAAGCTGACACCACCAGAATGATAGAAACGTGAAGATGTGCAGTGAACGAGCCAGTTATTAAAGTTTATTGCTGGGACTGAACTCCAGATATCGGATCTTGAGCCCACGGCTTTCTCAAGAGAACTAACCAGTCAGTACCATTGAAGTTCGAATGATCATAATTGGTCAGCTTTCTCAAATGCCACATCATAATTGGTCAGCTTTCTCAAATACCACATAATTGGTCAGCTTTCACAAATGCCACATTATAATTGGTCAGCTTTCTCAAATGCCACATCATAATTGGTCAGCTTTCTCAAATGCCACATTATAAATGGTCAGCTTTCTCAAATGCCACGTCATAATTTGTCAGCTTTTTCAAATGCCACATTATATTTGGTCAGCTTTCTCAAATGCCACATTATATTTGGTCAGCTTTCTCAAATGCCACATTATAATTGGTCAGCTTTCTCAAATGCCACATTATATTTGGTCGGCTTTCTTAAATGCCACATTATATTTGGTCAGCTTTCTCAAATGCCACATCATGACTGGTCAGCTTTCTCAAGTGCCACCATTGTGACATTCATTTAAGAATTGTTGATAAACAAAAGACTTTCTGCTTAGTGATTTGAAAGTCAGATACAGTAGATTGGAAACTTTCATATCAATCTGTGTTCCTGTAAACAAATCATCCAGAGATTTGTTCAAACCTTGATGCTCAAATGCCCAGAATTGCTCATTTCTTCGAAATATTTTAATGCCGAGTTTCCAAACAAATTGGCACCTTGAATTTGTTTAGATTTAAATTTCTTCTCCTAAATGCCTGCGTTACAAACTGTTATAGCAGTATGAATTCATGTAGGTTCAGATTTTTTTCTGCCAACAGCATTCAGTATCGGGTTCGACACATCAACTTTCAGCATCGTGTTGTGTTTGTGAGATCATTCCTTTCGTGGTGATTTGTTTAATGTTGATGTGTTCAGTAATTTACATTAAGGAGGACGTACTTTGTTCACGAGAGGCTTACTTCTTTCATTGCGAAAACCATACTTTGATTATCACCATGTTGTCTTAGCTTGTCTTGTCTTTCCCGGTGTATGGAAACACATTTGGACGAAAAGGAGAAAAGTCCAACAGCAGTTAATATCAAACTAAGGTTGGCCTGCATTTTGTTTACTACCGCGGTGATTTGATCATGAATCTTTGT
>JAPXFY010000021.1:40266569-40269069 GCA_030674185.1 Monoplex corrugatus | reverse complement strand
AGATGAGTGCTAAGCTTACCATGTATGAGTACTAGGCATACCATAAATGAGTACTAGGCATATCATTAGATGAGTACTAGACATATCAAAGATGAATATTAGGCATACATAGATGAGTACTAGGCATATTGGATGAATACTAGGCATACCATAGATGGGTACTAGGCATACCATAGATGAGTATTAGGCATACAATAAATGAGTCCTACGCATACAATAAATGAGTCTACGCATACCATAGATGATCACTAGGCATACCGTAGATGAGTTCTAGGGATGCCATAGATGAGTACTAGGCATACCATAGATGAGTAATAGGCATACCATAGATGAGTACTAGGCATACCATAGATGGGTACTAGGCATACCATAGATGATCACTAGGCATACCATAGATGAGTACTAGGCATACCATACATAGGTACTAGGCATACCATAGATGAGTACTAGGCATACCATAGATGAGTACTAGGCATACCATAGATGAGTAATAGGCATACCATAGATGAGCACTAGGCATACCATAGATGGGTACTAGGCATACCATAGATGATCACTAGGCATACCATAGATGAGTACTAGGCATACCATACATAGGTACTAGGCATACCATAGATGGGTACTAGGCATACCATAGATGAGTACTAGGCATACCATAGATGAGTACTAGGCATACCATAGATGGGTACTAGGCATACCATAGATGAGTACTTGGCATACCATAGATAGGTACTAGGCATACCATAGATAGGTACTAGGCATACCATAGATGAATACTAGGCATATCATAGATGAGTACTAGGCATACCATAAGTGAGTCCTACGCATACCATAGATGATCACTAGGCATACCATAGATGATCACTAGGCATACCATAGATGAGTATTAGGCATGCCATAGATGAGTACTAGGCATACCATAGATGGGTACTAGGCATACCATAGATGAGTACTAGGCATGCCATAGATGAGTACTAGGCATACCATAGATGGGTACTAGGCATACCATAGATGGGTACTAGGCATACCATAGATGATCACAGGCTACCATGGCATACATAGATGAGTAATAGGCCTACCATAGATGAGTACTAGGCATACCATAGATGAGTGCTTGGCATACCATAAATGAGTCCTAGGCATACCATAAATGAGTCTAGGCATACCATAATGAGTCCTAGGCATACATAAATGAGCACTAGGCGTGCCATAGATGAATACTAGGCATACCAGAGCTGAGTACCAGACATACCATTAATGAGTACTAAACATACCAAAGCTAAATAGGCCCTACTAGACATACCATAGATGAGTATTATGTATACTATGGATGGGAACTAGGCATACTGTGGATGGATACTAGGCTTATCACAGATGACTACTAGGCTTACCACTATGCTTGCAACGCAATGGTTTTGGGTTCAAATCTCGAGTGGGCCGTGGTTTCATGCGGGTCGGGTGATTTTTTGTTTTTTGATGGAGCCGTGGATTCAAAGTCTGATATCTTGAGTTCAATCCCAGCGTCTACATTAAAATCTGCCTGTTCATTGTCCTCCTTAATGTTTCCATCATTTTGATGGTGTCAGCTTAATGTTTGTCGAAGCTCTCTCTCTGTCTCTCAGTTTCTGTCTCTGTCTCTCTGCCTCTCCCCCTGTCTGTATCTCTCTCTGTCTGTCTCTGTCTCTGTTTGTCTCTCTCTCTCTCTCTCTCTCACTCTCTTTCTCTCTCACTTTCTTTCTCTATCTTTCTCTCTCTGTCTCTCTCTCCTCTCTCTCTATCCTTTTCCACCTCTCCATTTCAAGACCTTGCCAGAGCATAGAGTTTTGCGCAGGCTCAGCGAGTCTGCCAAATAATCTGCTCAGAAGATTTTGGTCGAGCGCGTATGGAATGATCCGAATGCGATGAATCCATCTTGCAGAAATCCCAGACTCTAAACTATACACCGGACCTCAGAAATGGTGTGAGTCCTCATATCAGACTGAAAATAAAGATCTGGAGGGAGAATGATGTTCTTCCGCAAGCACAGCATGGGAAGGAGTCCTGAGACTCTGGGTACCACTTCCGTTGGCCACCCTTCTGTAGAAGGGCTTCTGTTCTGCGCTGTTCTACTCTGAGCATCTAGCAGTTAGGAACTCTGTACTTATAATTTTTTTACTTTGTTTGTTAAAATCACTACCGAGTACGCTGTCTGCCATGTGGGGCAGCAACGAAAGTCCTCCGCTGTTTGTCTCTATCTGTAGCTTTATCTTTTTTTTTTCTTCAGCATTACTCCAACTGTGTTGTCTGCTTAATCCTTTGACTCCCGCACCTTATCCGCCATCTGCAAAAACTTAACCCTTTGACTCCTTCGCCTCATCCACAGCTTTCTGCAGAAAGCTGGTGTGTAGGGCGAGGGAGTCAAATGGGTTAAGTTTTTGCTTTGCTAACAAGGCTAAGAATGCAGGATGCTGGCTGACATGGTGCGGGAGTCGAAAGAGTTAAAATCAATCAGTAAGAATAA
>JAPXFY010000021.1:40254069-40264069 GCA_030674185.1 Monoplex corrugatus | reverse complement strand
CATCAAAGGAAATGACCACTTTGACCAATGGACCCAAGACGCCGACTGCAGCAGCTGCGTGGAGCATCGAGTGACCATTACTCCGGACGCGCTGTGCGAAGTCATGCGAGGCGTGCTCGCGCGTTCGTCGTCCAGGACGCTGACACGTATTATGTCGTCATCACTCGTCAGCATCGCGCTCTGGATGACGCCCCTTTCAAGGCTGACGTCAGTTTGAAGGTAAGGTGTGGGTGTGGGGTGTTGGGTGCTGGGTGTTGGGTGTGTGGTTGGGTTGACAAGTGGGTTCATACTTTCGCGAAAGAAAAAAAAAATTCTGGAGTTGTCGTAGTATCGGTTATCTTACTACAATAAACAAACAACAATCAAACAAAAAACAAAAAAAAACAAACAAAAACAAACAAAACAAAGAGTAATACCGGAATACTACTCTACTGCTGCTGCAGCTGCTGCTGCTGCTAACTACTATGCTGCTACTACACTACTACAATGATGATGACGATGATTATGACGATAATAAAATAATTGTAACAACACAACAACAACGTAATAATAACAATGATGATATGATAAGAATGATGATGACGATGATGACGAATATATAAATAATAATATAATAATAAAATAACAACAATAATAACAATAATAATAATAACAATAATAAAAAAAATAATGTTGATGTTGATGACGATGAGTATGATACTGATAAACAACAACAAACAACAACAACAATAACGAATAATGATAATGATAATAATATTGATAACGAATAATAATAATAATAATAATAATAATAATAATAACAAAATTTATAAATAATATTAATAGTAATTTAATATGGCGCCAAATCTTGACGATTCAAATCAAGGCGCACCCACACACCCATGACATACGCATGCGATCAACGCAGATCACCTTACAAGATACGGAAACGCAGAAAAAAACAAAAAAACAAACAAAACGTCCTGAAAGGAAAACAAACAAACAAAAAAAACAAGAACCCTTACCAATCAAGACAAATTTAGAGCTAACTTTCTCAACAAAAAAAAAAGAAGTTATATCTACCCTCCTCACATAACGACGAATGCAAACAATAAAAGGTCGTTGTGTAAGCTAACAGTCAAAAGGTCGTTGTGTAAGCTAAGCAGTAAAAGGTCGTTGTGTAAGCTAAGCAGTAAAAGGTCGTTGTGTAAGCTAAGCAGTAAAAGTCGTTGTGTAAGCGAAGCAGTAAAAGGTCGTGTTGTAAGCTAAGCAGTAAAAGGTCGTTGTGTAAGCTAAGCAGTAAAAGGTCGTTGTGTAAGCTAAGCAGTAAAAGGTCTTGTGTAAGCAAAGCAGAAAAGGTCGTTGTGTAAGCTAACAGTCAAAGGTCGTTGTGTAAGCTAAAGCAGTCTGTGTAAGCTAAGCAGTAAAAGGTCGTTGTGTAAGCTAAGCAGTAAAAGATCGTTGTGTAAGCTAAGCAGCAAAGGTCGTTGTTAAGCTAAGCAGTAAATGTCGTTGTGTAAGCTAAGCAGTAAAAGGTCGTTGTGTAAGCTAAGCAGTAAAGGTCTTTGTGTAAGCTAAGCAGTAAAAGGTCGTTGTGTAAGCTAAGCAGTAAAAGGTCGTTGTGTAAGCTAAGCAGTAAAAGGTCGTTGTGTAAGTAACAGTAAAAGGTCGTTGTGTAAGCTAAGCAGTAAAAGGTCGTTGTGTAAGCTAAGCAGTGAAAGGTCATTGTGTAAGCTAAACAGTCAAAGGTCGTTGTGTAAGCTAAGCAGTAAAAGGTCATTGTGTAAGCTAAGCAGCAAATGGTCGTTGTGTAAGCTAAGCAGTAAAAGGTCGTTGTGTAAGCTAAGCAGCAAAGGTCGTTGTATAAGCTAAGCAGTCAAATGTCGTTGTGTAAGCTAAACAGTCAAAGTCGTTGTGTAAGCTAAGCAGTCAAAGGTCGTTGTGTAAGTTGAGCAGTAAAAGGTCGTTGTGTAAGCTAAGCAGTCAAAGGTCGTTCTGTAAGCTGAGCAGTAAAAGGTCGTTGTGTAAGCTAAGCAGTCAAAGGTTGTTGTGTAAGCTAAGCAGTCAAAGGTCGTTGTGTAAGTTAAGCAGTCAAAGGTCGTTTTGTAAGCTAAGCAGTCAAAGGTCGTTGTGTAAGCTAAGCAGTGAAATGTCGTTGTGTAAGCTAAGCAGTAAAAGGTCGTTGTGTAAGCTGAGCAGTAAAAGGTCGTTGTGTAAGCTGAACAGTAAAAGGTCGTTGTGTAAGCTAACAGTCAAAGGTGGTTGTGTAAGCTAAGCAGTAAAAGGTCGTTGTGTAAGCTAAGCAGTCAAAGGTTGTTGTGTAAGCTGAACAGTAAAAGGTCGTTGTGTAAGCTAAGCAGTCAAAGGTCGTTGTGTAAGCAAACAGTAAAAGGTCGTTGTGTAAGCTAAGCAGTAAAAGGTCGTTGTGTAAGCTAAGCAGTCAAAGGTCGTTGTGTAAGCTAATCCATGCCATGTTTGTGGCTGGTCTATGGAAACAGGAAAACAATCAGCATGCATACACACACAGACTGTGCAACAACAGAGTGGTATTCTAGTCAGCGTCAGCCCCCTGCCTAAATAGTTTTTGAGCTCTCCCTCCCTACTCCACAGTGTGTAAAACGCAGGAAGCCCAAATGAGTTTTTTTGAGAATAGCGCTATACAAAAACTGATTTATAATAACACTACTACTGCTGCTGTTGCTGCTGCTGCTATTACTACTACTACTACTACTACTACCATCACTACCAGTACCACCACCACCACCACCATTATACTACTGATAACGATATAATAATAATAACAACAATAATAATAATGATAATAATAATAATATATTTAATAATAATAACAACAATAATAATGATGATAATAATAATAATAATAATAATAATAATAATAATAATAATAATAATAATAATAATATAATATAACAACAATAATATGACGATGATGATAATAGAAATAAAATAACAACAACGATGATGATGATGATTATAATAACAATATATTATAATAACGACAACAAATGATAAATAAACAACAACAACTACAACAACAATAACAAAACAATAATATACTACTGCTACTCCTCCTCCTCCTCCTCCTACTACTACGATTATGATAATGAAAATGAAATAACAAACTATAGTAGTAGTGATGACAGTTGTAGTAATACTAATATAACAATGATGATGGTCATGATGAAGATAATGATAATAATAATAATAATAATAATAATAATAATAATAATAATAATAATAATAATAATAATAATAATAAAATAATATATAATAATAATAATAATAATAGACGACGATGATGATAATAAAGATGTAATAACAACACCAGTAGTAGTAGTAACAACAGCAACAACATAATCAACATAATCATTCAACATAATGATGATGATGATTACAACAACAACAACAACAGCAATAGTACTACTACTACTATTACAAATTTATTATTATTTATTATTATTATTTTTATTATCATTTTCATTATTATTTTCATTATTAATACTATTATTGTTATTATTATCATGTTTATTATTTACCTGGAAGGTGATGAAGACAATCTACGACGTCAGAAACGCCAAACAGAAGTGTCTGAACGCGAAGGCCTGCACCCTCAACCTGACTTTCAACGCCGACGATGACGTCATTCTGCAGTATCCCTTCCCGGAGTTCTCTCCCTCCTCTGACCTGGGCTGGGACCAATCGTACGACACGACCTGTGGCATCAGGAAGACTTTGTTCGTCACCGTGTTCGCCGTTGCTCCTGCCAGTAAGTACGGAGTCTCTGGGGTCTTTTGATGGATTGATGGATTGATTGATTGATTGATTGATTGATTGATTATTGTTTGATTTTTATTTGTTTGTTTTTCGTTTCGATTTAATTCATTGATTATCCTTTATTTATTTTTATTTATTTATTTATTTATTTATTTATTTTTTGTTTATTTATTTATCTAGTTATTTTTTTATTTATCTATCTATCTGTCTATTATTATTTATTTATTTATTCATGTATTTTTGATTTGTTTATTTATTTGTTTGTTTTTGTTTGGATTTTTATTTGCTTGTTTGTATGTTCTATTTTGTTTTTGTTTTGTTTATTGCTTTTGTTTTTGTTTTGTTTATTTGTTTGTTTTTGGTCGCTGTCTTTTTCTATCCCATCTTCTAAGCCACTTCAGTGGCTACAGAGTTTTGGGACTTTCTTTCACAATGCAGTCATCAGATGGTGCATAACTATGCGGGATAGTAATCAGGATGCTATTGAGTTTCATTCTGGACTGGGACTACAAGACAAGCTTGTACTCTTCGACGCTTATTTCATAATATATATTGACACTCAGGAGATGCAAGACAGCCGGATGTGTTGATCAGGAAGCTTTAAAAGAAACATTTTCAATAACGCATCCATTTCATGAAGTGGATGAAGCTGGACTGTGTGTGGTGGCGTTCCGTCTTCCCAACGAGCCCCATACCCACCGGTCAACTCTGGGTAGGAGGAGGAGCACTTAGGGCTGGAGAATCCCACGATTATTTTGACGAGGCTGAAGGGATTCTGTGCTCGCGGCGACAAGGGATAGATGCATATGGAGGGCCTGATCGCCAACGCCATGCGGCAGGGCATGTGATGATAGTGATGATGATGATGATGATGGGATTCATACCCGCAGGCAACTTCCAATCGTTGGTCCGTTTTGCTAACCACTGTACACATGGCGACTGGTTATATTTGTTGTGTGTGTTTTAGCGGTTTTGTTTAATTACGTACTTGTTGATTGATTGACTGACTGACTGACTGAGTATTGATTGATTAACTGATTGATTGATTGAATGAATGACTGATTGACTGATTGACTGACTGATTGACTGATTGATGATTGACTGATTGACTAAATTGGACTGATTGATTTATTCACTGAGTGAGTGAGCGTGTGAGTGAGTGAGTGACTGATTGCTTGATTGATTGATTGATTGAACGACTGACTGTTGATCGATCGATTGATTATTGTCTGATTGATCAATTGATTGATTGATTGATTCATTCATTCATTTATTCATTCTGCAGTTTATGCATTTGTTGCTGTTGTTGTTTCTTTGCTTATTTAAGTGTTTAGATATTTGTTCCTTACTCGTCTGTTTACTTATTCACATGGATTTGTTTGTTTGTTTTCTTGCTTGCCTGCTTGCTTGTGTGTTATCTTGTTTATGTGTTTAAATTCTTCATCGTTGTTTTCCTCCAAAGTTTCTGTTTTGTGTGTGTTGTGTGTGTGTGTGTGTGTGTGTGTGTGTGTGTGTGTGTGTGTGTGGTGTTGTGTGTTGTGTGTGTGTGTGTTGTGTGTGTGGGGTGTGTGTGTGTGTGTGTGTGTGTGGTTTGTGTGTTGTTTGTTTGTGCGTGTGTGTGTGTGTGTGTGTGTGAATGTGTGTGTGTGTGTTGTTGTTGTTGTTTGTTGTGTGTGTGTGTGTGTGTGTGTGTGTGTGTGTGTGTGTGTGTGTGTGTGTGTGTGTGTGTGTGTGTATGATTCAGACCAGACGGTATTTTCTGTGAGTAAAAAGTCTAATTTGTTTGCCATTTTCTTCTCTCTCTCTCTCTCTCGCTCTCTCTCTTTCTCTTTATTGTTTTCGTTCATTCTGTTTGATTCTACTATCGCATTGAATACAATTATCTGCATTTACTCTGCTTGGCAATACGATCACCAGCAGTCATTTTCTTTTAAAAAAAAAAAAATTCTGTGTTTCATGGAGATAAAAAATATTTAGTTGAGCAGTGGGAAGATAGGTATGTGGTCGTTTTTCTTTTTCTCACTGTACCAATTTTACTTCCAAAGGAATGTTAAAAAAAAGATATTTTTACCTTATTTTTGCTGTTTTTATTTTTGTTGTTGCTAATATTGCTGTTGATATTGCTGTTATCATTGTTGTTGCTGCTGCTGTTTTATTTATTGTTATTGTTATTGTATTTTTTTGTTGCTTCTGTTGCTGCTGTTGTTAGAATGCTGTTCCATAGTATGCATCTTCGACGAGCGTGCATTGTGGGTGTTTTCATGTGTTCATAAGCCACTTGACACAGACGTGACTGACATGAACTTTAACGTGCATGTTTGATATTCTTCATACGTATATATACACACACAAAGGGGATTTAGACAATGTCAGATCTTCACACATGTAGAGCTGGGAGATCGGAAAATTTTCTACCCATTTATCCACCAAGTGCAGGCATCTAAGGGGATCGAACCCAGACCATCCCTTCAGAAAAAAACCAGAAGTTTACCCACTTGAACACCGTAACTGGTATTTTTTTTTCAAGTAAAAGAATTATTTTTGTTTTTGTCAGTTTTGTTGCCCGTTGTTCGGGCTTACAATTAAAGGGAAACAACCTTCCTTTTATCGTTCAGGACGAGTATCTGCATTTATTCCCCTTAGCACCCCACCCCATGGCAGTCACTTTTTTTCAAGATTTAAAAAAAAACTTGCATAAAAGATGACGAGCGTGGTTACCAAATGCTTCAGATGTCAGACTTCCCAAGAAAAGGTCTGGGGTTCGATTCTGCCTTGGCACCTCGCGCCTGATGCATAAAACGCGAAGATTTTTTGGGTTTAAATTTCAGTTCAACTTGTGCGCAGAAGACCTGTTACTGCCAAAACACTTTTTCCTTCTTCGTGTATAGCACACAAATCGTCAAGTATGCACGTTAAACATCCTTAAAAGCAGGCGAAACCAAACGTTGGTTGGGATAAGGAGGCCAACTTTGTACCAAGAAATTTTAACTAAGTGCATTTCTAACTTAATTGTGACCTTGTAATGTTTATTGTATACATATTTATCATTCTCCGAAGCAATATGCTGAAACAATAAACTTTAGTTTTCGTAAATTTTGTTGTGTGTGCGCTGTTTTCAACGAGACAGACGTACCCAAAAGGCTGAGTATATCGATAGGGCGTTAACACAAGTCAGTATCTCGTTTGATTACAGAAAACATGGAAACAGCTAACATTCGCACCCATTAGAAAACAAACGAGACAGTCTTGATGGAGGCAGACACAAGTAGATCACTCATAAGGAAGATTAGGAAAAGACAGGCAACATTTATAGGCCATTTTATAAGGAAGGGGGGTTTGGAGCACCTGGTCACAACGGGAAAGCTGGAGGGAAAGAGAGCACCAGGTAGACCCAGGGAGAAAATGCTGGACGGACTTGCAGAGTGGCTGGGGACGAGGAGGGTGGGGGAGATGCTAGGAGCAACGAGAGATAGAGACAGATGGAAGTCCATGATCGCCAACGCCATGAGGCAGGGCACCTGATGATGATGATGATGATGACGCACCCATTAAAGATAGAGTGTTCAGATTGTACACCTATATACTACCTGCATAGTATGGACAAAACAATGTGCATGCACTCGTCCCCAAAAGATGGATACACCTAAAAAACATCCAGTCTCAAAATGATTACAGTACATTTCCTTTTTTTCTACATGCAGAACCCAGCCTCGTCAGACATTCTCAATCTACCTAGATGGATCTCTGTGGCATCATGATTATCACCCTCATCGCTATCATCATCATCATCATCATCATCATCATCATCATCTCATCATCATCATCATCATCATCATCATCATCATCATCATCATCATCATCATCACAGTGTAAAAACTGCCAGGTTCTGTAGCCATTAAGGTGGCCTACAAAATGAGACAAGACAGAGAGAGAGAGAGAGAGAGAGGAAGATAAAGAAGATATATAATATATATATAGAGAAGTAGAAGAGAGACAGAAGAGAGAAGACAGACAGACAGAGAGGAAGACGAAGACAGAGCAGAGAGAGAGAGAGAGAGAGATGAGCGAGAGAGAGAAGAGAGAGGAGAGAGAAAGAGAGAGAGAGAAAGAGAGAGAGAGAAAAGAAAAGAAAAGAAAAAAGAAAAAAAAGAGAGAAAAAAGGTGAACACAGAGGAAATCTTCCTATGTGCAATGATCCTTTAAAAAATGATGAAAAAACAAAAAATCTTTGTGTACAAAGGACTACAGCTAAAATTTGTTTACAAAGGACTATAGCTAAAGTATGTTTACGAAGGACTTAGCTAAAATTTGTTTACAATGGACTATAGCTTAAATTTGTTTACAAAGGACTATAGCTAAAGTATATTTACAAAGGACTTAGCTAAAATTTGTTTACAATGGACTATAGCTTAAATTTGTTTACAAAGGACTATAGCTAAAATTTGTTTACAATGGACTATAGCTAAAATTTGTTTACAAAGGACTATAGCTAACATTTATTTACAAAGGACTATAGCTAACATTTATTTACAAAGGACTATAGCTAACATTTATTTACAAAGGACTATAGCTAACATTTTTTTACAAAGGACTATAGCTAACATTTATTTACAAATGACTATAGCTAACATTTATTTACAAAGGACTATAGCTAACATTTATTTACAAAGGACTATAGCTAACATTTATTTACAATGGACTATAGCTAACATTTATTTACAAAGGACTATAGCACATTATTACGGACTATAGCTAACATTTATTTACAATGGATTATAGTAACATTATTAAAAGACTATATAACATTTATTTACAAAGGACTATAGCTAACATTCTTTGCAAAGAGCATAACTAACATTTGTTTACAAAGCCATAACTAATATTGTTACCAGGCTAACTAACATTGTTTACAAGTCTAACTACATTTTACCAGGGCATAACTAACATTGTTACAAGGCCTAACAATATTTGTTTACCAAGGGCAACTACATGTTTCAGACTTAACTATTGTTCAAAGCATAACTAACATTTGTTTACAAAGGGCCATAACAACATTCTTAAAGGCATAACTAAATTTGTTTACCAAGGGCGGCCATAACTAACATTTCTTTACAAAGGACTATGACTAAGATTTGTTTACAAAGGGCCTATAACTAACATTTCTTTACAAAGGTCCATAACTAACATTTGTTTACCAAAGGGCCATAACTAACATTTCTTTACAAAGGACTATAACTAACATTTTTTACAAAGGTCCATAACTAACATTTCTTTACAAAGGCCATAACTAACATTTCTTTACCAAGGGCCGGCCATAACTAACATTTCTTTACAAAGGTACATACTAAATTTGTTTACAAAGGTCAACTACTTCTTTACAAGGTCCATAACTAACATTTCTTTACAAAGGTCCATAACTAACATTTGTTTACCAAGGGCCGGCCATAACTAACATTTCTTTACAAAGGACTATAACTAAGATTTGTTTACAAAGGCCATAACTAACATTTCTTTACAAAGGCATAATAACATTTGTTTACAAGGGCAGGTAACATTTCTTTACAAGGACTATAACTAAGATTTGTTTACAAAGGCCATAACTAACATTTCTTTACAAAGGACTATAACATTTGTTTACAAAGGTCCATAACTAACATTTGTTTACAAGGGCCATAACTAGCATTTCTTTACAAAGGACTATAACATTTGTTTACAAAGGGCCATAACTAACATTTTTTCAAGGCCTAACTAGCATTTTACAAGACTTAAATTGTTTACAAAGGGCCATAACTAACATTTGTTTACAAGGCCATAACTAGCATTTCTTTACAAAGGACTATAACATTTGTTTACAAAGGGCCATAACTAACATTTGTTTACAAAGGACTATAACTAACATTTGTTTACAAGGGCCATAACTAACATTTCTTTACAAAGGGCATAATAATATCTTTACAAAGGACATAACTAACATTTGTTTCAAAGTGCCATAACTAAAATTTGTTTACAAAGGCTATCGCTAAAATTTGTTACAAAGGACTATCGTAAATTTGTTTACAAAGGGCCATAACTAACATTTCTTTACAAAGAGCGATAATAACCTTTGTTCAAGCATATACTAATTTGTTCACAAAGGGTATAACTAACATCTTACAACAGCGATAACTGACATTTGTTTACAAAGGGCCATAACTAACATTGTTACAAAGTCACAACTATATTTGTT
>JAPXFY010000021.1:40244069-40246569 GCA_030674185.1 Monoplex corrugatus | reverse complement strand
AATATCCCTGAATTATTTCAAGAACTCTTTGTCTCACTGATCCCTGTCTCCCCCTCTCTCTCTCTCTCTCCCCTTCCCTCCCTCTTTCTCTCTCTCACACATACATTGGTAGAGAGAGAGAGAGGGGAGAGCAAGAGAGAGAGAGAGAGAGAGAGAGCAAGAGAGAGAGAGGAGAAGGAGAGAGAGGAGAAAGAGAGAGGAGAAAGAGAGAGCAAGAGCAAGAGGAGAGAGAGAGAGGAAGAGAGAGAGAGATAGAGAGAGAGAGCAAGCAAGAGAGAGAGAGAGAGAGACAAAGAGAAAGAGAGAGACAAAGAGAGAGAGAGAGAGAAGAGAGAGAGACAGAGAGACAGAGAGACAGTGAGAGACAGACAGAGAGACAGAGAGAGACAGAGCCAGAGACAGAGAAATGTATCTATTGCTTTACACTGTTGAAAGAGTTTGCTGCAGCGATTGACATATAGTCGTATTCTTTTCTTTGTTTGTTTGTTTCTTCTTTCCTTCTTTCTGTCTTTCCTTCTTTCTTTCTTTCCTTCTTCTTTCTTCATTCTTTCTTTCTTTTTTCTATCTTTCTTTCTTTCCTTCCTTCTTTATTTTTTCTTTCTTTCTTTCTTTCTGTCTTTCTGTCTTTCCTTCTTTCTGTCTTTCCTTCTTTCTGTCTTTCTGTCTTTCCTTCTTTCTGTCTTTCCTTCTTTCTTTCTTTCATTCTTTATTTCTTTTTTCTATCTTTCTTTCTTTCTTTCCTTCAATCTTTCTTTTTTCTTTCTTTCTTTCTTTCTTTCTTTCTGTCTGTCTGTCTTTCTTTCTTTTTTCTTTCTCTCTCTTATTTCTTTCTTTCTCTTTATTTCTTCTCCCTCTCACTCTCTCTTCTTTCTTTCTTGTTTCTTTCTTTCTTTCTTTTGGACTGTTAGCTTTGTCTTCATTCTTCCTTATTCGTTCTCAATGCTTCCTTTACTTTTTGTTTTCGTTTCATTCTGCACCTGTAGTCATTCTCTTTACAAAACAAAACAAACAAACAAACAAACAAACAAACAAACAAACAAAACAAAACCTGTATTATTACTACGACTATGATTATTGTTGTGTTATCATTGTTATTTTTGTTGTTATTATTAGGGATTGACATGCAATTACTTTACATTTCTCTGGCTTTGTCTCTCACGCTTTTGTAAAACGCTGTTCCAGGTATCAAAATAAAAGTCAGTATTTTCAGTAGGCCTACAACTAATTGCGATGAATTCTTACACTTTGTGAGTGGAGTAGTTCCTATCGTTTCTTTTAATATACTGACATGTATAGAGTAGTAATGACTATCTGTATGACTTGTCCAGTAGGACCTCATGCCAGTAACCTTGAGTGTGTCCACTTTTTGAACTGTGCAGTGTCATGTTTGAACTGAATACATGTACTTAAACTTTGGACCTACTCGATCTCTACGTCTCTCTGTCTCTCTGTTTCTCTGTCTCTCTCTTTTCTCTCTCTCTCTCTCTCCTTTTCTGTCTGTCTGTCGTCTGTCGGTCGTCTGTCTTTCTCTTTGTTCTGTCTCACCTTCTCTCTGTCTCACCCCTCTCTCTGTGTCTCTGTTTCTTCTCTTTCTTCTCTTCTCTCTCTCTTTTGTTTTGTCTTTCTCCACTCTCCTCTCTTTTCGTTCTCTCTCTGTCCATCCTCTCTCTCTCTCTCCTTCTGTGCCTGTCTCTCTCAGTCTACTCGTTTCACTGTCTCTCTCTCTCTGCCTCTCTCGTTCTACCTCTGTATGCCTGTCTCTCTCTGTCTCTCTGTTCTCTTGTCTCACTCTCTGTCTGCTCCCTCTTTCCTCTCTCTGTCTGTCTGTCTCTGTCTGTCTCTGTCTCTCTTAGTCTCCTCTCTGTTTTGTCTACTGTTTGTCCTCTCTCTCTTGTCTTTTCTTCTCTCTCTCTGTCTCTCTTCTCTCTTCTCTTCTCTCTCTCGTTCTGTTTGTCTCTCTCTCTCTTTCTTTCTCTCTCTTTCTCTCTCTCTCTCTCTCTCTACTCTCTCTCTCCTTCTGTCCTCTTATTCCTCCTCATGAACTTCCTCCCCTCCAAAAATCTACTTCACAAGATTGGTTTGGATGTCATAGAAGGTCATGGGTCGAAAAACACCGGATGAAAACGATAACCCATAATCTTGAGCACACCTGCACGCACTTTAACGCACGTAATAGATCCCAAGGCAAAATCAGAACATAACAAAACAACAAAACAAAACAAAAACCCGAACCAAAACCAACCAAACAAGAACAAAAACAAAAACAAAAACCCCCAAAAGACCTCAAACAAACAAAAAAACTAATTCCGATGTAGGAAAAGATCTACGAATAATCAGAAATATGTATTGGGAACAAACAGCTGCAATGAAAATAAAAAACGATGTAAGCTCTTTCCAAAACATCAAAAGAGGAGTCAGACAGGGTTGTGCTTTGTCACCAGATCTGTTTTCACTTTACAGCGAAAACATCATGAGAAACCTAGAAGAAGACCCTGGATCA
>JAPXFY010000021.1:40234069-40236569 GCA_030674185.1 Monoplex corrugatus | reverse complement strand
TATTCCGTCTTCGGTGGATGTGTATGCTGGGTGTTTACAAGTGTCTACAAAAGCCAGTAGACACTGACATGACCAGCCGGATCTTTAACATGCATATTTGATGTTGTGCATGTATATATACACCGATCATCTCACCAGACGGCAGATGCACATCAGAAATAGCCGGCAGAATCGGCCAAGCCAAAACAGCATTCAAGAAGATGAAAAGCATTCTTACCAACAAATGCCTATCAATTAACATCAGGAAGAGAGTTCTTGAATGTTATATAGAACCAATACTGTTGTACGGATGTGAGGCGTGGACAGTCAACAAGCAAAGCCTGAACAAGATTGAGGAAGCCGAGATGTGGTTTCTAAGAAGAATGTTGAGAGTTCCATGGACAGTAAAGAAAACAAACGAGACAGTCTTAATGGAGGCAGACACAAGTAGATCATTCATAAGGAAGATTAGGAAAAGACAGGCAACATTCATAGGCCATTTTATGAGGAAGGGGGGTTTAGAGCACCTGGTCACAACGGGAAAGCTGAAGGGAAAGAGAGCACCAGGTAAACCCAGGGAGAAAATGTTGGAAGGACTTGCAGAGTGGCTGGGGACGGGGAAGTTGGGGGAGATGCTTGGGGCAACGAGAGATAGAGACAGATGGAACTCCATGATTGCCAACGCCATGCGACAGGGCACCTGATGATAATGTGTGGGTACCAACAGGTCTGCAAATGTGTTGATCTTGGAAATCCCAAAACTCTCCACCTTTTATCCATAGAGAGGGAGGTACCCAGGGAGGATTCGATTCCAGAGTTAATGCTCGTAATGGAATATCTGTCTGGGTAATTCATCATTGTCTCAGGTACAATTGAGATACTGATCATATGCAACTTGAAGTACAAAATGATAATTATATGGATGGCTATTGAAAAGGTTCATTTTTCGTTTGTTTCAGAAAATCAAGACTGTGTTCTGATACTTAGTAATCACGTGTGGGTACATTTGTTGAAGGGCCGCATATTTTTCGTATTGCTGCATACACGCATTGTGCTGCGATAGAAATCGTTTCAAGATCCTTTTTTCTGTTTTGTTTGCTTTTCCCCTCGTTTCGTTAATGAATTTTCGTTGGCTTCAAAAGAGGTAAGTTGGTTTTATTCGACATTTCTCGTAATATGAACTGTGTATTTATATTAGACATTCTTCTTCAGTCCCCTTCTTACCATCTACTTCAAAAACTCCTCTCCTTCTCTCTCTTTCTTTCTCTCTCTCTTTCTCTGTCTTTCTCTCTCTGTCTTTCTCTCTCTCTCTCTTTCTCTTTCTCTTTCACTTTCTCTGTCTGTCTGTCTGTCTGTCTGTCTCTTTCTTTCTTTCTCTCTCTCTCTCTCCATGTTCGCCCTCTCTGTATCGCTCACTCCACACACACACACACACACACACACACACACACACACACACACACACACACACACACACACACACACACACACCACACACACACCATCTCTCTCTCTCTCTCTTTCTTCTCTCTCTCTCTTCTCTCTTCTCTCTCTTCTTTCTTTCTCTCTTTTCTCTCTCTTCTCTCTCTCTTTCTCTTTCTCTTTCTCTCTTCTTGTCTGTCTGTCTGTCTTTCTCTCTTTCTTTCTCTCTTCTCTCTCTTCTTCTTCTGTCTCTCTCTCTCTCTTTCTTTCTTTCTCTCTCTCTGTCTTCTTCTCTCTCTCTCTCTCTCTCTCTCATCCTCTCTCTCTCTCTCTCTCTCTCTCTCTCTCTCTTCATGTTTCGTATATGTATGTATAGTATGTATTTGAATACGTGTTTGAACAAGCCAGAGTTTGCTTAGTGTGTATGTTGAAGGCGTATGTACATGCAAGCGTGTTTGTGTTTGGTTTCTATGTTAATGTTTGCCTGCCTGCTTTGTGGTGCGTATATATGTGTATACTTGCGCGCACGCGCGCGCGCGCGTGTGTGTATGTGTGTGTGTGTGTGTGTGTGTGTGTGTGTGACAGAGAGAGAGAGAGAGAGGAAGACAGAGAAAGAAGGAAACAGAGAGAGTGAGAGAGAGAGACAGGAAGAGGGAGATAGAAGGAAAGAGAGAGAGAGACAGAGACAGAGAGAGACAGAGAGAGACAGAGAGAGTGTGTGTGTGTCTGCCTGTGTGGAGAGCGATACAGAGAGGGCGAACAAGGAGAGGAGAGAGAGAGAGAGAGAGAGAGAGAGAGAGAGAGAGAGAAAGACAGACAGACAGAGAGAGATGGAGAAAGACAGACAGACAGAGAGAGACAGAGATAGGGAGACAGCCAGACAGCCAGACAGAGAGAAGAGAGAGAAGAAGAGACAAAGACAGTCAGTCAGACAAACATACATATATACATACATGTATACATACATATATACATACATATATACATACATACATATATACATACATATATGCATACATACATATATACATACATATAACATACATATATACATACATATATACATACATACATATATACATACATATATACATACATA
>JAPXFY010000021.1:40209069-40229069 GCA_030674185.1 Monoplex corrugatus | reverse complement strand
AAGAAGAAAGAAAGAAGAAAGAAAGAATTATCAGCCCTAGAGAGAGGTAAAAAAACCCATCCGTTATATTATCAACCTAGGAGATTAATGAGAAAAATATCCATCTGTTATATTATCCACCTGGGAGATTGATGAGAAAAACTCCATCTGTTACATTATCACCCAGAGATATTGTGGAGAAAAAAATCCATCTGGTACATAATTACCCAGGGATATTGATGAGAAAAAAAAACTCCATCTGTTACATTATCACCCAGGGATATTGATGAGAAAAAGGAAACTTCATCTGTTACATTATCATTTTGGGAGATCGGGGAAAACCCCCATCTTTTACATTATCAACCTGGGAGATTGTTGAGAAAAAAAACTCCACCTGTTTAATTATCACCCAGGGATATTAGTAAAAAAAAACACCCTCCATCTGTTTACATTATCAACCAGGGAGATGGAAGGAAAAATCTCCATTTGTTACATTATCAACCTGGGAGATTGACGACAAAAAAGAAAACTCCATGTGTTAGTGTTATCATTTTGGGAGATTGAGGGGAAACCCTATATGTTACATCATCAACCTGGGAGATTGAGGGAAAAAAATCTCTACACTTTACACGACTCATTTGACTATACACAGACAGCTTCAAACTCAGGGCTTCCGACTGGAGATTCACACGTCTTGACCAACTTGGCTAATGCACACCCATCGCAACTAATCCACTCTGTTTTTATGTGCCCAATTTCAGGACATTTCGTCTTGCTGACCATGCTGGGTGGACATCAGAAGTGTTACGGCATCTTCTTCGTGGAGATTCAGCAACGTTATGGCGTCAGTGCCTCCATGACGTCACTGGTGGGCGGAGTTTCAGCAGCCTGCTACAGCCTGTCTGGTAGGGGTTTTGGGGGTATGGGGTGACTCCCAATTTTTCTTTCTTTTATTTCATTTTGTTATTATTCTTATTCTTATTATTCTTATTCTCAGTCTTCTTCTTCTTATTGTTGTTGTTGTTATTATTATCATTGTTATTATTGTTGTAGTGGTAGTAGTAGCAGTGGTGGTAGTAGTAGTAGTAGTATTGTTGTTGTTGTTATTATTATCATGTTATTATTGTTAGTAGTGGTAGTAGTAGCAGTGTGGTAGTAGTAGTATAGTAGTAGTATCATTATCATTAGAAGAAGAATTAGTTTGTCATCATCATCATCATCATCATCATCACATCATCATTATCATCATCGGTAGTAATAGTAGTAGTAGTAGTAGTAGTAGTAGTAGTAGTAGCAATAGTAGTAGTCGCAGTAGTGGTAGCAGCTGCAGCAGCAACAGTAGTAATAGTAGTAGTAGTAACAGCAGCAGCAGAAGCAGCAGCAGCAGCAGCAGCAGTAGTATAGTAGTAGCAGTAGTAGTAGCGTTATTGTCATCATCATCATCATTAGTAGTAGTAGTTGTAGCAGCAGCAGCAGCGGTAGTAGTAGTAGTAGTAGTATTGTAGTTGTTGTTCATATCAGTAGTATTACCATCATCTTCTTCATCATCATCATCCCCATTATCCTTATCCTCAGTATCATTATTATTATTATTATTATAACTATAATTCTTCTTCTTATTATTATCATTGTTATCATTATTATCATTATTGTTATTATCAATGTTGTTGTTGTTATATATTCATCTTTTGTACAATATTTTAACACATTTTTAACAGAATTATTGGTACATTCATTTATTCATTCGGAGAAGGGGCCGTTCCATTTTTCGTGTACACTGCCTCTAAGTCGCTGATCCTATGCATTCCTGTTCTCATCCAATGCAACTCTATGCCCACTGAAATTCAGGTCACCACCATGAAAGCAAGGCATGAAAAGCCACACAATCTAGGACCCTTTTTAACCCTCCCCACAAATTTGGGACGACACACGATGATTAGCATATGATAGCGATCGTTGTATGGAGCCCTATTTCGGAGTGGCATTATGCATGTACTCTACGCTTTCTTTCATATCATATCATATATTGGCGTCAGCTGAGCCCCAGAGATACACCCACTTGCTGTTCTGGTCAGGTACTTTGAGAGACGCCCTCAATGATGTATTCGTAAAGTGGATGAGACTCGATTGACAAACTTCTGCGCTGTCAGAGTTAATGCTCCTAATCTTTTCAGTGAGCTAATAACGCGACCAATTTTGGGGTTAGGAGCCTGATGAGGCCGTAAACAACAGCAACAACAATAACAACGACAACAATAACAATAACAACAACAACAAAAACATCAAGAACAACAAAAAAAACAACAACAGCAACAATAGCAACAACAACAACAACAACGATGACGACAACGACAACAACCACGAGGACGACGAGAAAAACAAATACGACAACGACAACAACAATGACGACGACAACAACAACAATAATAACAACAATAATAACAACAATACCAATAGCAACAACAACAATAACAACAATACCAACAACAAGGCCAACCATGGCAACGACAACTTCAGTGACGACGACAACAACGACGACCACGATGACAACAGCAACAGTAACCACAACAAAACAACGACGACAACAACAACAGCAACGACAATAGCAACAACAACAACGACGATGACGAAATAACCACCACCACCACCACCACAACAACAACAACAACAACAAAACTCACGGTGATAGGAATTGGTGGGTGATCGAATGTCCAACCAGCCAGTCGTAAGCTCCTTTCGCTTATCACTTCACCATAGTGATTGGTGTATTTCGTGTGTGTGTGTGTGTGTGTGTGTGTGTGTGTGTGTGTGTGTGTGTGTGTGTGTGTGTGTGTGTTGTGTGTTGTTGTTGTTTATTTGTGCGTTGTTCGTGCGTATTTGTTTGTCCTCTCTCTCTTATCTTCTTTTGTTTTTATCGAAGATAGAAGAGAGAGAGACAAACAAATACGCACGAACAACACACAAATAAACAACACACACACACTACACACACACACACACACACACACACACACACACACACAACACACACCACACACACACACACACACACATATATATATATATATATATAATATATATAATTATTATTTATATTATATATATCGTCATTATATTCTATTTTTCTTTTTTATTTTTTCTATCTTTCTTTATTTTTGTTATTTTCGTCTTTTTCTTCTTTTGTTATTTTCTATATATTTTCTTTTTCTTTGTTTTTTTTCTACTTCTTTTCTTTTGGTCTTTCTTTGTCTTCCTTTTACTTCTTGTCTTTCTTTCTATTCTTTTCTCTTCTTTTCTTCCTTCTTTTTTTTTATTTTCTGTCCTACCTGTCTCTTTTTCTTTCTTTCCTTCATTTCTTTCTACTTTCTTTTGTTGTTCCTTCTTCTTCTTCTTCTTCATTTTTTCTTTCTTTCTTCTTTCTTTTTGTCTTTTTTTTTTCTTTTTTATGCTTCCTTTTACTCTTTTCTGTCAAATCTTTCTTTCTTTCCCTTCCTCCTTTTTTCTGTCTTTCTTTCTGTTCTTTCCTTCAATCTTTCTGTCTCTACCTTCTTTGTTCTGTTTCTTTTCTTTCTTTCGCCTTTCTTTGTTTCTGTATGCTTTCTTCTTTTTTCTTTCTTCTTTGTTATCTTTTTCTTTCTTTTTTTTTTTTTGTTTCTTTTTTTATCTTCTTTTCTCTTTTCTTTCTTCTTTTCTTTCTTACTCTCTTTCTTTCTTCTCTTTCTTTCTTCTTCTTCTTTCTTCTTCTCCTTCTTTCTTTCCACTTGTTTCTTTCTTTCTTTCTTTCTTTCTTCTTTGTATCGCTGTTTTTCTTTCTTTCTTTCTTTCTTTCTTCTTTTCATTCTTGTTTCTTTCTTTCTTTCTTTCCATCTTGTTTCTTTTTTCTTTCTTTCTTTCCTTCTTTGATATCTTGTTTTTTCTTTCTTTCTTTCTTTCTTTCCTTCTTTGATATCTTGTTTCTTTCTTCTTTCTTTCCTTCTTGTTTCTTTCTTTCTTTCTTTCTTACTTTTGTGTGTCCGCCTGCTACTCAGGTTTTCTTTCTTTTTCAGTCGTCTTGCTTTTGTTCTTCGTATTTTTTTTCTGTCCTCATCTGTTTTGTTTTTGTTTGTTTGTTTTTTTCCAGTTGCCTTCGTGATGACGTGTGCTCTGAACGTCATCAGTGAACGTCAAAGCGTGCTGATTGGAGGCGCGCTCCTGGCGTTAGCAGCTGTGGCGAGCAGCTTCGCGGAGTCCTATTACGTCCTTCTCCTCACGCTCGGCGTTTTGGCCGGTATGTGGGAACCAAGTCCAATGTTGTTGTTTTTTAAATGTTAACCTTCTCTAATCTACGTAGCACTCCCCATGAATGTTATCATCGTCGTCGTTGTCATCATTACCATTACTCGTCATCAGTATTAGTCTACCAGTAACAAGCAGTCTTAGTGGTGCTGTGGTAAGCCAAGTGGACTGACGACTGGAAAGGTTGTTGGTTCCAATGTCATCCATCATCCATCTGTCAAAATTCAGTGTGTGGTTATTAGTGGTTGTGTGCTGCTGTTAGTGTATATGTGTTGAATGTCAGCGTGTGGGTCTGTATGTATGTGAATATGCATGTGTTTGTGTGTTTGTGTGTGTGTGTGCGAGGGAGAGAGAGAGCGAGCGCGAGAGAGAGAGAGACAGAGAGAAAGAGAGAGAGAGAAAGAGAGCGAGAGGAGAGAGAGAAGAGAGAGAGGAGAGATAGAGTGGAAAGAAAGAGAGAGAGAGAGAGAGTGACAAGAGAGAGAAGAGAAAGAAAGAAGAGACTGACAGAGAGAGAGTGAGAGAGGGAAAGAGAGAGAAGAGAGAGAGAGAGAAGAAGAGAGAGAGGAGAGCGAGGGAGAGAGAGAAAGAGAGAAAGAGAGAGAGAGCGCATCTATGAGCCTAAGACAAGAACATTATAGGGAGAACTTAATGCTCATAAAACAAAATTCCAACCCAGTCGGCACCAGCCGGCACATTATTATTATTATTGTTGTTTAAAGCCCAGCCGACTGCGCAGAGCCATATCAGGGCTATAACCATTTAAAACATACAAATTTCAACAGGAAAAAAAATAAAAAAAAAATTAAATACACATATCAATGTATTCCCGCACATAATCTAAGGACGTGCCCCTGGCGTTGACCATTCCGTCCAATTTATCGCACAGGGGATTTAAAAAACAAACCTGAAGACAAATCCAAGCATACCTATTGACACCGAAACATATATAAAAACAGGCATAAATTACCTAAAATTGCTTCTGCATGTCTCACCTCCTAGAGCCAAAAAGTTCACTTTATACATGTACCCAATTATCGAGCCTAAGAAAAATATGAAAGACTTTATCGAACACTACAGGTAATGGACCAGCAAGGCAGAAAATGATAGGAAGAAATGACAGAAAGCAAAGGAAGGAAAGAAACAAAGAGAGTGACAGAAAAGAGGAAACTTCTGGCACAGACTTTCCAAAAGGTCGGGATACTATTTACACTGAAAGAGCCCCGGCATCCCCACGGGGTAAGCCGGCATGTACTCGAGCTGAAAGTGCTCATTGGGAAGTCTAGGACAACACAGACAGTTTCAACCCCCTTATGGAAGCGTCAGAGAGGGTATCGTCAAGGTTTTGACCAACACCGCAGGGTCTAATCTCTGTCGAGTTTGGTTGAAGCCATGAATATTTTTGAAAGGCAAGCGTAGAGTACAGCCCTGTCATGCAGTCTCCGTCCAGAATGGGACTCCATAGCATCATAGTTATTACCCACATCGTCATACATTACGATAGTGTAATGAAAAAGTGACCCAGACTAGTAAAATTACGCAGAGATTGGACAAAAAAAAAAAAAAAAAAAAAAAAAAAGAAACCAAAAAATAAGAACAAAACAAAACAAAGCAAACAAGAAACCACATGCCCGATAACAAAGTTCAAGGTCGTATTGCTTATAGCCCAGTCGATTATTGGAGCCATATCAGAACTTACCTTTTCATCTCTACTATCAAATGTGTGTCAGACTCCAACTTGCGTGTGGCTACTCACACGAGACATTGCACTGTCCCCAAGTACCTACTCATACTCCTACTCATTCATAGATAACATTTGTGTCAGTGTGTCGAAAAGAGATTTCTCAACGTAAGGGCAACAACTCGTGACAAGAGTCATTAACATGACTTGTATCATGGTGTGGCCTTTGACCCTTAATCTTCCTCACCCTGTCCATCAGCGTCCTGCATTGTCAACCATGCCAATAAAGCAAAAACTTAACTCTTTGAGGAGTGTTCTGAGCTTACGGTTTTTGTGCTTTGTATCTGCTTCTATGCTAGCTGAATGGGTAGCGCGAACTGTGTTAGATTTGAGAAGTTCTACAACATGGGAGATAATTCCTACGTGACTCTCAAGAGTTATGTTCTTTGATTAATATTATAAAAATTCTCCCTGCTTCCCTCTTATTTTCTTTGGTATTAACTCTTTGACTTCCTCATCTTTCCTGCAGGAAGCTGGTGGATAGGATGAAGGAGTCAAAGGGTTACTGTTCTTGCAGTTGATCGATGGGGTGTGGGAACCCAAAATGTTAATTCTGCATACTTACCTAGTTCCTTTGTTCGTACCTCACCATTCAGACCCTTTGTGCACGCTCACTGTCAGTTTCGGTGAGCATAGTCACGTTTCTTTGTGCGTATTCTTCAGTGTTCGTGTAGGCCTCATCATCATTTATCAGGTGCCCTGCCGCATGGCGTTGGCAATCATGGACTTCCATCTGCCTCTATCTCTCGTTGCCCCTAGCATCTCCCCCACCCTCCTCGTCCCCAGCCACTCTGCAAGTCCGTCCAGCATTTTCTCCCTGGATCTACCCGGTGCTCTCTTTCCCTCCAGCTTTCCCGTTGTGACCAGGTGCTCCAAATCCCCCTTCCTCATAAAATGGCCTATAAATGTTGCTTGTCTTTTCCTAATCTTCCTTATTATGAGTGATCTACTTGTGTCTGCCTCCATCAAGACTGTCTCGTTTGTTTTCTTTGCTGTCCATGGAACCCTCAACATTCTTCTTAGAAACCACATCTCGGCTGCCTCAATCTTGTTCTGGCTTTGTTTGTTGACTTGTCCACGCCTCGCATCCATACAACAGTATTGGTTCTATATAACATTCAAGAACTCTCTTCCTGATGTTAATTGATAGGCATTTGTTGGTAAGAGTGCTTGTCATCTTCTTGAATGCTGTTTTGGCTTGGCCGATTCTGCTGGCTATTTCTGATGTGCATCTGCCGTCTGAAGAAATCATCGTTCCCAGATATTTGAATTTATCAACCTGTGTCAAGGTCGTGCCATTTGCTGTTATTTTGCATGAGGGGCTTACATGCCCACAATTCAGTAACTTGGTCCATACTCACCTGTCAGTTCCTGTGGGCACAATCACCAGTCTTCTTTGTGCATGTTCAACAGTCACTCCACTGTACGTACTCATAATTATTTTTGTGTACACTGCCGATCTGTTGCTGTGTGCATACTCACCAGTTCCTTTCTTGCATACTCACCAGTTCCTTTTTTGCATGCTCACCAGTTCCTTTTTTGCATGCTCACCAGTTCCTTTTCGCATGCTCACCAGTTCCTTTTTGCATGTCACCAGTTCCTTTGCATGCTCACCAGTTCCTTTTTGCATGCTTACTAGTTCCTTTTTGCGTGCTCACCAGTTCCTTTTTACATGCTCACCAGTTCCTTTTTTGCATGCTCACCAGTTCCTTTTTTGCATGCTCACCAGTTCCTTTTTTGCATGCTCACCAGTTCCTTTTTTGCATGCTCACCAGTTCCTTTTTGCATGCTCACCAGTTCTTTTTGCGTGCTCACCCTGTTCCTTTTCGCGTACTCACAAATTCCTTTGAGCATGCTCACTAGTTCATTTAATAAGCACGCTCAGCAGTCAGTTGTAAACGTTCACCAGTTACTTTGCGTTACTCACCAGTATCTTTGTGTATGCTCATGGGTAAGGTTGTTGAGCATGTTCATCTTAGTTTTCGTGAGTGAAACATATTTGGATAAACAGCTCTACTAGAGTATGGCGTACAGTGTAATCAATTTCCCAGAATTTAACGAAATGTGTTTACAATTTGGACTAAAAGAAATGAAAGAAAAAAGAAGAAAAAGAAAAATATCCACCAATGCCTTCATAATATTAAACACACACAAATGACGAGAAACACAAAAAGAAAAAAAACTTCAGTTAGGTAATATATAATATATGTGTGTGGTGTGTGTGTGTGTGTGTGTGTGTGTTTTGTGTGTGGGTGTGTGTGGAGTGTTGTTATGATAGTGTGTGCGTGTGTGTGTGTGTGTGTGTGTGTGTGTGTGTGTGTGTGTGTGTTGGTGTGTGGTGTGTGTGTGTGTGTGTGTGTGTGTGAGTGTGTGTGTGTGAAGAGGAAGAAAGGAATCATTCTTCTATTGCATGCATGTGATGTGCGTCGTTGTGTGTGTGTATGTATGTTGTATGTGTGTGTGTGTGTGTGTGGTGTGTATGTGGTGTATGTGTGTAGTGTGTTGTGTGTGTGTGGTAGTGTGTATGTGTGTGTATGTGTGTGTGAGTGTTTAAGTGATGTATGTGTGTGTATGTGTGTGTGAGTGTGTGTGTGTGTGTGTTATGTGTGTGTGTGTATGTTTTGTGTGTATTGTGTGTGTGTATGTGTGTGTGTGTGATGTGTGTGTGTATTGTGTGTGTGTCTGTGTGTGTCTGTCTGTGTGTGTGTGTGTGGTGTGTGTGTGTGTGTGTGTGTGTGTGTGTGCAAGACGAAGAAAGGAATCATTCTTATACATGTATATCATACTGTGTGTGTGTGTGTGTGTGTGTGTGTGTGTGTGTGTGTGTGTGTGTGTGTGTCTGTCTGTCTGTCTGTATGTGTGTGCATGAGCACTTGCGCGAAATGCAGTCTTAATCAAGTGCCTTTGAAATCCATTTTTATCTCTTCTCATAACGACACACACACACACACACACACCCACACACACACACACACACACACACACACACACACACACACGCACACAACACATACGCCCGAGCACACACAGTGACAAGCACACATACATACATACATACATACATCATACATACATACATAATAATACATACACACATATAACACACATGTGCATGCACACGCACGCACACACACACATGCATATACACGAACACACACATACACACTCAGACGCACTCGCGCTCACACACACAAACAGACACACGCAGATACATGCGCGCGCGCGAGGGCAAGCACGCATTCATGCACACACATTTGGACACCCACTAAAGGAACGGATACATATTTATGTAAACATAATCATGCATGATATATACACTCACTGATACACATTTCTCACTGACTCACTGATACACATACAGGCACATACAAACACATAACCATACACACACGCGCGCGCGCACTTACACACATATATACACACACATGCGGGCGCGCTCAGGCGCATATGTATAACACACACACACACATACACGCACACACACATGCAAGCACGCGCGCACACCGGCACACACACACACACACACACACACACACACACACACACACACACACACACACACACAACACACTAACACTCTCAACACACTTACACACTCACACACTCTCTTTCTCACACACACTCTCACACACACACTCACTTACACACACACACATACACACACGCACACACACAACACACACAACACACACACACACACACACACACACACATGACCGTCAAAAATGACTGAGGATAAAAAACGTGATTGAAAGAACAAACTAACACACAACACCAAACACACACACCACCACACACACACACACACACACACACACACACACACACACCCCAACTCCTCTCTCTCTCTCTCTCTCTCACACACACATACACACACAGACATACGTACATACATAAACACATACATACAACACAGACACACACACACAGACACACATACACACATCACACACACACACGCACACACACACACACACACACACCACATCACACACACACACACACAAACACGCACGATGCACACACACACACACACATAAACACACACGCGCGCGCGCAATACTCATTGGCTAGAGTCAAAGTTTGTTTTCTATCATCATGTTTTAATTACCATTGTCCTCGGGTTCTGAAGTTCATGTTGTGTGTGGTTTTAGAAGGCTCATGTGACATCTCCTATGCTTTGTCTTATGGCAACATTTTACGGTTAATTTGTGAAGTTGTCAGTTGAATAAACTGGTTAGTTAGTCAGATAGACAGCTAGATAGTTCTTCTTTAAATTAGTAGTTGTTGGTTAATCAGTTATTTGCTTTAGTTGGTTAATAATAATAATAATAATAAATCAATTATTGGTTGTTGTTGTTGGTTTTGATTGGTTTGTTGGTTTGATAACAGTTTGGTTGGTTGGGTCTTTGGTTATTTGGATATTTGATTGATTAAATAACTATTTGCGTTGTTGACTGATTGGTTGGATAGTTGGTTGGTAGTACTTATGTTGACTGATTCGTTGGCTTGGTAAATGGTGTATTGGCTGGCTGGTTGGCTAAATGGTTCGGTTGCTTTATTGTTTGACTGGTTGGTTGGTTAAAAAGACTAGTTAGTTGATGATTTTTCTTTTGAATATGTCGCAATGTACACTTCAATACATCCCCAGAACAATGCAACGCAATACAAGTGCAATGCAATGCCATGCAATTCCCATGTGACATATATACAATGCAACACAATACAAAATGACTAATCTATTTCAACAGGTCTAATCTTGTCAAACGCCCTTTTCAACAGTGGATGTGACTACATGATTTAACATGTGCAGGTGAACGAAAAGTATCATTCTTCTATTCTATTTCTTATTCTTCTGTTTTACGTTAGTGGCCACACCTTTCTTGTTTTTTTTTCTTGTACGAGAAAACGATCGTTTGCAAAACACTTAAATGGAATATAGATACTGTTGTACATATATGTGCTTATACCAGTGCCACTGTACATTTTGATCGATGGAGATATAAGCAGTTTGAGCTGGGTTGTGCACTCAGAAAATTTCTTCTTTAGAGGGTGGGGTGGGAGGTACGTTTACAGTCAATCTTTTTGTTATCTTTTTTTTTAAGAATAAGGCATAGTTAATGCTTATATTGTGTTTAAGAGACATGATTAGTCAAATACCTTATGTTGTGTGTTAGCCTTTTAGAAAAACAAGTAATTAAATGCGTTAGAGTGTACATTGGCAATTTTCATAAATGATATTCCCCAATAAAGTTTCCTTTATTATATTACATGATGTTTCACATGAGATTCCTTTCAATTCAAAATTATAGTCTGGATGGACAATTCTGCGTAACGTATTGCAGTAGAGTTGTTTAAGGTATTCCTGGGCGTAGTTTTATGGCCAGACTAAATACTTTGAGAAATTCAGTTGACTATATCATCCTTTACCATCATCTTTCCACATTGACAACATGATCTTCTGAAATCATGTAGCTACACGCATCTCTACATGTATTGGGATATCTAAAATTTGAAGACAATAGGCTATAAACAGTATCAAACTCATTGCCCTTTTTGGGTTGTAGTAAGAAACTCTGGGGAGACGATACGAGGTCATCAGAGGAAAAACCCCTGTCATGCAAGTGTTTCGGCCCTTAAATTCCTGACACTCTAACGGGGACCGGGCTTCATCCAGGTAATGACTCCTGGATGCCCTCTCTTTTGTGTTCAATAGCTATGAGGGCTAGCTTGGCACAGAGGTAGAGCTTTCCTTCCAATTTGAGTTTGCAGGGCGGCGAATCATGCCCGAGAAATGTTATATGTCCAGTCCAGAGATATTCAGCTGTGAAGAGATACCTGATTTCTATTTTTCAAAGTTCAGGAAAAAAAGGTTAAGTATCGAGGGATGAGAAGCTGGACACCACCCTTATAATACTGGCCCCGACTGTAAAGTTGAGATCTCTACTACGCTCATTCAGCTGTGAATGAGGTTCCAGACTTACTTTTTCAAAGTTCAGATAACGGTAAAGCATTGAGGGATAAGAAGCTGGGCATCAACCTTATACATATAATACTGGCCCCGACTAAAGCTGAAGTCTCTGCTACCTCGCTCCTCTACGACCGCAGGGTATGAGTGAATTTTAGCCTGAACCTCATTCAATAGCTAGGTCTTTACCTTTGTGTTGTGTTGTACATTTTCAACAGATGGCCAAAGTCACATTTGAGGATAATAATAATGTTTTTTCGTGCCTTTTGTTTCTCTTGTCTCGTTTATGCAGCCATATTTATCATTTGGTGTACACTCATTGATAGGTACCTAAATTATTTTTAAGTAAGCTGACAATTGCATCACGTTTCCTTTTGGTATTTTTTGTGTACTTTTTTTTTATCTTAACTGTAATGAAGTTCCTGTATTATAAGTTTTGTGGACAGACGTCGGCAATAATTGTTTTATAAAGTTTTTTTTTAGTATTCAAAAGTTTCGCTTTTAGAATCATCTCCACTCCCCTACCCCCTTTTTTTTATTCTGTCTTTTGTATCACATCTATTTTTCGGCTATGTCAAAATAATCACTTTAGAGACAGTAACTGGCAATTTAATTTCATCTTTCTGACATTCTTCGTGTTGTTTTCTTGAAGAGCTAAACCATCTTATCGATGGCTTGTCACACTGGTTTTCTTTCTTTTCTTCTGTTGTTTTTTATTTTTAAGTTGATATTGTATTGTGTTCATCTTTGCTGTATGCCTTTCAGGACTGGCCACATCCTTCACGTATGGTGTATCCTTCGTGGTTCTGGGCAAGTACTTCCGCGATCGCCTGACGCTGGCCCAAGCCATCGCTTCAGCAGGGGGCAGTCTGGGCGGGGTCATCATGCCTGTGACGGTTCGCACCATTCTGGACGAGTTCTCTTTCCCTTCTGGGATGCTGATCGTTGGCGGAATTCTGACGCACATTTTCATCTGCGCTTTGCTTTTCAGGCCTGTTCCTAGGTGGGAGCTGATCGAGGAGGGTGACAACATCAACGCGGATAGAATCCGGTTTTTGAAGAAGAATGAGGATGGTAGTGTTGTGGAAGTTCCTTTTGATGTTGCTCCCCTGGCTAGCGATGCGGTCAGTGTCAGTTACAGCATTGTCATTTCACCACCTGCTGAAGATAGCATACACGAAGCCTCGGAAGACGAATCGGTCAGAAATCACATCAACGAGAAATATCTCTTCCCTCATTACATTGAGTATGACAATACGGACCTGGCATCTGAAACATCAGAGACATTGCCGAGAACGGCACCAACATCAGAAAGCAGGCTTTTCAGGAAGTCCAACCAGTCTCTGGCAGCAAGCCTTTCCAGCGTCCTGTTTAACAGGAAAATCAGTCGTCCAGACAATATGAGCAGGATTTTTGAGGTTCCAGGGCAGTCTATGATCAGCGTTGAAGAGCGGTGTAGCCTGCCAGAATCGGTGTGCCTGTCGGTATCGGCGTGGGGAGGGTCTCACTTCACTCTCCATTCTCTCCATGTGGATGAGGATCTGACGGCCAGCCGGGGCTTGGAGTCTCATCGGGGTTTTGCCTCTCAGATGAGTTCGGTGGCGTTCAGCCCCAGGTTGAAGGGGATGGCAAACGTTCTGGCTTCTCTGTCTGTAAGAGCATGGTGTTTTGGGGTCTGGTAGTTTTCAACACGCTGGGTGTTCTTTCCTGCGAGCATGGCATCATCTACATAGCTCCTTTGGCCAGCGAAAAGGGTACGTGTACCTTTTTTTTTCTTTTAACCATTTTCTTTTATCTCTTAATCATCATCATCAGGTGCCCTGCTGCATGACGTTGGCGATCATGGCCCACCATATGCGTCTATCCCTTGTCGCTGCAAGTACATCTTCCACCTTCTCTGTCCTCAGCCACCCTGCAAGTCCGTCCAATATTTAAATAAAGAAAATAAAAACAGGCCCTTTCCCATCTTAAAAACATTGAAAATCCTTTGAATTTGTTGCTGCTGTGCATGGTTAAGGAAACAAAGTACTCACAGGAAGGTGGTGGGTTCGAACCGTCATCAATCCTGTCAAAATCATTGTCGGAATTTTCGACCCTCAACCAACTCCTAAGTAGTTTCTGACAAGAACGTTAATTGACAGCAGGTTCAGGTTCGTATTGCTTATAACCCAGCCGACTACTAGAGCCATATCAGGGCTAACACCAGGCAAAAACGACAACCAGGTTAAGCTAAAAGACAACAGTTAAAACCATGCTCACCGTTAGCTCATGACAGCAAAGAAAACAAATTACACAGTTTTGAAAGAAGCAAAATACAAAAAAGAACATTAATGAAGAAGATTAAAAATTAAAAAAGCAACATTTATAGGACACATAACGAGGCAAGGTAAATTTGAACACTTAGTCACAACGGGGAAGATTAGGAAAAGACAGGCAACATTTGTAGGCCATTTTATGAGGAAGGGGGATTTGGAGCACCTGGTCACAACGGGAAAGTTGGAGGGAAAGAGAGCGCCAGGTAGACCCAGGGAGAAAATGCTGGACGGACTTGCAGAGTGGCTGGGGATGAGGAGGGTGGGGGAGATGCTAGGAGCAACGAGAGATAGAGATGGTTGGAAGTCCATGGTCGCCAACGCCATGCGGCAGGGCACCTGATGATGATGATGATGATGAGTCACAACGGGAAAGCTGAAAGGAAAAAGATCTCCAGATAGAACCAGTGATAAAATATTAAACATTTTTTGCAGAATGGATGACAGAAAGGGTGTGGGGGTATACTTGCAGCAACAAAAGATCCGTGTGGAGGGCCATGATCGCCGATGCCTTAGGCATGGCACATGATGATGATGATGATGAATGATGATAATGATGATCATGATGTTGATGATGATCATCATGATGATGATCATGATGATAATAGTAACAATAATAATCTACTACTGCTGCTGCTGCTGCTGCTACTACTACTACTATCTACTTCTATCACCACCACCACCACTACCACTATTGCTACTACTGCTACTACTAACACCACAACCTCTACCATCACTACTACTACTACCACTACCACCACCACCACCACCACCACCACTACTATTACCGCTGCTGCCGCTACGACTACTACTACTACCACTACTATCATCACACACCACTACTACTACTACTAGCACCACCACTACTACTACTACACTAGTATATAACTACTATCATCACCACCACCACCATACTGCTTATATTACTGCTGCTGCTGTTTCTGCTACTACTACTACTTCCATCATCACCACCACCACCACCACTACTCCACTTCCACCACCACCACCACCACCACTACTACTACCACCACCACTACTACTACTACTAGTACTACTACTACTATCATCACCACCACTACTGCTACTATTACTGCTGCTGCTGTTACTGCTGCTACTACTACTACCATCACCACCACCATCACCACTACTCCACTTCCACCACCACCACCACCACACTACTACTACTACTTCTACCACCACTATTACTACTGACTACTTCTACTACTGTATTACCGTTTCAAACCACAAGCCCTCCTGCTCAGGTGTGAGTGACACTGATGCGCCCAGATGATAATGGTGGTATGTGGTCTGGACATCGTCAGCCGTCTGGTGCCAGGAGTCATCGCCAACTGTCGGCTGATGCAGCCTCACACCATGATCATCGTCACCTTTCTCATCATCGGAGTCATCTGTCAGGTGAGACCATGACAATGAATACGAAAATGAACAGCAACAATCGATCTCGAATGATATATAGAAGAATACTGCAATTTTTTACATACATTTTGAAATGAAAGTTTTATCATTTGTTTTGTCACAATTTTTTTTCAAACGCATTGAAAACAAAATATTGTAAAAATGTCAAGTGTATTTGCGGCCAACAATTCACGCTATTTCACTGTTTATTTTACTGCAAAACGCTGCGTTTTTTAAAAAATTTTTTTTTAACCAAAAATGTTTACACAAGAAAACTATTCAGAAACTCATTTTAAAGAAATAACTTCAGATCAATCTTTGTCAGTTAAAATTTCAGAATCATTGGTTTACAGTCCTGTTAATAGCATTGCTTTAAGTTTATGATGTTTGTACTTTAGCGTTAAATTAAAATTTTCCCTTCACATTGTTGCTGTTAATTGTTAATGTTCATTGTTAGTGTTAAGATCTTGTCCCATTTTTCTATTTTTCACCTGCTTATGTCTCTTAGTCTTACTCTGTCTCCCCTCTGATCCCAATCCAACCCGTCCAACTCTCATCCCCCATCTTTTCCCCCCGTCTATATCATTCATAGTGAAAAGACGTTAAATCAAAGAACGAACCATGACAATGACACTGCCATGCTGACGCTACATTTTCCAACCATACAAAATTGTTGGTTCTTCGTTTCACGTCCAGTTGTTTATTTCATCTCATTTTGTTTTGTTTTACTTTATTTTATTTGTTTGTATTGTTTTGTTAAACTTGATTTGTTTACTTATTTTGTTTTGTTTATATTGTTTTGTAAATCTTAATTTCGTTTTGCTTTATTTTGTTTCATTTTATCTTATCTTATTTGTTTTACTTTATTTTATTTCACTTTGTTTATTTTATTTTGGTTCATTTTATTCTATTTTAATTCTTTTCTTTTCATAATTTTATTTCATTTGTTCATTTTATTTTATCTATTTTGTTCTATTTATTTTGTTTTACTTTGTTTATTTGTTTTTGTTTTGTGTATTTATTTATTTATCTGTTTACTCGTTTATTTATCTTTGTTTAAGTGAAGCTTCTGTAAGATTACTGTGAGTTTGAGAACGACAAAATCTGGATTGTTTGGAATGCTTTACGTATAAATAATGGCTTGACTATCTCCTTTTTATATTTCGTCTCTTTTCTTTCGTTCTTTCTTTGTTGATTTATTTCTTTATTATTTTCATACTTATGTTTCGTAAATTTCACTGACGACTAGTCATTCTTCCGACAACAGCATTCAATTTACAGCCTGTTTAAAAACTCCCATCCATCCATCCATCCATCCATCCATCCATCCATCCTATCCATCCATCCATCCATCCTCCATCCATCCATCCATCCATCCACTCACCATCCATCCATCCATCCATCCAACATATATCCATCATCCATCCATCCATCCATCCATCCATCCGCCCCCGTCCGTCAGTCCGTCCGTCCATCATTCCATCCATCCATCTACCCACCCCAAATCCATCCATCCATCCATCCATCCATCCATCCATCCATCCATCCATCCATCCATCCATCCATCCATCCATCATAATCTAATAACCATTTGTTTTTCTTCTCCTACTTATTTCCTTGCTTTCACTCTGTCTGTCTTTCTCTCTGTCTGTCTGTCTGTCGTCTCACTCTCTGTCTGTCTGTCTGCCTGCCTGTCTGTCTCTCATTGTCTCTATTTGTCTGTGTCTGTCTGTCCGTCTGTCTGTCTGTCTGTCTGTCTCTCACTGTCTCTCTCTCCCTCTGTCCCTTTCTTTCCCTCCCCTCTCTGTCTTCTTCCCTCTCTCTGTGAATGTCTGTCTGTCCTCTGTCTCTCTCTGTCTCTCAGTCTCACTGTCTCTGCCTCTGTCTCTTTCTCTGTCTCTGTCTGTCTGTCTGTCTCTCTTTCTCCCTGTCTCTCCCTCCTTTTCTCTTTCTCTCTCTCTCTCATGTTCCTCCAGGCATACATGTACGGTAACAGTAACTTCTCTGACTTCCGTGGTCAGTTCACAAGCTTTCTGACCACGTTCCACACGCTGCTGGCCTTCAGCATCGTATTTGGAAGTCTGGCAGGAGTCTACTTCTCCATGAACGCCGCCGTCACCATCCACTTTCTGGGCAAGGACCAGTTCACTGCTGCTTTCGGGTTTCTGCAGCTCTTCACTGGTGTCTCCATCGCCGTTACTTTCCCTATCCTTGGTAAGCGGTAGGGTTTCTCGGACTTTTGATAATACGACGATGACGATGACGATGATGATGTGGTGGTGGTGGTGGTGATGATGATGATGATGATGATGATGATGATGATAACGATGATGGTTATGATGATAATCATACTGCTGCTAGTGATGATGAGGATGATGGTGATGGTGGTGGTGGTGGTGGTGATGATGATGATGATGATGATGATGATGATGATAACGATGATGGTTATGATGATAATCATACTGCTGCTAGTGATGATGAGGATGATGGTGAGGTGGTGGTGGTGGTGGTGGTGGGTGGTATGGATGATGATGATGATGATGATAACGATGATGGTTATGATGATAATCATACTGCTGCTAGTGATGATGAGGATGATGGTAATGATAATAACATAACTACTACTATTTATACTACTACTACTGCTATTACTACAACTACTACTACTACTACTGCTGCTGCTGCTGCTGCTTTGCTGCAACTACTACTACTACTACTATAATGATACTGATGATGGTAATGATGATGATGATGATGACGACGACGACGATGATAAACGCACCTATATTAATGATGTTGATCATATTGATAACAACAACAACAACAACAACATAATAATAATAATAATAATAATAATAATAATAATAATAATAATGATAATAATAATAATCGTAGTAGTAGTAGTAGTAATGTAATAAATGATAATAATGATCATAATAGTAATATAATAATAACACAGTAATAGTAACAACAATAATAATAATAATAATGAGAAGAGGAAGACGTGGAAGAGGAAGAAGAAGGAAAATAACAACAACAATAATAATAACATTGATAAAAGATTTACGTTAAGCATCATCCTTGGAAACAATTTCCTAAGCGTTATGCACTTTAATACAGAAAATGTAGTCATGACAATGTAAATCAACGAAAAATCAGTGATAAAACATGACATGGCACAGAAATAGGAAAAGGTAAACAACAGTATCATATGAATGAGAAAGTTAACAGAGTTAACAAGACTCACACCAAATGAAAAAAATGACATTGTGAAGGTTGACGATTTTACCAAATTTAAAACAAAAGGATTGTGAAAGTTGGAGATTTTACAAAATCTTAAAAAAATTGTGAAGGTTGCTGATTTTTCCAGATTTTTAGAAAGAATTGTGAAGGTGAAGATTTTCCTAATAAGGATGTAAAGTTTGATTTTACAAAAAAATTAAAAAAAATTGTAAAGGTTGCAGATTTTGCCAGAATTATAAAAGGGTTGTAAAAGTTGGATATTTCACCAAATTAAAAAAAAAATTGTAAAAGTTGGAGACTTTACCAAATTTTGAAAAAGGATCGTGAAGGTTGGAGATTTTTCCTGAAAAGAATTGTGAAAGTTGGAGATTTTACCAAATTAAAAAAAAACAAACATTGTGAAGGTTTAAGATTATACCAAATGTTAAAAACGGATTGTAATAGTTGGAGATTTTACCAATTTGTTTTTAATTGTAAAAGTTGGAGACTTTACCAATCTTAAAAATGATTGTGAAGGTTTGAGATTTTCCTGAAAAGGATTGTGAAAGTTGGAGATTTCACCAAATATAAAACAAAATTGTGAAGGTTTCAGATTTTGCCTAATTTTCAAAAGGATCGTGAAAGCTGGATTTTTACCAAATCAAAAACAATTATGAAAGTTGAAGATTTACCAAATTTTAAAAAGGATTGTGAAAGTTGGAAATTTTACCAAATCTTAGAAAAGATTGTGAAAGCTGGAGTTTTACCAAATTTTGAAGAAAAAAAAAGATTGTGAAGGTTGGAAGATTTTGCCACAATCTTTTCAAAAGGAGTTGTAAAGATTGGAATTTTTACCACAATTTAAAAACGATTGTGGATGTTGGAGATTTTTTTTCTGAAAGGATTCAGTCCATTCTGAACAATTTCATGTCCTGTCTACCCAGATCTACGAATAATTATGTGGCACAAAACTATGCATTGGCAAGGTGCTGAAATGAAGAAAGGGAAGTGGGGGAGGGGAAGAATGTGACTGATGAAATAGTAAGAAACCTGACCACCTAGAATGCGCGGGTTCGATTCCCGGCGG
>JAPXFY010000021.1:40199069-40201569 GCA_030674185.1 Monoplex corrugatus | reverse complement strand
TGTAAAGAGTGAAAAGAACAGGGCCAAGGACAGATCCTTGTGGAACACCACAGGTCAGGTATGCAGGTTGAGAGTAAGTGCCATTGATGAGAACAGTTTGTTTTCTGTTTGATAGATATGAAGTGAACCAGGAGAGAGCAATGTCAGAGATGCCAAAAGTGTGATGAAGTCTAGAAAGGAGAATACCATGGTCAATGGTATCAAAGGCTGCAGACAGATCAAGGAGTGTGAGGAGAGAGACTTTGCCAGTATCAGTTGCAAGGAGGAGATTGTTGAGAATGTGTAGTAGGGCAGTTTCAGTGCTATGGCACTGGCGGTAGGCTGACTGGAAAGGATTGAGGAGATTGTTGGCAGACAGGTGAGAGTTCAGCTGGTTGAGGACGACTTTTTCAAGGAGTTTTGACAAGAAAGAGAGATTAGAGATAGGCCGGTAATTTTTCAGTTCATTTGGGTCTAAATTGTGTTTCTTGAGGAGAGGGTGAACAATAGCAGACTTGAAAGAATCTGGGACAGTTCCAGTTTGAAGAGAAGTGTTGATGATGTCAGTGATGAATGGGAGGAGAGTAGGGAGACAGTCGGAGTAGAGAGAACCTGGAAGAGGATCCAGTTCGCAGGTTTTGAACGACATGGATCTGATTGTGTTGAAAATTTCTTCTTGTGAGACTGGGGTAAAAGTAGTAAGAGGTGTGCCAGAGAAGAAGGGTCAGGTGGGCATGGTTGACAGGGTGTCCTGTCAAGCCTGTCACGAAGAGTTTGTATTTTGGTGGTGAAATACTTGGAGAATACAGATGGGAGTTCTTCATTTGTATGTTTTGTTGGGAGAGGTAAATCTTTTCGTGTGCCAAGGAGATGATTCATGGTTGTAAAGAGTTCTTTTGAAGAAGAGGCATTCAGGATTTTGGTTTGGAAATAACTTGTTTTTGCAGATGCAATGAGGGTGGATACTTTTGTTTTAGAGGCTTGGAAAAGTTGTCTGTGTACAGTGAGTTTGGATTTGCGCCAGCGGCGCTCTGCTCTGCGGCGGGCACGTTTTGCACAGGCAATCTCATGAGTGAGCCAGGGGGTAGGGGGGCGGTCAGGTAAAAGACGGGTTGTGGCTGGAGCATGAGTGTCCAGAAGATGGTGGAGAGTAGTATAGAATTCATTGGCAAGGTTATGTGACTTTTCAGAAAGGAGACGGGAGGCATCAGATGAAAATGTGGAGAGGTCGATAGATTTGAGATTGCGTCGAGTCACTGTGCGCGTGTACGGGAAGGAGGAGAAATCTCAAGAGAACAGAGAATTGCAGAGTGGTCAGATGGAAGGGCTGAAGTTAGACGGGTAGAAAGAACTAAGCAGTTGTCAGTAGCTGAATTGTGGTCATCACGAGAAATGATCCAGTCAAGAATGTGACCTTTTGATGGGTTGGTTCAGAAATGTGTTGAGTCATATTGTGATTGGACAGAGAGTTGATGATATGTCTTGTGTCATAACGGTGAGTGTTGTCATAGTGGACATTGATGTCACCTAGAATGATGAGATTTCCAGGTAAGAGGCAGTAGTAATCAAGAAGTTGATCAAAGTCAGAGAGAAACGTGGATGTGGTGAGTTTGTTGGCAGAGCTAGGTGGGGGTCGATAGACACAGGAGAAGGTGATGGGGTGAGGGGTGGATTGGAAGGATACTTCAACGTGCTCGAAAGAAGGATGGGAGAAAGGCAGAGACTGCGAGAAAGATAGGCGGGAATGGAGTGAGTCGTTGTAGAGGATGGCGATACCGCCACCTCGGGATGAGCGATGAAAAGAAGCAAGCCTGTAACCACTCGGAGTGAGGCTAGCATGTATAGGTTCATGACCAAGGGGTTTAAGCCATGTCTCTGTGATAAAAGCAATGTCAACATGCTCATCTGCGATAAAGTCAGCAATGACTTCGGCTTTGCCATCCTTGCATGTTGACTGAGCGTTAAAAAGGCTTAGTTTTAGTTTATCACAGTCATATGGCGGTGGCCGAGGTGGCGACGAAGGCGGCACGACGGGACAAAAGACGAAGGCGACACCAGCGGGGCAGAAGACGAAGGCAGCAACGACGGAACAGAAGACGAAGGCGGCACCCGCAGGACAGAAGACGGAGGCGGCACCGGCGGGACAGAAGACAAAGGCAGCATCGGCGGGATAGAAGACGAGGGCAGCGCCGGCGGGACAGAAGACGAAGGCGGCACCGGCGGGATAGAAGGTGAAGGCGGTACTATCAGGATAGAAGGCGAAGGTGAAGATGGCAGAGGAGGAGACGAAGTTTGCAGCAGCGAGGTCGAGGGCAGGGGCAGTGGAGGAGACGAAGAAGCAGAAGACGAAAAGTGGCGTCGGGCAGGAGGCAGGTTGTGCCAAAGACGGTGGAGACGTCCACCACGACAAGGATCGCGCAGTGCGGGGCTTAGGACACAGCCCCAGTGTTCGTATGCGCTGGTAGACGCCTCCACCGAGGTAGCACTTGCTAACAACATATCCACATTTACTTTCCTTGAT
>JAPXFY010000021.1:40186569-40189069 GCA_030674185.1 Monoplex corrugatus | reverse complement strand
AACATAGCAATGACGATACCCATTCATATCTCACAAGAAATTTTTTCTATCCGTTCAAACAGTGTGGAACTGTGGTGCCAGTGTGGCTGAGGGGTCGACACCCGACGACAGCGGATGGGGTGGTGACCATAACAGCCTGCGCCAATTTCAATACAGGTGCCATCGTCACCAACCCGTGCTGCGAACATCATTTGGACATCGGCGTGAAAAACTGCGGCAACTTTTATGTCTACTTCTTGAGACCGACTCCAAGCTGTCCTATTTCATATTGTGCTGGTTAGTACTTTTCTTTTTTTTTAAATTGCTCTTAGGAAGATTTCCTTCGTCCTCACTATTTTTTTCTTCTTTTCTTTTGTCCCATTTTCTACGCCACCTTAGTGGCCCCACAGAAGCTGGGACATTTCTTACAACGCGATGATAATAACAGCGATGAGGATGATAATCTTGATGATTTATAGAGTTCCATCTAGGACTGAAACTGCGTGGCAGGGCTGTACTCCGCGCTTACTATCATAATAAATCCTGGCGTTGAGCAGACCCGAGAGATACTGACATCTGCTGCGTTGGTCACAAGATTTGAGCAACACCTTAAAACTGACGCATACGTGAAGTGGATGAGACTCGATTTAGGGCGGTTCCAGTCTTCCCAATGATTACTGTACACAGCACGCTCAACTCTGGGTAGGAGCCAATTGTAGCCGAAAAATCCCACAATGGTTTTTGAAGGGACTGATGGGGATTCGAACCCACAACCTTCCAGTTGGTAATCCGTTGAGCTAACCACTACACCAAAGCGAGCTGGTTGGTACATTGATTGCTTTTTCCTTTGTTTCTTTTTTTTGTTTTTGTTTTTCTGTGTGCTATTTAGTATACTGGTGAGATTAAAAAAAAGTCGATTGTTTTATATTAACCGAAGACGAATGTGCGTGTTTGTGTCTGGGTCTCTCTCTCTCTCTCTGTCTCTCTGTCTCTATCTCTCTCTCTCTCTCTCTCTCTCTCTTCTCTCTCTCTCTCTCTCTTTCTCTCTCTCTCTCTCACTCTCTCTCTTTCTCTCTTTCTCTCTCTCTGCTGTCTACCTCTGTCTCTCTCTCACTTTCTCTATATCTCTCCCTCCTTCCCTCTGTCTCTTTCTGTTGTCTATCTGTCTGTCTGTCTGTCTCTCTGTGTCACTATCTCTGTCTCTGTCTCTCTCTCTCTCTCTCTCTCTCACTTTCTCTATCTCTCTCCCTCCTTCCCTCTTCCTCTCTGTGTGTGAGTGTGAGTGTGTGTGTGTATGTGTGCGCGTGTATGTGTATGTTGTTGTTTGTGTGTGTGTGTGTGTGTGTGCGCGTGCATACGTGCGTGTGTTTGTGTATGTGTTTGTGTGCGTGCATGTGTGTGTGCATGTGTGTCGTTGTGTGTGTGCGTGCGTGCGTGTGTCTGTACTGTGTGTGTAATGTGTGGTGTATGTCTGAGTGTGTGTGGGAGGCTATGTGTGTGTATGTGCACGGACGTATGTATGTATGTATGTATGTATGTATGCATGTATGCATGTATGTATGTATGTATGTATGTATGTATGATGCATGCATGTATGTATGTATGTATGTATGTATGTATGTATGTATGTATGTATGCATGTATTTATGTATACATGTATGTATTTATGTATGTATGTATGCATGTATGTATGTATATGCGTGTGTGTTTGCGAGTGTGTGTGTGTGTGCACGTGTCTGTGTGTGTGTGTGTGTGTGTGTGTGTGTGTGTGGTGTGTGGTGGTGTGTGTGTGTGTGTGTGTGTGTGTGTGTGTGTGTGTGTGTGTGTGTGTGTGTGTGTGTGTGTGTGAGTGTAATTGTCTGTTACCTAAATGTGTTAGCCAGATTTTCGCCACTGTTCCTGGGTGTATCTTTACCAAACTTGGATCAAACGTGTAGATCGTTATGAAGTCTCGAATGTGGTTTTCACTTCCCATACCTCACGATGGCGTCTTTGCCCTTTGACTGAACTCCATATACACTGAAGCTGAAGATGCTTTATGATGGACAAGATCCATAATTTTCATTTCATAAACCATAAGCCGTGCAAGCTTGCAAAATCTTGAGGTCCTACCTAGTGTATGGTTCCTGTGTCTATTTTTGAATCAACCTACTATGTAGATAAATCAGGTTATAATATAACGAAATGTGTGTCTCCGTCTGCAACGGTCTATGAAGTTTAAAAAAAATGTGGTGGAAATGAACGAAAAGAATCTCCATCCGGTCCATCAGTACGAACAGACAGCACCAACGCCCCACACAACTACATCATACACACCCAACCCCGGACTACACACCAGACAATCCCCATTCATTCTCCAACTCACTGTATCATCCACATCCCTGTAATTCTTTTAGAGAATATTCCATCTTATCTACACCTCCCCCAAAAAGCGAATAAAAATTGAAACTGAAAATTTAGAAACAAAAATTTCAAAACATTTACCCGCCGCATTCTTCTGCACAGTTTCCATCCAATTTTC
>JAPXFY010000021.1:40166569-40181569 GCA_030674185.1 Monoplex corrugatus | reverse complement strand
CCCGGTACTTAAACTTATCAACCTGTGTCAAGGTTGTGCCGTTTGCTGTTATTTTGCATGAGGGGAACTGCAATATACCATGAAATAAGTTGTTGTTGCTGTTAATGGTTGTAGTAGTGGTGATGGTTTGGCGGTTTGGTTGGTGTAATGATTTGTTAATTGATTGATTTTTGGTTGATGAGTGATTAACTGGTTGATTAGTTGGTTGTATGATTGATAGGCTGCTTTGTTAGTCAATAAAGTGATTGGTTGGTAGGCTTTTCGGTGGTTGGTTCAGCAGTTGTTTGAGTTGTGTGAATTGTTTTTATTGCAAAAAGTTGAAAAAATGCGTGTGGGAATTTGTATGTTGTATAGTGTGTGTTGTATGTATGTATGTATGTATGTATGTATGTATGTATGTATGTTATGTATGTATGTATGTAATTTTGTAGTATGTATGTGTGTGTGTGTATGTGTTGTGTGTGTGTAGTGTGTTGTGTAGTATATGTGTGTGTGTGTGTGTGTATGTGTATGTGTGTGTATGCAGTATGTGCGTGACTGTGTGTGTATATGTGTGTATGGGTGTATATGTGTGTATGTGCGCGTATTGTGCGCGAGTGTGTTTGTGGGTATGTGTGTACATGTTCACGTGTGTGTGAGATGTGTGTGTGTGGCGGCGCGTGGTGTGTGTGTGTGTGCACGCACGCGCGCGTGTTTTAGTATTTCACATTAGGATTTTGACTATGTACAAACGAATGCATAGTATTTAGAAACTTTCTCTATATTTTGATCATTTCAAAGTAATTCAACAAACAGTTTTGACAGTTGGTGTTTTTAGCGATTTGTTGTTATGATTTTTTTATGGAATTCACTTGCATACGGTTTTTGCATCACATGATTTTGACATTTGTCTTAATGGTAGCTCTAAACGTTCCTTTACATTTCAGAATTTTTTTCTGATATGCTAAGAATCGTACCGAAACAAGACTATGACATTCATTGTCTTTGGTCTTATGTGTCAGGATAGGTCATTGACGTAATATGAAATAAAACTGGACCTAGAATTGAGCTTGTGGCACATGATTTCTTCAAAAGAGATATAACCATGAGCAGCACGCTACTTATCATTTCCTTAAAGGTATGACTGAAAAAGTGGAAACTGTTCAGAGAGACATAAACAAGGTCAAAGGCTTTCTTAAAGTCTAAGAAAAAAACTCTTGATAATTTTGTGTGTGTGTGGTGAGGGGGGAGAGAGAGAGAGAGAGAGAGAGAGAGAGAGAGAGAGAGAGAAAGGAGACAGAGAGAGAGGGAAGAGAGAGAGAGAGAGAGAGAAAGAGAGGAGCGAGAAAAAAAGAAAAAGAGAGAGGAGGAGAGAAAAGAGAAGAGAGAGAGAGAATACTCATGGGTAGAAATATATTATTGTCCATATTTCATGTGTCTAAAAAACCTATTTACAGATTGCTTGTGAGGAGAAATATTCAGTTGTTACAGTATTTATCTTTATATTTAAAGTTCATTATTATATAGAAACAAAGTACAAGCTTATTTTTGTTGTTGTTGTTGTTTTTCAGGTGGGTTGTCAAATAAGAGCACGATACATGACTCATATCAACATGAGTAGTCCCTGGTTGAAAAGTGACACCTACTGGGCTGGTATTAGGGTCAGTGTCTGTCTGTTTGTTTGTCTGTCTTTCTGTCTGTCTGTCTTTCATGATTGTCTGCTTTTGCATCTGTATCTTTCCTGTCTTTTTCTTTCCACATTTGTCTTTGACTAGAAGGGAAGGTTATTTTCTTTTGCGCTAAAATTTCACATATATCAAGCTTTAAACCAGCACGATGTGTGTGTGCGTGTGTGTGTGTGTGTGTGTGTGTGTGTGTGTGTGTGTGTGTGTGTGTGTGTGTGTGTGTGTGTGTGTGTGGTGTGTGTGTGTGTGTGTTTACCAGAAATCATCTGCATTGTTAATATTACATATATGTGTGTTGAAATAGCAGAATATCCAAAAAGCTCCCATGAGAACACACACACACACACACACACACACACACACACACACACACACACACACACACACACTCACTACACACACACACACACACACACACACACACACACACACACACACACACACACACACACACAACTCACACACATTCACACACACACACACACACATACACACACACCACACACACACTAACGTATTCACACACACACACACACTCACACACACTTACACACACACACACACACACACACACACACACACACACACACACATATACACACACACACACACGTGCGCGCGCGCGCGCGCGCACACACATACACGAAGTCATGAAAAAAAATGCACAACACAACACAAAACAATACAGAACATTCCGAAACGTAACGCCCTGGCAGGAGAAAATGGTAAATGAGTATCAATGTACTCACATTTAAAGTCACTGTGATGTATAGTGGTTAGCACAAAGGAATAATGACTCTAAGTTTGGCAGTTGGAAAGTCATAAGTTTTGTCAAAATCGTTGTGGGAGTTTTCGGCCGTAACCGCCTCATACCCAGATTTCACTGCGCGAAGGACTGATTGGGAAGACTGGGACCACACCGTCGAGTTTCATGTAACCTACTTCTCGGATGCGTCATTTATTAATCCTTTGGCTCCCGCACCCTGTCGACCAGCATCAAGCATTAGCAACAGTGCTAACAAAGCAAAAACTTAACCCTTTGATTCCGTCACCCTCTCCACCAGCTTCCTGCAGGTAGCTGGTCGACAAGGGTGAGGGCACCAAAGGGTTAATTTTCATTGCAGTTAGTGGATAGTGTCATCATCATCATCATCATCATCAGGAGCCCTGCCACATGGCGTTGGCGATCATGGTCTTCCATCTGTCTCTATCTCTCGTTGCCCCAAGCATCTCCTCTACCCTCCTCGTCTTCAGCCACTCTGCAAGTCCGTCCAACATTTTCTCCTGGTGTTCTCTTTCCCTCCAGCTTTCCCGTTGTGACCAGGTGCTCCAAATCCCCCTTCCTCATAAAATGGCCCATAAATGTTGCCTGTCTTTTCCTAATCTTCCTATAGAATGATCTACTTGTGTCTGCCTCCATCAAGACTGTCTTGTTTGTTTTCTTTGCTGTCCATGGAACTTTCAATATTCTTCTTAGAAACCACATCTCGGCTGCCTCAATCTTGTTCTGGCTTTGTTTGTTGACTGTCCACGCCTCAAAGGGTTAAGGGTGTTTCTCAAATTTCCCGACTAAAACGTCAGTTGTCTGAATTGCCCTGGCTTGGCTCACGCCAGGACATAGTACTGACCTTAAGCGTAGGGTACAGCACTGTCACGCAGTCTGAACCCAGGATGGAGCTCATAGCACCATCATTATCATCCTTATGGCCACGCATAATCATAGCATTATGATTATCATACCTATTACCATGCATTGTCATAGCATTGTGATTATCATCCCTATTACCATGCATTATTACAGCATTATAATTATCATCCTATGGACATGCATTATCATAGCAATATGAAAAATTATATCGGAATCTGTGAGCAGTGAAGTGGCGAAGAAACGGGACAGAAAATACAAAAGCAAAAATAGATAGATAAACAAATGAATAAATAGACAAATAAATGAATAAATGAATGAATGAATGACTAACCAACCGACCAACTAACTAACTAACTAACTAACTAACTAACTAACTAACTAACTAACTAACTAACTAATTAAATATCTGACTAACTGACTAACTGACTAACTGACTAACAGACTGACTGACTGACTGACTGACTAATTAACTAACTAATTGAATGAATAAGTAAATGAATGAATGAATGAATGAATGAATGAATGAATTTAATTAATTAATTAAAATGAAAACAAAAATATGCTCACTTTCCGAGCGCGCGCGGGCGCGTATTTATCTGGTGTGTGTGTGTGTGTGCCTGAGTGTGTGTATGTGTGTGTGTGTGTGTGTGTGTGTGTGTGTGTGTGTGTGTGTGTGTGTGTATGTGTGTGTGTGTGTGTGTGTATGTGTGTGTGTGTGTGTGTATGTGCATGTGCATGGGTGTGCGTGTGTGATTATCGCAATATTCAGATGGATCCAACGCATGTAACCATCAGTGAAAAAGAGGAGACTCAGAACATCACCATGGTATCCACCATTCCTATCGTGTGTGACCATGATTCCGTCTGCTGTATTACTTTGAAGCTTGATGTGGATGGGCCTAAAGGTGTGTGTGTGTGTGTGTGTGTGTGTGTGTGTGTGTGTGTGTGTGTGTGTGTTTGTGTGTGTGTGTGAGTGTGTCTGTGAGTGCGTGTCGTTGTGTGTGTGTGAGTGTGTGTGTTTGTGCATGTGAGTGTGTGTGTGTGTGCATGTGTGTGTGTATGTGTGTGTGTGTATGTGTGTATGTGTAAGAATGTGTTTATGTGTATGTATGTGTTTGTGTGTGTGAGTGTGTGTGTGTGTGTATGAGAGTATGTGTATGTGTATGTGTGAGTGTATATATATGTGTGTTTGAGTGTGTATGTGTATGTATGTGTGTATGTGTGTATGTGTATGTGTGTGTGTTTGTGAATTTGTGTGTTTGTGTGTGTGTGTGTATGTGTGTGCGTGTTGTGTTGTGTGCATACGTGTGTGTGTGTGAGTGTGTTTGTTTGTCTGTTTGTGTGTGTATGTGTGCATAATTATGGGTGAGTGCATGTGTTTCCGTTCACTTGTGTGTGTATGTTCGTGTGTGTTTGTGTATAGGTATAGGTGTGTTTATTTACTTGTTATTTCTTTATTCAATAATGGACAAGAAATACCTGATGGTGCTGGATGGGTACCAGAGCACCAATGCCTCACCACTCTCTGGACAAACACCTCAAAGCTTCCGACGCCACATGGTAACCATTTTATCAAATGTTGGCAGATAGGCTGTGATTGTCCGGAGAGCGGTGAGGCATTGATGCTCTGGGTCACTGTCCAGCGCAGATTTTTACTAGTTTAACGTCAAACTGCAAAAACCAGTATTTGGTCGCATACATTTATTGTTTGATTTCTTTATTCGTTTTTTGTTATTTACATGATATAGGCATAGATGTTTTACTAGTTTAACGTCAAACTTGCAAAACCACTATTTGGTCACACACATGTATTGGTTGATTTGTTTATTCTTTTTTGCTGTTTACTTGAAATTACAAAACCAGCATTCGATACACACATTTATTGTTTTTTTTGCTTATTCGTTGTTGCTATTTATTTGATGCCAAATCTTTTTTTTTTCCAGACAACCTGGTAGTGGCTCATGCCTGCAAATATGAAATCTGTTCTGATGATTGGGACCCTGCCAGAAAGGAGGCTAGCATTCAGGTACCTCTCACAGCCTCCAAAGACCAGATCAATGATGGGAACAAGGACGTCATGATGGCTTTCAATAACATTCTGAGTTCTGGAGGAGGCCCTTACGAGCAGGCGTTTGATGGCTATAAACCCCAGAATGTGCCTGTGAGTTATGGGACTTTTTTGCTTCCTTCTAGTTCCGAGCTATGTTCTCCCTTTTCCTTTAAATAATCTGTTTTACATTATCGCTTTTGATACTTAAGAAAGGGACATTGTTTCACATCGATAGGAGGAATATGATGTGCATGTGTGGGGTGTGTGTGTGTGTTGTGTGTGTGTGTGTGTGTGGTGTAGTTTGTGAGAGAGAGAGAGGAGAGGAGAGAGAGAAAGAGAGAGAGAGAGAGAGACAGAGAGAGAGAGAGGAGACAGAAGACAGAGAGAGACAGAGACAGAGAGACAAAGAGACAGAGACAGAGAGACAGAGCAGACAGAGAGAGACAGAGAGAGCAGAGAGAGAAGGAGAGAGAGAAGAGAAGAGAGAGAGAGAGAGAAGAGAGATAGAGCGAGAGGGAAAGAGAGAGAGAGAGAGAGAGAAAGAGAGAGAGAGAGAAAGAGAGAAGAGAAAGAGAGAGAGAGAAGAAAGAGAGAGAGAGAGAGAGAGAGAGAGAGAGAGAGAGAGAGAGAGAGAGAGGAGAGGTGAAAAGGATCAGCAAAATTTTCTCACCAGACCCATTGGCCAACAGATTTCTCTAGCTTCGTTTCCAGAAACACATAAAATAGAATCAAGAACACGTATTTAATTCACGAACGTAACACAAAAACAACAATTACAACAGATCATCCAACTTACTTATGGCTCACTAAGCTGAACATGCGACTCTAATACTAAGTCATAAAGTGTGGTACAGTAGTTAGTACAACGGTCTATTGACATAAAAAGGTTGTGGATTCGAATCCCATCCGTTACGCCTAAAAAAAACAAACTTGTGGACATTTTCCGCCCCAAACCATCTCCTACTCTGCAGAATTGAGCTGTGCTATGCGCTCATTGAAGAAGACTGGGACCACACGACAGTCAAGTCTCATCCACATCAGTGGTGCGTCATTGAAGCTGTTGCTAAAATCTGACCAGCGCCACTAATGTCTGTATGTCTCGGGCCTGGTTGACGCCAGGATATAGAATGAGAGTAAGTGTAGAGGACAGCCTCGTCCGCAGTCTCTGTCCAGAATGAAACTGAATAGCTTTATGACTGCCATCTCAATTGCCATGATATACGATATGATGATGATGATGATGTTGATAATAATGATAATTATGATAATAAATAATAATAATGATAATAATAGTGATATGATAATAATAACAACAACAACAACAGCAATAATAATATAATGAATAATAATAATAAAAATAATAAAAAATAATAGTAATAACAATATAACAATAAAAACAATAATGAACATATAATAATAATAACTAAAATTATGATAAATAATAATATAAGTAATAAAATATATAATAACAATAAACAATAAAACATATTAAATAATAATAATTATGATGACAATAATATAGAATAATGAATGATTGATAATAACGATAACAATTAATAATAAATCAGGTGAGAGATTGATTATCACCAAGATGAACCAATAGATGAAAAATCAAACCTGATTCAAAAACAACGGAAAAATCACAGCGGGTTGGAAAGTGGTGGGTGGGGGTAGTTGTAAGACAGGATGGAAGCAAGGTGTGTGACCCGTGACCCAGAGACCCAGGCCGTCATCCTCCCTTTGTTTCTCTGTCTCTGTCTCTGTCTGTCTCTCTTCTTCTCTTTCTGTCTGTCTCTTCTCTCTCTCTCGTCTCTCTCTCTCTCTCTGTCTGGCTGTCTTTCTATGTCTCTCTGTCTCTGTCTCTGTCTGCCTCTCTCTCTGCCTCTGTCTCTGTCTCTGGCTGTCTGCCTGTCTGTCTCTCTTTCTCTCTCTGTCTCTCTCTCTCTCTCTCTCTCTCTCTCTCGTTCTCTCTCTATCTCTTTCTCTGTCTCTCTATCATACACATACAGATGCTGAGCTGGGTTACACTCAAACCTGTTTGGCTAATGATCTTTGATCCAAAAGTTGTCATATTCTCTGTCTCACACACAGACACACATACACACACACACACACACACACACACACACACACACACACACACATACACACACATACACCACACACACACATACACACACACACACACACACGTTCCAACATATTCCTTTTTCACTAAGACTTCAAACAACAAGAAGACTATGGGCTTCAAGGGAGGATCTGGAAATAAACCTATCAGCATAATGGCTTCAAGGGGAAGATCGGAAATAAACCTATCACATAATGGGCTTCAAGGGGGAGGGATCTGGGAAATAAACCTATCAGTATAATGGGCTTCAAGGGGGAGAGATCTGGGCAATAAACCTGTCAGTATAATGGGCTTTTAAATGCGGAGGGATCTGGGAAATAAACCTATCAGCATAATAGGCTTCAAGGGGAAAGATCTGGGAAATAAACCTATCAGTATAATGGGCTTCAAGGGGGAGAGATCTGGGAAATAAACCTATCAGTATAATGGGCTTTAAAGGCGGAGGGATCTGGGAAATAAACCTATCAGCATAATGGGCTTCAAGGGGAGGGATCTGGGAAATAAACCTATCAGCATAATGGCTTCAAGGGGAGAGATCTGGGCAATAAACCTGTCAGTATAATGGGCTTTTAAAGGCGGAGGGATCTGTGAAATAAACCTATCAGTATAATGGGCTTCAAGGGGGAGAGATCTGGGCAATAAACCTGTCAGTATAATGGGCTTTTAAAGGCGGAGGGATCTGTGAAATAAACCTATCAGTATAATGGGCTTCAAGGCGGAAGGATCTGCGAAATAAACCTATCAGTATAATGGGCTTCAAGGCGGAAGGGTCTGGGAAATAAACCTATCAGTATAAAGGGCTTCAAGGGGGGGGGGATCTGGGAAACAAACCTATCAGTATAATGGGCTTCAAGGGGGAGGGATCTGGGAAATAAACCTATCAGTATAATGGGCTTCAAGGGGGGGGGGGATCTGGGAAACAAACCTATCAGTATAATGGGCTTCAAGGGGAGGGATCTGGGCAATAAACCTGTCAGTATAATGGGCTTTAAAGGCGGAGGGATCTGGGAAATAAACCTATCAGTATAATGGGCTTCAAGGCGTAGGGATCTGGGAAACAAACCTATCAGTATAATGGGCTTCAAGGGGAGGGATCTGGGCAAAAAACCTATCAGTATAATGGGCTTCAAGGTGGAGGGATCTGGAAACAAACCTATCAGTATAATGGGCTTAAATGGGAGGGATCTGGGAAATAAATCTATCAGTATAATGGGCTTGAAATGGGAGGGATCGGGGAAACAAACCTATCAGTATACATGTATGGGCTTGAAATGGGAGGGATCTGGGAAATAAACCTATCAGTATAATGGGCTTGAAATGGGAGGGATCTGGGAAATAAACCTATCAGTATAATGGGCTTGAAATGGGAGGATCTGGATATAAACCTATCAGTATAATGGCTTCAAGGTGAAGGTATCTAGGAAATAAACGTATCAGTATAATGGGCTTCAAGGGGAATGATCTGGGAAATAACCCCATCAGTATAATGGGCTTTAAAGGGGAAGGATCTGGGAAATAAACCTATCAGTATCATCATCATCGTCCAGGCATTGATGAAAAAAAGATTAGATCCCAAATCCCATGTGGTTATTAATATGGTGGAGGCTGTGAGAATGAAAGAAATGAGTTGTTTTTTTTTCATTTTTATTTTCACGGGCGTGTGTTTAGGTGGATGTTGAAGACCAGGCGACCAAATCTTGTAGTTGGGCTGGTGATCCACATATCCATGGCATGAACTATAAGGGGTGAGCTTGATCCACGCTTTTGCTTGTCTTCTAGTGTCTTTTTTGTCTGTATTTCTCTTTCTGTCGCCTCTCTGTCTTTGTTTCTGTCTCTGTCCTTGACTCCCTCTCTGTTTCTCTCTTTTTCTCTGTCTGTCTTTCTGTTACCCCCTTTCTCTTTCTCTCTGCTTGTCTGTCTCTGTCTGTCTGTCTCTCCTCTGTCTTTGTCTGTGTGTTTGTCTGTCTGTCTCTCGCTCCGTATGTCTGTCTGTCTTTTTGCCTGCCTGTCTGCCTGTCTCTGTTCTCTCTCCCCTCTCTCTCTCTCTCTCTCTCTCTCTCTCTATATATATATATATATATATAATATATGTCTCCATGTGTCTTATTTGTCTGTCTGTATTTCTGTATTTATCTCTTTCTGTCGCCTCTCTGTCTCTGTCTTTGTCTCTCTCTCTCTCTCCCTCTCTCTCTCTCTCTCTCTGTCTTTCTCCTCTTTGTCTGTGTATCTGTCTCGGTCTCTCTCTCTCTCGTCACTCTTTGTCTCTGTCTGTTTCTGTCTCTCTATCTGTATCTCTCTCCCCTTTCTCTTTGTCTCTATCTGTTTGTCTCCTCTATCTCTATCTCTCTGTCTGTCTGTTTCTGTCTCTCTCCTTTCTCTCCTCTCTGTCTATGTCCCTGTCTCTGTCTGTCTGTCTGTCTGTGTCTGCCTGTCTAGTTGGGTTGGCGATCCACATATACATGGCATGAACCATCGGGGTGAGCTTGACCCACGTCTTTGCTTGTCTCGCTATGTGTCTTTTTTCTTGTCTGTCTGTTTGCATTTCTCTTTCTGTCACCTCTCTGTCTCTGTCTGTCTGTCTCTCTCCCATCTGTCTCTGTCTGTCTGTCTCTCTCTCCCTCTGTCTCTGTCTGTCTGTCTCTCTCCCCCTCTGTCTCTGTCTGCCTGCCTGTCTCTCCTTCTGTCTCTGTCTGCCTGTCTGTCTCTCCTTCTGTCTCCGTCTGTCTGTCTGCCTCTCCTTCTGTCTCTGTTTGCCTCTCTCCCCCTCTGTCTCTGTTTGCCTATCTCCCCCTCTGTCTCTGTTTGCTTCTCTCCCCTCTCTGTCTCTGTCTGTCTGTCCTCCTTCTGTCTCCGTCTGTCTCTCTCCCCTTCATCTCCGTCTGTCTGTCTGTCTCTCCTTCTGTCTCTGTCTGTCTGTCTCTCTCCCCTTCTGTGTCTGTCTGTCTGTCTGTCTCCCCTTCTGTCTCTGTCTGTCTGTCACTCTCCCCCTCTGTTTCTGTCTGTCTCTCTCCCCCTCTCTGTCTGTCTGTCTCTCTCCCCTTCTGTCTCTGTCTGTCTGTCTGTCTCTCGCCCCTTCTGTCTCTGTCTGTCTGTCTTTCTCCCCTCTGTCTCTGTCTGTCTGTCTGTCTCCCCTTCTGTCTCTGCCTCTGTCTGTCTCCCCCTCTGTCTCTGTCTGTTTGCCTCTCTCCCCCTCTGTCTGTCTGTCTCTCTCTCCCTCTGTCTCTGTCTGTCTATCTCTCTCCCCCTCTGTCTCTGTCTGCCTGTCTGTCTCTCCTTCTGTCTCCGTCTGTCTGTCTGTCTCTCCTTCTGTCTGTCTGTCTGTCTCTCTCCCCTTCTGTCTCTGTCTGTCTGTCTTTCTCTCCTTCTGTCTCCGTCTGTCTCTCTCCCCTTATGTCTCCGTCTGTCTGTCGGTCTCTCCTTCTGTCTCTGTCTGTCTGTCTCTCTCCCCTTCTGTCTCTGTCTGTCTCTCTCCCCCTCTGTCTCTGTCTGTTTGCCTCTCTCCCCCTCTGTATCTGTCTGTCTGTCTCTCTCTCTCCGTCTGTCTCTGTCTGTCTGTCTCTCTCTCCTTCTGTCTCTGCCTGTCTGTCTCTCTCCCCCTCTGTCTCTGTCTGTCTGTCTCTCTCCCCTTCTGTCTCTGTCTGTCTGTCTCTCTCCCCTTCTGTCTCTGTCTGTTTGCCTCTCTCCCCCTCTGTCTGTCTGTCTGTCTCTCTCCCCCTCTGTCTGTCTGTCTGTCCCCTCTCCCCCTCTGTCTCTGTCTGTTTGCCTCTCTCCCCTTCTGTCTGTCTGTCTGTCTGTCTCTCTCCCCTTCTGTCTGTTTGCCTCTGTCCCCCTCTGTCTGTCGTCTCTCTCTCCCCCTCTGTCTCTGTCTATCTGTCTCTCCCCCTCTGTCTGTCTGTCTGTCTGTCCTCTCTCCCCCTCTGTCTCTGTCTGTTTGCCTCTCTCCCCCTCTGTATCTTCTGTCTGTCTCTCTCTCTCCGTCTGTCTCTGTCTGTCTGTCTCTCTCTCCTTCTTCTCTGCCTGTCTGTCTCTCTCCCCCTCTGTCTCTGTCTGTCTGTCTCTCCCCCTTCTGTCTCTGTCTGTCTGTCTCTCTCCCCTTCTGTCTCTGTCTGTTTGCCTCTCTCCCCCTCTGTCTGTCTGTCTGTCTCTCTCCCCCTCTGTCTGTCTGTCTGTCTCTCTCCCCCTCTGTCTCTGTCTGTTTGCCTCTCTCCCCTTCTGTCTGTCTGTCTGTCTGTCTCTCTCCCCTTCTGTCTGTTTGCCTCTGTCCCCCTCTGTCTGTCTGTCCTCTCTCCCCCTCTGTCTCTGTCTATCTGTCTCTCCCCCTCTGTCTGTCTGTCTGTCTGTCTCTCCTCCCCCTCTGTCTCTGTCTGTTTGCCTCTCTCCCCCTCTGTCTGTCTGTCTGTCTCTCTCTCCCTCTGTCTCTGTCTGTCTGTCTCTCCCCTCTGTCTGTCTGTCTGTTCTCCCCCTCTGTCTCTGTCTGTTTGCCTCTCTCCCCCTCTGTCTGTCTGTCTGTCTGTCCTCTCTCCCCCTCTGTCTCTGTCTGTCTGTCTCTCCCTCTGTCTCTGTCTGTCTGCCTCTCCCCCTCTGTCTGTCTGTCTGTCTGTTCTCTCTCCCCCTCTGTCTCTGTCTGTTTGCCTCTCTCCCCCTCTGTCTGTCTGTCTGTCTCTCCCTCTGTCTCTGTCTGTCTGTCTCTCCCCCTCCGTCTGTCTGTCTGTCTGTCTCTCTCCCCCTCTGTCTGTCTGTCTATTTGCCTCTCTCCCCCTCTGTCTCTGTCTGTCTCTCTCTCTCCCTCTGTCTCTGTCTGTCTGTCTCTCCCCCTCTGTCTGTCTGTCTGTCTGTCTCTCTCCCCCTCTGTCTCTGTCTGTCTGTCCTCTCCCCCTCTGTCTGTCTGTCTGTCTCTCTCCCCCTCTGTCTCTGTCTGTTTTGCCTCTCTTCCCCCTCTGTCTGTCTGTCTGTCTCTCTCCCTCTGTCTCTGTCTGTCTGTCTCTCCCCCTCTGTCTGTCTGTCTGTCTGTCTCCCCCTCTGTCTCTGTATGTCTGTCTGTCTCCCCCTCTGTCTGTCTGTCTCTCTCCCCCTCTGTCTCTGTCTGTCTGTCTTCTCTCTCCCCCTCTGTCTCTGTCTGTTTGCCTCTCCCCCCCCTCTGTCTCTGTCTGTCTGTCTCTCTCCCCCTCTGTCTCTGTCTGTCTGTCTGTCTCCTCTTCTGTCTCTGTTTGTCTGTCTATTTCTCCTTCTGTCTCTGTCTGCCTGTCTCCCCATCTGTCTATGTCTGTCTGTCTCCCCCTCTGTCTCTATCTGTCTGTCACCCCTTCTGTCTCTGTCTGTCTGTCTCTCTCCCCCTCTGTCTCTGTCTCACCGTCTATTTCTCCTTCTCTCGTCTCCTCTGTCTGTCTCTGTCTCTCTCCCCCTCTGTCTCTGTCTGTCTGTCTCTCTCTCCCTCCTGTCTTCTGTCTGTCTCCCTTCTGTCTCTGTCTGTCTGTCTCTCTCTCCCTCTCTCTTGTCTGTCTGTCTCTCTTCTCTCTGTCTCTGTCTGTCTGTCTCTCTCTCTCCTCTGTCTCGTCTGTCTCTCCCCTTCTGTCTCTGTCTGTCTGTCTCTCTCCCTCTCTCTCTGTCTGTCTGTCTCTCTCCCTCTCTGTCTCTGTCTGTCTGTCTTCACCCCTTCTGTCTCTGTCTGTCTGTCTCTCTCCTTCTGTCTCTGTCTGTCTGTCTTCTTCCTCCTCTGTCTCTGTCTCAGTCTGTCTCTCCTGTCATCTGTCTTCTTTCTCGTCTGTCTGTCTTCTCTCTTCGTCCTGTCTGTCTGTCTCTCCCTTCTGTCTCTGTCTGTCTAGTCTTTCGTCATTGTCTCTGTCTTTCTCTCGTCTCTCTGCTGTCTCTTTTCTGTCTCTGCTCCTTGCTCTTCTGTCTCTGTTTTGTCTTCTCATTCTCGTCATGCTCCTTCTGTTTGTCTCGTCTGTGCTCTCTCTGTCTCTGTTTTCTCTCTTCTGTCTGTCTTTCATTGTTGTCTGTCTGTACTGTCTGTCCCTGTCTCTGTTATCTCTCTCTGTCTCTGTCTCTGTAGTCTGTGTCTCTGTGACTCTTGTCTCTGTCTGGTCTCTGTCTCTGTCTCTGTCTCTGTCTGTCTCTGTTCTCGTCTGTCTCTCTCTCTGTCTCTCTCTCTCTCTCTCTCCTCCGTCATCGTCTGTCTTCTGACGATTTTTTTTACGTCCGTTCATTGCCATTGCTCTTTTTTGTTTCTCTTTTTTTCCCTGTTTTTCTTCAACGTCGTCGTCGTTGTTGTTGTTGTCATGTTGATAGTGATGATGTGTCCATATTTGCATTTTAAGGAATGACAAACAGGCAAAATCTAGTCAGCAAAGACATAGGTTTCACAGATAGAAAATACCAAAAATATTTTCACGTTCATTACACATATTGTGCGTTAGGTGTTATGCGGCATGAAATAATTAACAGTTCAGACAGAACTCAATAGGAAGACAATACTTCCAAAGCTATGATTTCACAATTGTGATGATGTTTATATGATGATGATGATGATGATGATGACGATGATGATGATGATGAGAAAGATGATCTTTAGTCCCTCCTCCCCGTTCTCGGTTTGTGTGTCTGTGTGTGTGTGTGCATGTGTGTGTGTGCATGTGTGTGTGTGTGTGAGTGTGTGTGTGCATGTGATGTGTGTGTTGTGTGTGTGTGTGTGTGTGCATGTCTGTGTGTGTGCATGCGTGTGTGTGCATGTGGTGTGTGTGTGTGTGTGTATGTGTGTGTTGGTGTGTGTGTGTGTGTGTGTGTGTGTGTGTGTGTGTGTGTGTGTGTGTGTGTGTGTGTGTGTGTGTGTGTGTGTGTGTGTGTGTGTGAGTGCATTTCTTTCCCATCCCTACCCCTGATTTTTAATGAGGCAAGAGAAATTAGAGCACCTAATCACAACAAGTAAGCTGGGGGAAAAACAAGCACTAGGTAGGTTCATGGAGAAAATATTGGACTATGTACCTACAGTGACAAGGAATAGATTTGTATGGAAGTCCATGACCGCCAACGCCATGCGGCAGGGCACATGATGATGATGATGATGACTCCTACCTCCATTGATGATTCCTTCTCCACGCGGTGTGAAATACTGATAACAAATATGTTTCAGGACTTTCCACTTGTTCAAGGTGGGGGATTATACGATGTTTGAAAACCCCAAGAGAAATGTGGAAGTAAGTGTATCTTGGCTTGTCATTTCACCTATCTAGGATACATTTGTTTTAATTGGTAGCATATCCACTGGCATCTTGATTGGAACGATATACATGTATTATACATGTGTGTATGCGCTTGTGTCTTTGTGCGTCTTACATAATAAATATATACAATGCATAATCAACAGACATAACAAAACGTAGAAAAACAAGTATTCATTGTCATATATATATATATATATATATATATATATATATATATATATATATATATATATATATGTATATATACGAGGGTCAGTCAAAAAGTAATGCCTTTTTCTTTAATACAGGAA
>JAPXFY010000021.1:40159069-40161569 GCA_030674185.1 Monoplex corrugatus | reverse complement strand
CTGCCGCCAGCTCGCATAGATGCCACTCCTCTCTCTCTTTATTATGGTCTCAACTTAGCACTCGGAGGCTTCCTACGTTGTTTTAACCACAACCACAGGTGGCTGAAGACAGAGAGGGTGGGAGATGTACTTGCAGCGGCAGGGGATAGATTCGTGTGGAGTGTCATGATCGCCAACGCCAAGCGGCAGAGCACATGATGATGATGTATATATATAAAAAATTATATATATATATATATACACACATATATATATGTATATATATATACATGCACATATATACAAATGTATATATATATATATATATATAAAATTATATTGTCTGTGGGGTCCAGTCACATATGCAGTCTGAATAAGGTAAAAAACAAAACACATATAAATGAATAAATGAATGAATTATTTAATAAAAAGGTAAACAAAACAATAAATGAATGACTATATAGATAACAGAAAAATAAGTACAGAAATAAATACAGACAGACAGACAGACAGATAGACAGACAGATAGATAGATAGATAGATGGATAGACAGATAGACAGATAGACAGATAGATAGATGTATAGATAGATAGATAGATAGGTAGGTAGATAGATAGGTAAATAGATAGGTAGATAGACAGATAGATAGATGAATGACAGTTGATGTTAGTTGAATCGCAGTTTTACTCATATTCATTCATGAATGATTCATTCAATCATTCGTCCATCCGTCAATTCAAATCAATGTTGCTACAGGTGTATTTGCCCTCGGGTATGGAGATAAAGCTAGATGCAAGCAGTATCAGTCTCAACGCCTACCTGACCATTCCGAGTGTCGACGCGGGAGAGGCTCGCGGCATCTGCGGTACTTACGACAGCAATCCTTGGAATGAATTTACCCATCGCGACGGCCGCACGGATAGACAATGTACCAACTGCGTTCCTACTCGCTTTACAGAGTCATGGAAGTAAGGAGTACTTACTGTTTGAAGGGTGTGGTGTTTTCGTTAGTGGGTAGGGTATGGCTTGGTTTGTGGCTGGCTGGGTGAATATCTATATCTCTCTATCTCTCTCTGTCTCTCTCTCTCTCTCTCTCTCTCTCTCTCTCTCTCTCTCTCATTGTGTGTGTGTGTGTGTGTGTGTGTGTGTGTGTGTGTGTGTGTGTGTGTGTGTGTGTGTGTGTGTGTGTGTGTGTCTTTCTTTCTCTTTCTCTTTCTCTCTTCTCTCTCTATCTCTCACCTTCTCTCTCTTTCTCTCTCTCCCCCTCTCTCTCTCCTTCTTTCTCTCTCTCTCTCATTCTCCCTCTCTCTCTCCTCCTTTCTCTCTCTTTTTTTCTCTCTCTCTCTCTCTGTCTCCCTCTCTCTCTTTCTCTTTCTCTCTTCTCTCTCTCTCTCTGTCCTCCCTCTTTCTCTCTATGCCTCTCTCTCTCTCCCTCTCTCTCTCTCCTTTTTTCTCTCTCTCTCTCTCTCTCTCTCCTTCTCCCCTCTCTCTCTCCTTTCTCTCTCCCCTTTTCTCTCTCTCTTCTCTCTTGTCTCTCTCTCTGTCCTCCCTCTTTCTCTCTCTCCCTCTCTCTCTCCTCTCTCTCCTTCTTTCCTCTCTCTCTCTCCTTCTCTCTCTCCTTCTTTAACTCTCTCTCACTCCCCCTCTCTTTCTCACTCTCTCTCTCTCGCGCGCGCGCTCCTTAGCTTTTCAGTCATGTTAATGTTTTCTGACAGATGTTACACTCACAGAAGAATGCATTTTACAAACTCAGTAAACATGACTTTTTTGTTGTTGTAAAACAACTGCTTACAAGTCAAATTTGGAGACTTTCAAATACAAGGAAGAATACTAAATCGATACAAAATAATATGCCGAAGGCCGGCTCAGATGAATCAGCTGAGAGAAATGTCTCCAAAGTAAACAACATATGCATGGCATTTTCAGCAACGATCGTGACAGCAGCCTGTTCGAGACTTTACCTCCTAAAGTGAACGACACTTACACGCCCAAGTACTGTGCCTGTGATAAGGATGGGGCCGGTGCCGCCAGAATTAACTGTACCGCTAATGGCGATGTCCCTAGACATTTACTGAAGGTATTTTCAATGTCTGTCTGCCTGTCTGTGTGTGTGTGTGCGTGTGTGTAACCTGTCTGTCGGTGTGTTGCATATTTTTCTCTGTCTCTGTCTGTCTCTCTGTCTCTTCCCCCCTCTCTTTCTGTCTTTCTTCCCCTCCCGCTGTCTTTCTCTTTCTCTCTTTTTCTTCTTGTTCGTCTTGTTCTTGTTCTTCTTTTTCTTGTACTTCTTGTACTTCTCTTCCTTCTTCTTGTTCTTGTTCTTGTTCTTCTTGTTCTTCTTGTTCTTGTTCTTCTTGTTCTTCTTGTTCTTGTTCTTTTTCTTCTTCTTGTTCTTCTTCTTGTTCTTCTTCTTGTTCTTCTTCTTCTTCTTTTTCTTCTTCTTGTTCCTGTTCTTGTTCTTCTTGTTCTTGTTCTTCTTGTTCTTGCTCTTGTTCTTCTTAACAATAATAATAATACCTAGGAC
>JAPXFY010000021.1:40151569-40154069 GCA_030674185.1 Monoplex corrugatus | reverse complement strand
TGGGAGCAACAAAAATGCAGTGGTGGTCCAAAGCCAAAAGGAAGGAAAAAAGAGACATGATCATACAGGAGTTGAAGAAAGAAGAAGATGTCAAAAGAGTGCAGAAGGCAGTCCAGCAAGGTCAACAGGGGCAATGGACAACATTGGACAGTGCACTCCAAAGAAGTCTCAGCTGGAACGATATGTGGCACATGGCTCCTCTAAGGATAAGCTTCCTCCTCAGATCTGTATATGACCTGCTCCCCTCGAATGCAAACTTAGTGAAATGGGGGAAATCAGATGACCCAGCATGTCCGCTCTGTCAGAAGAAACAAACAGTGGAACATGTCCTAAGCTCTTGCAAAGTAGCGCTAGCCCAAGGAAGGTATACATGGAGGCACAACCAAGTTCTGAAAGTGATCACAGACGTGGTTAGCGAAAAAACCATGACCCCAAGCGCACCAATTGCTATGACAACGTTCTACAAAGCAGGAGGGAAACAGGTCTGGCCCGAAATTGCTATGACAACCAGCACATTGCCAAAGGGTCTTCTGGATGGAGCAGTCGACTGGGAGTGTACAGCAGGCCTCCCAGAGTGGAGAAATTACCCAGATGTCATCAGCAAGACAGGCATGAGACCAGACATCGCTCTCCACTCTGACTCCTCGAAACAAGTGATTCTGATATAACTCACTGTGCCATACGAAAGCAGAATGGAAGAAGCACATATCTACAAGACCGAAAAATACGCCGGTCTTGCCAGCACCCTGAAGAAAGCAGGTCTGCGGGTCAAAATCTTCGCCATAGAGGTCGGGGCAAGAGGGTTTGTGGGCACCTCCGCTTATGATCTCATGAAACAACTCGCCATTTCTGGGAAGAAGAGGACTAGAGCCCTTAAAGCGATGGCAGAGGCAGCAGAAAGGAGCTCAAGCTGGATCTGGGCAAGGAGGAACCAAAAGTGAACTTTATAAGGATTAAATTCCCTACAGATGATGTGTGCCCCGTTAGCACATTGGTAAAACCGCGTACCGCAGTTCTGAAGCGCAGAATCGCCCAGGTTCCCTCCCCGGCGTGGGAAAAAAAAATAGACAACAGCAGAAGGGCATCCAGGAGTCATGACCTGGATGTGGCCCGGCCCCCCGAGAGTGTAAGGAGTTCAGGGCCGAAACACTTGTCTAAAGGGGGTTACTTCTCTGAAGACCTTCTGTTGTCTAGCTCTCCCTAGAGTTTCTTTCTACCCGAGACGTACACGCGAACGCAAACACTGAGAAAACAAACACAGAATTATCACTTGAAACAAAACACATCATCACAATATCACAACCCTGATGCCAGACTTTCAGGTGGCCCAGGCATCGTGGCCTACTCCAAGTGGAATCACGGAACATGAAGCAAAGACGAAATGCCGACAAGCTATACAGTCCACTCCGATGTGGAACCACTGTCTGCATCTGCCAGACCTTGCTGACATCAACGTAATTGACTGTGTGACCGATGTCCTGGTAAGTTTTCTGTTCAAAATGTCACTTCACCTTATTTTTGTACTTCTGAACTGTTTGTTTATTTCAATTCACCTTATTTTGTACTTCTGAATTGTTGTGTTTATTTCAATCTCCTGTTCAAAGTGTCATTTCATCTTATTTTTGTGATTTCGGGTTTGTTGTGTTTGTTTCAATTTTCTATTTCTTTTTGAAAATTAGAAAGGGGGAGGGTGTTGATATTTTTTTAATCGGCCTAACGAGTGTGCGTGAGTACATGTGTGTGTGTGTGTGAATGTGTGTGTGTGTGTTTTGTGTGTGTGTGTGTGTGTGTGTGTGTGTGTGTGTGTGTGTGAGTGAGTGTGTGTGTGTTTGTGTGTGTATGTATGTGTGTTTGTGTGTGTGTGTTCGTGTGTGTGTATGTGTGTGTGCATGCGTAGATGTGTGTGTGTGTGTGTGTGTGTGTGTGTGTGTGTGTGTGTGTGTGTGTGTGTGTGTGTAAGCTTGTGTGCATATGTGTGTGTGCGTTTGAGAGAGAGAGAGAGAGAGAGAGAGAGAGAGAGAGAGATAGTGAGAGATAGTGAGAGAGAGACAGAGACAGAGACAGAGAGTGAGACAGAAAGAGAGATTGTGTAAGTGTGTGTGTGTGTGTGTGTGCGCACCAACGCGCCTGTGTGAGTGTGTGCGAGCGTGCGCGCGCGCGTGTGTGTATAATACGTGTCCGTGTGAAACTGTTCTTACGTTAAGAGAATGCAAAAGGACGTGTGCTTGTTAAGTTTGCCTTACGTGCTAGAACGCACACTCTTACATATGCATCTTCGTTTATACATGCGTTTGTCAACGTGTCCCAACATAGTACGGTGACACCTTCGATATGGTAGAGCTGACACAGTCAGCCTTCATGACGGAATGCCAGACAACGATGAGCAGGGATCCCGACAATTACGTCACTGACGCGAGTGGCAAAAGCGTCTTAAAACCGGAAATTTCCTCTGACATATGCAGCGTGTTTTGCCTACGTCACGGCACTTGCGTCAGAGGAA
>JAPXFY010000021.1:40141569-40144069 GCA_030674185.1 Monoplex corrugatus | reverse complement strand
ATCTGACTGGACAACCAGACCAACAAAATCGTCTGGTAACTTGTTTTTAATGTTGTTTCTGTTATTGCTGTTTAAAGCCCAGCCTACTACGTAGAGCCATATCAGGGCTATAACCGCTTCAAGACATACAAAACTCCAACAGGAAAAAAAAAATGAAAAGAAAATTAAGTACACATATCAATGTATTCCCGCACATAATCTAAGGACATGTCCCCGGCGTTGACCATTCCGTCCAACTTATCGCACAGGGGATTTAAAAAAAACACACCTGAATACAAATATAGACATACCTAAGGACACCAAAACAAACATAAAAACAGGCATAAACCACCTGGAATAGTTTCCGCATATCTCACCTCCTCACAGCCAAAAATGCACTTAATACATGCACCCAATTATCAATCCTAAGAAAACGTACGTAAGACTTTATAGAACACATACAGGTGAATGGACCATTAGGTAGAAATGACAGACAGCAAAGGAACAAGGCATAAACAAAGAGAATGACAGAAAAGAGGACATTTCTAGTACAGAATTTCCAGAAAGCGGGGATACTATTTCTACTGAAAGAGCCCCCGGCATCCCCACGGATGGAACTTATCTTTAATGTTCTTTGCTTTAATAATTCAAGCAGATGTGTTTGAGTTGTCGTTCTTTTTGATTGACTGGTTCATTGATGTATTCGTTGACTGATTCTGTAAATGAATGAGTAATCGAATCTTGAACTTGTGTGTTATGTGTGTGTGTGTGTGTGTGTGTGTGTGTTGTGGTGGTGTGTGTGTGTGTGTGATTTGGTGTGTTGTGTGTGTTTGTGTGGTTTGTGTGTGTTGTGTTGTGTGTATTGTGCGTGTGTTTGTGTGTTTGTGTGTGTGTGTTGTGTTGTGTGTGTGTGTGTGTGTATGTGGTGTTGTGTGTGTATGTGTGTGTGTGTGTGTGCGTTGGTGGTGTGTGTGGTGGTGCGTTGTGTGTGTGTGTGTGTGTGTGTGTGTGTGGTGTGGTGTGATGCTTGCGAAGTGTGCTTGTGTAGTGTGTGTGTGTGTGAATGTGTAATATTCAAAGTGCTTTAATATTGTACAGAAAGTATATAGTCACTATATCTTATCAGTCCATCACTCATCTATCAGTCCATCCATCCATCCATCCATCATCCGTCCGTCGTCCGTCCGTCCGTCCGTCCGTCCGTCCGTCCGTCCATTCCATCCATCCATCCATCCATCCATCCATCCATCATCCATCCATCCATCCATCCATCCATCCATCCATCCATCTATCCTTCCATCCATCCATCCATCCATCCGTCCGTCTGTCCATCCATCCGTTCGTCCGTCCGTCCGTCCGTCCATCCATCCATCCATCCATCCACCCACCGTCCGTCCGTCCGTCCGTCCGTCCGTCCGTCCATCCATCCATCCATCCATCCATCCATCCACCCATCCACCCAACCACGCATCCATCTTATTACCTGTTTAATCCCCTCTCCCTCGTCCCCCCTAAAAGAAAAAAAAATCGAAAAAAATGTACCGAATGTAATATGAGTGCACATGAACTCTTCCAGGAACTTTCCCAAACATCAGTACACCTGTACTCATTGGACCGGATAGCGATTTCTTCATGACATGTTCAGTGAACACTTCCGCAACAGCCGCCAACGCTCGTTTCCAGGTCAGGTGGTATGTGAACGATCAGCCAAAATTTACGGTCGTTACGGCTGCAGAGGACTACAGAGTTATGGTGGCCTTGAACCTCAATCATCTATCCAAATCTGGACAGGTGTGTGTGTGTGTGTGTGTGTGTGGTGTGTGTGTGTGTGGTGTGTGTGTGTGTGTGTGTGTGTGTGTGTGTGTGTGTATTTATTTATTTATTTGTGCATTTAAATTAAGGGTCGGAAATGTAACTATAAAATCAAATTGACTACATCCTGATCAATAAAAGATTTGGAAATTCTTTGCTGACAGCAAATACACTACCGGGCACATACCTGCAACAGTGACCACAGATCTGTAACGGGAAGATTTAGGCTGAAACTAAGGAAAAGAAAACAGACCTAAATTAACATCAGACGAAATCTTGGACTTTTATAGACAGATAAAGTGACACATGAAAAAAATAACGTACATGTTCAAAACAAATTCAGTGCTCTGGAAGACGTTGATGACAGTAAGGAACAATGGACAAAGTTGAGAAACTCGATAAATTAAGCTTTGTGAAAGTATCCCCAGAGTAGATATAAGAGCAAAAAAGATCTTGGATGACAAAAGAAATTATAGGCTTGATGAAAGAACGGAAGAAGGCAAAGGGAAAAGAGGAAAGATACAGGAAGATAAACAAAGAAATCAGAACAGGTGAACGATCAGCCAAAATTTACTGTCATTTTGGCTGCAGAGGATCACAAAGTTATGGTGGCCGTGAACCTCAATCATCTATCCAAATCTGGACAGATGTGTGTGGGTGCTATTTATCTATTTATTTGTGCATTCAAATTAAGGGTCGGAAAGGTAAC
>JAPXFY010000021.1:40121569-40129069 GCA_030674185.1 Monoplex corrugatus | reverse complement strand
TGTTTGTCTTTCTCTCTCTCCCCCACCTCTCTCTCTCTCTCTCTCTCTCTCTATATATATATATATATATATATACATATATATATGTATATATATATATATCACTCTTTTTCTTCTTCTTCTCTATCTCTCTGTCTCTTTCTCCGTCTGTCTGTCTGTCTGTCTCTCTCTCTCTGTCTCCCTACCCCTCTCTCTCTCTGACTCATATTTTGTTTATCAAACACACATTCATGGACACAAATTCGAGCAATGCCATACTACACGCCGTGTTATAATATTTCGATTAAAGAAAACAGCCCCCGCCGCCCCCCCCCCCCCCCCCGCCCCCCCGACCCCCCCCCCCACCACTAATCAATATCATTACCAACTCTTATTGTTATTCCCAGAAACCGCTTCAGGTGATCAAAACTTCTTCAATTTCCCTTCATAATCATGATCGTCAGCTCGGGCAATTAGTGGTTAATTATTCATTGCCAGGAATTGTTGACCGTTCTCCACAGACACCACAATGGGCTGAAGAGCAGGACAGCAGAGCTCGTGTTGTTGAATGCTTCAAGTTGTTATTGGACAGACAAAGAAACATTCCCATCTTATGCACGTTGTTTTGACAGACGCAGCAAGGGGAATTTTGAAGAAAAGAGTTTGAACCGTTTGTTTTATAGATTGCTAGCCCCTTTAATGAAGTTTGTTGTTAATAAACTTACGAGTCCTAGATCTAGTGTTCGTTATGAAAAAAAACAAACTTGCCACTTGGTGTGTGCGGTGTACATCAACAAGGAGTCTTTGTTGTTAAATACGTTCAACCAGCGTGGTTAAATTATTAACAATCTACTTCTTTGAGAATGAAAATATCGAAATAAATGATCAGTTATGCGTACTATCAAATGTGACACAGCTAGCTGGCAAAATTATTAACAATCTACTTCTTTTAGAATGAAAATATCGAAATATAAATGATCAGTTATGCGTACTATCAAATGTGGAACAGCTAGCTGGCAAAATTATTAACAATCTACTTCTTTTAGAATGAAAATATCGAAATATAAATGATCAGTTATGCGTACTATCAAATGTGGAACAGCTAGCTGGCAAAATTATTAACAATCTACTTCTTTTAGAATGAAAATATCGAAATATAAATGATCAGTTATGCGTACTATCAAATGTGACACAGCTAGCTGGCAAAATTATTAACAATCTACTTCTTTTAGAATGAAAATATCGAAATATAAATGATCAGTTATGCGTACTATCAAATGTGGAACAGCTGGCTGGCTTTATGATAAAAAAATATCAGAATAATAAATAACCATTTATATTATGCGTACTATCAAATGTGGAACAGCTGGCTAGCTCCTATGCTAGATCCTTGTCTCAATATATCCTGGTTCAACTTTACTCCCACTATATTAACCCTTTGTCTCCACCACTCTGTCCTCCAGGATCCTGCACTGTCAACAAAAATGCTAGCAAAACAAAAACTTAATCCTTTGACTCACTCACCCTATCCACAGGAAGCTGGTGGATAGGGTGAGGAAGTCAAAGATATTTTGTTGTTGTTGCAGTTAGTGGATCGGGTGCAGGAGTTTAAGGGTTAAATTCGGCGAGTTCGCTGTCCATTCGAAATGCTCTGACGATTCCGGTGGTGTCCGTATTCTATAGGTCTCATTGTCCGTACCATTTCAAGACTTTATCAAAAGCTTAGGGCAAGCTCAAAAAAACATTTGCTGGGGAGATTTAAGAGGAGTGAATCTGGAACCGTCTGAGTGCAATGAATCCTTCTTGAACAAACTCCAAACTCCACATACTGTTAATGTCTATGAGGCTGATTCATCCTCCTTCGATTCTTTCTTTCTGCTTCTCATCATGGTCATTGTTGTTGTTTTGTTTTTTTATGTTCATACACGTCTTAGTAGTGTGTGTGTGTGTGTGTGTGTGTGTGTGTGTGTGTGTGTGTGTGTGTGTGTGTGTGTGTGTGTGTGTGTGTGTGTGGGGTGTGTGTGTGTGTGAGAGAGAGAGAGAGAGAGAAAAAATTTCTAAGCGGTTTAGAGCTGATGATGATGATGATGATGATGATGATGATGATGATGATGATTGTTATTATTTCTAGTATTGTTATTGTTGTTTATTTTATTTTGTTGTTGTTATCATCATCGTTGTCATTATTATTATTATTATTATTATTATTAGTCTTGTTGTCGTTGTTGTCCAGGCTAGAAAAAAGACAGCTCTGCAATTCTTTCTCCAGCTGTTTCTGTCTTTCGGTGTGTGGATATCTCTCTGGTCTCTCTCCCTCTGTCCTTAGTAGGCTGGTTCATTCTCCTTCGGTTCTTTCTTTCTGCTTCTCATCATGGTCATTGTTTTTTATGTTTATGTTTATAGTAGTTGTTTTAGAACATTTGTCCAGGCTAGAAAAGAGACAGAGCTCTGCAATTCTTTCTCCATGTGTTTCTGTCTCTCGGTGTGTGGGTATATCTCTGTCTCTCTCCCTCTACTCCTTTTGTCCCTCTGTCTGTCTATCTATTTCTCTTTTCTCCTTTTACTCCTCTCTCTGTCTCTCAGTTTTTCTGTCTCTCTCTGCCCCTTCTCTCTCTCTCTTCCAGTATATATATATATATATATCTTTCTCTCTCTTCTCTCCCTCTCTCTCTTTCTGTCTCTCTCCCTCCCTCTCTCCGTCTGTTTTGCTTTCTCTCATGCCCCTTGTGAGGAGCTAGGGTTTAAATGAAAAAAATCATCTAAAGTCTTAAGTCTGAAATCTCTGTCTCTGTCTCTGTCTCTGTCTCTGTCTCTCTCTCTCTCTCTCGTTTCGCTGTCTCTGTCTCTGTCTTTGTCTCTGTCTGCCTCTGTATGTCTGTCTGTCTGTCTCATTCTTTTCTCTCTGTCTCGGCCTGCCTGTCTGTCTGTCTGTCTATCTGTCTGTCTGTCTGTCCCTCTTTCTGTCTCCCTCTGTCTGTCCACCTGTTTCTCTCTCTCTCTGTCTCCCCGCTTCATATTATGTTTACCCAACCCACATTTGCGCACATGTATTCGCATGAAGCCAAACCACACTTCACATGCTTTTTCGTTTACAGAAAATATTGTTAATTGAATAATCACTTGTGGTTTCTATACCACAAACCGCATGGGAAGACCAAAGCCTCTTCGTTTTCATGTAATAATTATGATCGCCATCCTCAACACTTAACGGTAAATCATTCATAAAGAACAACGGACCTCTCTCATTAGACACCACACTACGGCTAACATTAGCACAGCTCATATTGTTAAATTCTTCAAGTGTTATTGGACATACAAAGACACGTGCAGCTTGTTCAATTCTTCAAATGTTATTGGACAGACAAAGACACGTCCACTTGTTCAATTCTTCAAGTGTTATAGGACAAAGACACATTCATCAAGTTCAATTCTTCTTGTTATTGGACAGACAAAGACACGTCCAACTTGTTCAATTCTTCGTGTTATTGGACGGACAAAGACACGTCCAACGTGTTCAATTGTTCAAGTGTTTAATGGACAGACAAAGACACGTCCAATTTGTTTAATTCTTCGTGTTATTGGATAGACAAAGACACGTCAAACTTGTTCAATTCTTCACATGGTTAAGTTCGACGTGTCTTTGTCTGTCCACATGTTATTACCATAGACCTAAGAAGCTATTTCAGATCATTCAACTGCGTTAATAGATGTCAGCATAACACAGTTACACCCCCCCCCCCGCCTCTTCTCTCTCCCTCTCTCGTTAAGTCTCTTTCTGGTGACCCATATTTTGATCATCCAACACGTTTGCGCACGTACGCACACGTACGCACTCTCACATGATGCCAAACTGCACTTCATATACCTTTTCAATTACAGACAACATCCCCAAAGCAACACACACTGTTAGTTTTAGCACCACAAATACAGCATGCAAAGATCCAATACTCTTCACAGTTTTCCTGACATAATTATGACCGTCATTTCCAAGCACTTAAATGATTAATCATTTAATAAGAACAACAACCGATCCTTCTCATCAGACACAACAATGCCGCGAACATCACCACCACTGCTCGTGTTGTTGAATGCTTCAAGTGTCATTCGATAAAGACATGTCCCATTCTGTACACACACATGGTCTGGTTGAGCAGCAAACACCGTTGCGAGACGAAGGAGTTTTCAAAAGACTCTACGGGGTTTTTCTGCTATAGATTACTGAACCTCTCGTGAAGTTTACCGTCGATGACTAAGAAGGTTTCCTGATCGTAAATGAAAACATCTGGCATTAATAATGCATACTAAAAAATGAGGTTTTTGTATCAATGGTATTTTTATTAAGAACAATTACCAGCCCTTGTCAGCAGACATCACAGTGCAGCGAACATCAGCACTACTCATGTTTCTGAATGCTTCAAGTGTGATAGGGCAGACAAAGACGACGGCCCTCTTGTACACATATTTTGGTTGTTTCGGTAAACGTTCATAGGGAATTTTTTTTTTTAGAAATAATCCAAATTGTTTGTTTAATAGATTTCTGAGTCCCTGTTTAGATATTCATCAATACATAACAAGGCTGGTGTACATCTGTAATGAAAACTGCTATTGGAGGTGTATGATGCATGTTTACAAAAGTTGTTTCTAATTACTTCATTTCAAAATTATCAAAATGATCAGACCATATCAACGATCTCTTTTTTATAGTGAAATAATACTGTCCATTTCTACGACGCTAACATACATACATTTGATTATAGATTTTTTTTCGATTGCACTCCCTTGCCATCACAAAGATGCTCAGATTAAAATAGACACAGGCTCAAACACCGATCTGTTTATTTGTTGTTGTGCGGATGTTTGACAAAGACAATTTACCTACTGCGTTGTGCCTTTAATTACTGATTTGTGCCTATCTTATTTCATTCATTAAATAAGTGTTATCATTCTATATTCATTTCCTTCTGACTATGAAAGTCGGGTGGGGTGGGGGGTAATCCCTCCGCCAAATGATCTTTTTTCCAGAGACATTGTCATATAATAGAATTGTTGATTCCTTAAACGCTTTAATTATAACAAAGAAATTAGTTTAATGTTACCATAGTATTCATTTTCATAAATAATAACAAGATAGACAACAATTCTAACAATGACTCTTTTTTCATTTGAAAAAAAAAAAATCCAGATTTTGTACCTTTCAAAGTCACTGTGACTTTGGATTTTGTACCTCTCACAGCCACTGTGACTTTGAATAAGTATCAAATGGAATAACAGTAGACATGAAGCGAGCGCAATGGTAGACTGTTAGACTAAAAAAAACATGAGAGAGATATCAACTAAGTAACATAACTCTTGAGAGTCACGGAGTTATCTCCCATGTAGAATTTCTCAAACCCAACACAGTTTGCGCTACCCATTCAGCTAGCATAGACGCAGCCACAAAGCATAAAGTGGTAAGCTCTTTGAGAGCGCGTCGCAGCAGTATGACACCACCCATCACTTTTTTTTTAAACCAAGACTTTAAGAAAGGCAAGACGGCTATTTAAAGGGATCGGGGGGGGGGGGGGGGGACCTGGGACCTGTGAAATCTATCTATCTCTCTCAGACCACTTTATGCTTTGTGGCTGCGTCTATGCTAGCTGAATGGGTAACGCAAACTGTGTAGGGTTTGAGAAATTCTACATGGGAGATAACTCCGTGACTCTCAAGAGTTATGCGACTCGGTTGATATTTAAAATTCTCCCTGCTTCCCTCTTATTTCCTTTGGTATGAGAAAGATAGGGAGATTTCACAGTCCCAGCCCCCCCCCCCTCCCGCCACATCCCTTTAAATAGCCGTCTTGCCTTTCTTAAAGTCTTGGTAAAAAAAAAGTGATGGGTGGTGTCACATTGCTGCCACGCGCTCTCAAAGAGCAACCCGAGTTTCACATGGTAAATCCACAGTGACAAAAGAAATTAATAGGAATATGAATGATATGAATGTTACGACAGTGAAAATAGAATGTAAACATTGTCAGGAGTACTCAAGTGATGCTGACACACCTTCCAGAAAAATAGTTTTTAGGTTCGATCTTTGGTCCGCATGATCTTGATCTTAGAGCCATAACTTCTAAATTCTGTGGATTGCCTGATAACACAGCAGTTTTCATTTTTACCCAATTTGATACAGATCCGTTCGGAAAAGCTTGGAAACTATTGCTAACAAATTTTGTTCGCTCACACACATGTACACACTCGCACACTCAAACACACACACACACACACACACACACAACACACACACACACACACACACACACACACACCACACACACACACACACACACACTCAGAAGCACGCACACAACACACACACGCACCACACAGCACGCACACACGCACGCACACACGCAAACACACGGTTGACGTACACATGCAATGTCAAATAAACAAACAAACAAACAAACAGGAAAAACACACTTTTTATTATAGTAAATGCGTCTTCCTTTTTCTTGAGTTTATATATTCCTCATATAAAGCGACAGAAGAACAAAGAGAAAGAAAGAAAGAAGAGAGAGAGAGAGAGAGAGAGAGGAGAGAGAGGAGAGAGAGAGAGAGAGAAGAGACAGAGGGCAGATACAGGGACAGAGACAGAGATAGAGACACAGAGAGAGACAGAGAAATGGAGGATAAACGACGGAAAGAGAAAGAGCGATAAAAAGAGCGGGAGAAAGCCACAGTTTTACGAAAAAGAGACACATTTGAAATGAGCTATAGTACTAAAATGTTTGGTAGACCTCTATACCAAAATCAAACAAAACAAAAAAAAAAAGGATAACCTTTATAGTCACAAAACATGGCAAAATGAAAATAAAAATTAAATTAAAAAAAAGTTACTGTTTTATTTTGAAGAGATAATCTTAATATGGTTTTGCCATTTACATTTTCCGGTAGTAGCCATTAAAAAGTTTTGCACACTTATGCATTATATACTTGAACAAAAATAAAGTTGATAATAAAAAATACAAAACTAGAGTGCTATTTTGGTTTTGAAAAGATAATCTTGACACGGTTTTACCATCTCCATTTTCCGGTAACAGTCATTACAAAATTTTGTTTACTTATGCATTATACACTTAACAATGACAGTTTTCATGATCATCGTAATACCACGTCAATTACTGACAGCAAACTTCATTAGAGACACTGCAGTGAAAAGAACAAACGGGTTAGGGTCTATCGAAAATTCTCTTGCAACGTTTACTGAAACAACCAGAACTTTTCTGCAGAAGATGGACACTTCCTTGTCTGTTCAATAACACTTGAAGCATTCAATAACACGAGCAACGCTGATCTTTGCCACGTTGTGGTGTCTTCTGAGAAGAATCAATGAGTAATCTTGATGAATTATTTATCATCAATTGCTTTGGATGACGATAACAATTATCTTGGGAGTATAGAAGAGTTTTGATCAACTGAGACGGTTTGTGGTTACGAAAAAAAACTTGAGCGAGTATTGATTTGGTGATCTTGTCTGTGAATGAAA
>JAPXFY010000021.1:40114069-40119069 GCA_030674185.1 Monoplex corrugatus | reverse complement strand
CTCTCTCTCATACTTGGCTGATCACCTTATCTTTTTATTTCTCTTTCCTCCTGTCCCTCTTTCTTTAATTCATTCTTTCTTGATTGTCAGTTTACTCCCCCCCCCCCCTCCACTTTCCTTTGTTTTGTTTTGTATTACTGCCATCAGCTTCAATTACAAAACGTTCTTTCCCCCGGCTCGATGACCAAGACATACACACTCAAAAAAGGGCGAGAGGCAGGCAGATGGTTTGGCAGGGAGAAGTAAAGAAATGGTGCAGGGACTATACATCCACACTATATTAATCGTGAAAGAGCCCATCATTACTCGATCAAACACGTTGCATGCACGCAAGACCAAACAGAATACAATCCCAAAACAGCCCAGAACCACAATGTTCAGGCTCATTGAACACTTGAGTGGGCCAGTGGAGAACAAGCAGAACACCACAGGCGCACAATTCATATTTTCACATGCCAGTTTCCCTTTTCCCCCTCAAATCCACCACTCTCACTCCTCATCCTCCTTCTCTCTAAGTTGGCCACTCAGTTGATAACGCTGTAGACTCAAGATTCGAGGTCTTGGAATTTAATTCCAGCTCAGAGCAAAAAGATTAGTCTGTTCACTACATTTTTAATGCATCAATCGTTTTAGTAGTGGCAGAGCAGTACCTCACATGTTCCATCCTTCCTTTCGATTCGACACATTTCTAGCAGATAGTTTTTATTTCTCCCAGCTTTACATGTACATTGTAGGAGTCTTCTAGATATATGACGACAGGTTTAGATAGAGCACATATGCAATTTTGGTACAGCACATATTTAAGAGTCTGAATACATTGAATCATTTGTGTACCAGTTACAAATATGAATTCATTTTCTTTTCCATCTTTTTCAATGCTTTGTCCACCTTGCATAAAACTGCCCTTTAGTGAGGTCTGAGGACTGTTCAAAATTTCCATGAATTAAAAGCTGTTTGAAGGTTGCATACATGTAAAGAAAAGGAGACATCTGATTAATTCAATATGTTCCCCACCTCCCTCGCTGCATGCTTCTTGCCCCTTTCTTGGAGTCTTTCATTGTATCGCTAGAGTCTGGTTGAAACCGTAGTATCCCCCTTTTATCTGATTGATATAGATATTAACTGGAGACTCTCTCTGTCTTTCTCTCTTTGTGTCTCTATCGTTGTCTCTGTCTCTCTCTCGTTCTCTCTCCCCTTCTACCTCCTCGCTCCTGTCTTCCCACCCCCTCTCTCTTTTCTACCCCCTCTTTCTCTTTTTTATTGTACATCCACAATCTTCTTATTACACACACATTTTTGTTGTGGAGGAGACAAGAGTATTTCATGTATATGTGACATATAGGCAACATATCAAAATAATTGATAAATAAAGACAATGAAATAAAAACATAACCTGCATTTAAAATCCATGCTACGAGTTTTAAAGAAAATGCCTCTCTCAAAAGTATGCGCACGCGTGAACACACACACACACACACACACACACACACACACCACACACACACACACACACGGGCGCGCGTGCGCGCATGCACGCACACGCACACAGAGTCAAACACACACTCAGACACACACACACACACACACACACACACAAACACAAAACACACACGTACACAAACACACACACACACGCGCGCACACACGCGCGCGCACACGCACATTTTACCTCACTTTCTCTCGCTTAGCGTGGGTTTCAGTTTTATTGACTGACTGACTGATTGATTGCCTGGATGATTGTTTAGTTGGTTTGATTGATCAATAGATTGATTGATTGATTTGTGGATAGATTGCTTGTTTGATTTTCTAGTCTATTTTATTTTATCTATTGATTGATCGATTGATTTTCTTATTTATTTGTTATTTATTTCAATGGTATCATTATTTCTATTATTTTCTATGATCATACCGATTTTTCTGTTGGACATATATACAGTACCAAGCAATCAAAGGACAAAATTTATCAACTTTTAAAAGAAAACAGGAAAATCAATGATATCTGCACTAAAAACAGCGTATATTCTTCTTCTTCTTCGTCTTGTTTTCTTCGTATTGTTATTGTTGTTGTCGTTGTTGTTATTGTTGTTGTTGTTTTCAAAAATGGCGATTTACGGATACCTCATTACCTCATTTAAAATTGTAGGGGCATTCTTTAAAGTTTAATATCTAGTGTCACAAAATTTTACTAAGGCAGAGGAATTCAGTATTTGGGTCAAGGTCGTCCTGAAAATAGCGTTTGCTTCATAGAGTCTTACTTACTGTTCAGTTTTATTGTAGCATATGGGTGCGTTATTACACTAAATCTTTTAGGCACAATAACAACAGGTGTATGCAGAGATAACATGTGCATAAAGAGATGACAGATTTTATTCAATAAAATAAGAGAGAAAGAGAGAGAAGGATGGAGGGAGGAGGGAGAGAAAAAGAGAGGAGGGCGGGAGGGGGAAAGGGAGATAACCAGAGACAGAAAATGTCTCCAATCAATGTCTTTATCGATCAAAAGGACACAAGGGGGAATAATACAGATCGACTGGCAACACAAAAATCCCCCACTGAGGGGCGACAGTAACGCAGCAGGGGGACATAATTGAGTTAAGCAGGTCCCTCATCTTTCGCTTGCCATCGTTAAACCACTTAATTCGTGTATTTCTTTTTAAACTGCCATCAAACTGTAAAGAGCAATTTCATATAAGAGAGAGGAGGAAGAAGTAGACGAGGGAGGGAGACAGAGAGGAAGAGAAGGGGAAATTGAGAGAGAGAGAGAGAAGAGAGAAAGAGAGAGAGAGAGAGAGAGAGAGAGAGAGACTGAGATGGAGAGAGAGACACACATAGAGAGACAGAGAGAGACAGAGAGACAGAGAATCAATAAAATCCGTATAAAAACCAGGTTCATGCAAGGAGAAAGAAGGGGGAGGTAGATAAGGAGCTCATGAATGAGAAGAAAAAACAACATGAAGTGAAATGATTTTTATTCCAGTGGTGTAGATACTAGCACATAAGCCAACTCGTATATCTGGTGTTGCTAATCGACTAATATTAAAACACAAGAAAAAGTATACATGATACTGCAAGAAAATAAAATTTAAAGAAAACAGACAAAACAGTAATGCAGGTAGAAAATATATAAAAAAAAGACATTTCTCCTTGAATACATAAAGGTGTGTACTAATACCAAGAGGACAAAGACTGACCACGAACTGAACTAAACTGTGGAAAAGAACCAGACGTATTTTCTGAAAGAATCAAGAGAAACATACAATTCCTTCAACCTCACAAGAGGCGGAGGTTCGCCTATTCGTTAGAAGTTGAAAATACAGGGCATGCATGATGTTATGAAATACTCTTGTAGTTCAAGTGATTCTAGTTCTGATGATTCCAGTGGTGGATATTAGGTAGAAAGAGGAAGAAAATGAGTTGATCACGATGTGCATGGGCACAGATCAGTTGACATAGAAATCTTAAGGACTTATGTTTGCATCGAAGCTTGTGTGTGGTTTCCGTCATGGTCTCAAGTACAGCTAATTGACGTCTGCAGGAAAGGGCTTTCTTTTTCTTGAGAAATTTGCTTTTCACTGCCAAAATATAACTACAATGGACAACACTATAGATGATTTCATAATGAGAGTCAAATATAGGTATACGATATGTACATTGATTACTGAAGGTCTTTGTATTTTTGTATAGGAGTGCAAATTCTTTTTCTCCTCCTGTGCTCAGATATCCGTTGGGCATTGTGTCTCGTTATTTCTCGGAGCGATTTTTTTTTCATCAAACAAGGACTTCATGCGGATCATCACAGCACAGATACAAACCTACAATCATCTAAAGCGTGGAGAACAAGGAGAAGACAGAAAGCTCAGGCTCAGGAAGAGCAAGCAGAAAGGGAACATCAGTCTTACCTGATAGGCAATCTCCAAAGCAAGCTGTATTATGTGTTCTGGTGTCCGATTTATCTATGAAAAAGACTTTTATTTACATATTTTACGCCGAACTATCTTTTTATTTTTACATATTTTATGCCAAACCTTTATATATATATTGGGTTGGGGGAGGGAGGAATGGGCAGGCGTCTCTGTTGTTGAAAAGAAAAAAGATTGGATTACTCTGTGAACAGTTTTCATTTAAAAATGTTTGATGTGCGTGTTCATTCTTGAATAAACAGTCCCCTGAGGAAGGCCACTGGCCGAAGTACTGGGCTCAAAACTCGTGTTTGTTGTCTTGTTTCTTTGGTTTATCTACAATATATATTATATATATATATATATAATATATATATATATATAATATATATATATATATTATACTCGAAATTTGGAAATTTGGAATGCTAAAAGCTGATATCTACCTTCTGGTCAGGAAATGAAGCATTATAATTATCTGTATTGCATGTTCCGGGTAAGGCTGTCAAGCATGGAGATTTTGTGCTTTGTAGCTTTTTTGTTGTTGTTTCTTGTTTTTTGTTCTTGTTTAAAGCCCAGCTGACTCGTAGATCCATGTCAGGGTAGCATTTATAGCGAGACTGTGTCTGAAGCAGTATCAGTCACAAAACTTCATTTTACACCAATGACCAGGATGATAGGTCCATAAAAACGTGGACGAAATGAAAATAACAAATCAATAAAAACAATAGAACAAAAAATAGTCAACACATTTGAAATCCATGCTACTAAAGGAAAACGCTTTTCACACAGACACACAGACAGTCACAGATACAGACACACACACACACAACAACAACAACACAACACACAACAACAACAACAACAAACAAACCAACACACAACAACACACACACACACACAAAGTTCACTTCATCTAGTTCTGAAATTCCTATTTATTGTTTATTGTATTTTCTTCATTTATCTTTTCATTCATTTATTTATTCATTTCTTTATCTATTTAGTTATCTCTTCTATTGATCATTTAATACTGAACTTTTCCCCTTCACTTTTTTTCTTTCTTTTTTTTTTCTTTCTTTCTTTTATTTTGCGTAATTGAAA
>JAPXFY010000021.1:40091569-40111569 GCA_030674185.1 Monoplex corrugatus | reverse complement strand
AAAGACGTCTCGTCATAATTTAAATATTTGTTTTCACTCTGAAATGATTCTTGGATTTTTGGTAAACACACAGATACACAAGCACATGTGTAAACACAAACACATGTGCAAGCAGTCGCGGACACTTACGCGCACACACGTAAACACACACATGCATTAAATTTTCAGTATCATCGCTGAATATACTTTACGAGCGTAATGTATTCATCTATATTGTCTTACTTTTCTTCTTCTTTTTTTTGATGTACGTGTTTTGTTTTGTCTGCTTTGTTGAGATTTTAAGTCGTTTACAAAAGTATTATTTTAGAACAAGTATATTAATACTGGCAGACTGGTAGGTTAGCCTGTGTGGTAGCAGCTACACCTTTGAAAAATAAAAGTTTATTTCATTTCTGTCTGCCCATCTGCCTGTCTATTTGCCTGATCTCTTTCTGTTTCTATCCTCCCACGTAATTGTCATCTGCAGATTTGAGTTACATTTTGTCTAGTTCTCTAAGTCTCCTAATCACGCAGAACCACACACTATTTATCCACCTGCTTCTTTCTCTTCGTCGTCTTCTTCTTCTTCTTCTTTTTCTTTTTTTCTTCTTTTTTTTTTCTTCTTCTTCTTCTTCTTCTTCTTCTTCTTCTTTCTTCTTCTCTGTCTGCCTTGTCTTCTGTCTGTTTATCTGTCTATCTTTGTTTCTCTGTTTGTCTGTCTGTTTCTCTGTTTCTCTGTCTGTCTGTGTCCCTCTCTTTTTCGTCCTTTCTCAGTCTCTCTCTCTCTCTCTCGTCTGTCTGTCTGTGTATCTGTCTGTTTGTTTCTGTCTGTTTGTCTCTCTCTCTGTTTTTCTCCTCCTCTCGCTCTCTCTCTCTCTCCCTCTCCTCTCTCTTCCTATCTTTCTCTCTCTTCCTCTCTCTGGCTTTCTCGCTGTCTCTTTCTTTCTCTCCGTCTCTCCGTCTCCCCCCCCCCCCCCCTCTCTCTCTCTTTCACCTTGTCTGTCTGTCTGTTTGCTCTCTGTCAGTCTGTCTGTCTCTGTTTCTGTTTGTCTGACTGTCTCTCTCCCTCTTCCTGCCCCCTCCCCCTCCCCCTCCCTCCGTCTGTCTCTCTCCAACTTTTTTTCTCCTCGCATGAAATTGCCCTGTACGGAATTCGATGACTCTTAAAGAATTCTGTGAATCAGTCGGTCTAAAGATGGTGAATACGGAGAATAAATCCGTTTAACTCAACTATGTTGCCCTGCTGCGCCATTGTCGCCCCTTCCTGGGGACTTTTTTGTATGAATAGGTCTGGCTCTGAGCTGCATCATCCCCTTTATGTCTCTCTGATCGATACAGATATTGATTGGAGGCTCTCCCTTTCTCTCCCATACACATGATAAAATTGGAGAATTCCTCCCCCTCCTCGATGTCTCTCTCTGTACGTCTATTTGTCTTTTTCTATCAAACATTGATGTAGATGTAGGTATAGATTAATAGATATAGATGTAGATATAGATGTAGATATGTAGATATGGATTTAGATGTATGGATAGAGATATATAGATATGGTATGCAGAAATAGATATACAGATATAGATATATAGATATAGATGTAGATATATAGATATTGGTATAAAGATAGATATATATATATACATGTAGATATTGGTATAAAGATAGAGATATAGAGATAGAGATATAAATATAGATATAGATATATAGATACAGATATTTAGATTTAGATGTAGATAGAGATACATAGATTCAGATTTAGATATAGATATAGACATATAATTTAGATTCAGATATAGATTATAGAGGTAGAGACAGATATGGAGATATATATATATATATATATATATATATATATATATATATATATATATATATAGATGTAGAGATGGATATAGATTTAGATATAGATATAGGTATAGATATGCATGTCAGCAAATGCAAAATCGTCTTCAATCCACACCCTTTGAATACACTTATATATTCAACGAAGTGGGAAATCAATGGTCAGGTTGTCCCGTAAAGAAAAGACCTTTCTTAAATTAATGGTCACCAATGACCACGTTGATGTCTGTTTTTCATACATATTTATCACCTATCCACAGACTTTCTCAGCAGTCAGCATCGGTTCCCGTATCTGTCCATTCATCCACTCATGTCCATTCATGCATTCATGTATTTCCTGATATAGAAAGATGGCCGCTTACTCTCAAAATCGGACGAAAACGATGTCTGAAAGGTACATGACACTAAAAGATTATTCTTGTCGTTTAATCAATTCATGGAAATTCAAAAATATTCTGAGAGAAGAGAAAGCTGTATGTATAGGATGACGAGGAGCAGGTGAGAAGAACAGCGGGGGTGGAGTGGAAAGGTGGAGGGGGGGGAGGGGATTGAGGAAGAAAGAAGGAAAGGAAAGAAGTGTTGAGGAAACAAAAATTTCACCTCACTTAATTTCCGTAGCCCGTTCATCTTCCTTTTTTTATGTCGTTCAGAAACCATTCTCTGTCTCAATAACGCTCAAAATGCACTCCACCCACTTTGCTTTGACACAATTTCCGCTACAATGGCGGCCAACTGCTCCCGTTCTCGCGCATTCTCACGAGACGCAGGATCTGAGCCCCTAGGGGTAATTGAAGATTATTGAATATCACACACTTATGGTTAACGCCTGCGTAGTGACAAGTGGCTGCGCGGTCTATCGACAAGCAGAAGGCGAGAATAATGAGAGGTGGGGGTGGGGGGTGCGGGGTTGGAATGTGAGGTTTTTAAGAATTAATCGCTCCAAACTGGAGCCTTAATAGAGTTGAGTTTATGTGATCGGGGTCTTCTCTTTATGGCTATAAATCCGTATCGATTGTACTATTATGGCAAAGAGGTGGGGAGAGAGAGAGAGAGAGAGAGACAGAGACAGAGACAGAGAGACAGAGACAGAGAGAGACGGAGAGAGAGACAGAGACAGAGAGAGCGAGACAGAGACAGAGAGACAGACAGACAGAGAGAGAGAGACAGACAGAGAGAGAGAGAGCGAGACAGACAGACAGAGAGAGAGACAGAGAGACAGAGACAGACAGTCAGAGAGAGACAGAGAGACAGAGACAGAGACAGACAGAGAGAGAGACAGAGAGAGAGAGAGCGAGACAGACAGACAGAGACAGAGAGAGAGTGGGACAGAGAGAGAGAGAGACAGACAGACAGACAGACAGAGACAGAGAGACAAAGACAGAGAGAGAGAGACAGAGAGAGGAGGAGGCATCCCAGGGAAGAGTGGAGAGGGGTGGAGTGGGTTAGAACACAAAGAAGAGGGGATAAGTTTGAGGGTGAGCAGAGGATGTGGGAGAGAAGAAGAAGGTGCGAAAGAGTCGGATACTGTTCACAGGCTGCAACAGACTGCCTGGGTAAAAGATGGAAATAAATGTTTGTTTCGTTCGTTGTAGGGCATTAGTATTCTTCTGTATTCTGTGATGAACTATTTCTGCGCTTTGACACCTTTCTAGGTAGAAAGAAACTCTAGGGAGAGCTAGACAACAGAAGGTCTTCAGAGAAGTAACCCCCTTTAGACAAGTGTTTCGGCCCTGAATTCCTTACACTCTCGGGGGGCCGGGCCACATCCAGGTCATGACTCCTGGATGCCCTTCTGCTGTTGTCTATTTTTTTTTTTTCCCCACGCCGGGGATCGAACCTGGGCGATTCTGCGCTTCAGAACTGCGGTACGCGGTTTTACCAATGTGCTAACGGGGCACAGCACACATCATCTGTAGGGAATTTAATCCTTATGAAGTTCACTTTTTTGGTTCCTCCTTGCCCAGATCCAGCTTGAGCTCCTTTCTGCTGCCTCTGCCATCGCTTTAAGGGCTCTAGTCCTCTTCTTCCCAGAAATGGCGAGTTGTTTCATGAGATCATAAGCGGAGGTGCCCACAAACCCTCTTGCCCCGACCTCTATGGCGAAGATTTTGACCCGCAGACCTGCTTTCTTCAGGGTGCTGGCAAGACCGGCGTATTTTTCGGTCTTGTAGATATGTGCTTCTTCCATTCTGCTTTCGTATGGCACAGTGAGTTCTATCAGAATCACTTGTTTCGAGGAGTCAGAGTGGAGAGCGATGTCTGGTCTCATGCCTGTCTTGCTGATGACATCTGGGTAATTTCTCCACTCTGGGAGGTCTGCTGTACACTCCCAGTCGACTGCTCCATCCAGAAGACCCTTTGGCAATGTGCTGGTTGTCATAGCCCTTTCGGGCCAGACCTGTTTCCCTCCTGCTTTGTAGAACGTTGTCATAGCAATTGGTGCGTTTGGGGTCATGGTTTTTTCGCTAACCACATCTGTGATCACTTTCAGAACTTGGTTGTGCCTCCATGTATACCTTCCTTGGGCTAGCGCTACTTTGCAAGAGCTTAGGACATGTTCCACTGTTTGTTTCTTCTGACAGAGCGGACATGCTGGGTCGTCTGCTTTCCCCCATTTCACTAAGTTTGCATTCGAGGGGAGCAGGTCATATACAGATCTGAGGAGGAAGCTTATCCTTAGAGGAGCCATGTGCCACATATCGTTCCAGCTGAGACTTCTTTGGAGTGCACTGTCCCATGTTGTCCATTGCCCCTGTTGACCTTGCTGGACTGCCTTCTGCACTCTTTTGACATCTTCTTCTTCCTTCAACTCCTGTATGATCATGTCTCTTTTTTCCTTCCCTTTGGCTTTGGACCACCACTGCATTTTTGTTGCTCCCAGTCCCTGTCTGTTGGTTTGCGTGTGTCCAATTATTTCTTTGATGCTGAGGTTTCTCTTGGCATTGTTTACAGCCTCTTGGACTTTCCACTTTCTGCCAGTTCTCAGCTTTGGATAAACTGCTCTCACGATATTGTCCTCCGATTCCTCCAGCATGCTCAACAGTCTTGCTTTTCCAACTTTGTATTCCTCCACTATGGATTTCAGAGGTAGCTTCAGCATTGCTTGACGACAGTAGAATGCAACATCAGTGAGACCAGGTGGGACACCGAGCCATTTTCTTGTGTATTTGTTGATTTTGGCTTCCATTGCTTCGACTGTGCTGGTGCAAATGTCATAGATTAGCAGTGGCCACAGCAGCTTTGGTATCAGCATGAACTGTAGACACCAGACTTTGTATTTGCCTGCAGTCCGCAGTTATCTATTTTCTTCAGGCCTTCTTCTGCTGTTTGCTTGGTTTCACATCCCCTTTGTGTGTCTTTCAGGGAGTCATCATACCATCTTCCGAGACTTTTTACTGGCTCTTCTGTGACAGTGGGGATGGCTTGGTTGGCTACCATGAATTTGACTGAATCTGCCACTTTTCCTTTTCGCAGTGAGAGACTTCGGGATTTCTTAGGTTTGAACCTCATTCTTGAAGAGGCCACCAGCTCATCCAGCTGCTTTAAGATTTGGTGTGTCTCTTCCTCATCCGTGGACAAGACTGTTGTGTCATCCATGAAAGCTTTCAGAGGAGGCATCTGGTATCCATCTCCCAGATTCACTGGACCTGAACTCTTCATTGCAGCTTTCAAGATGACTTCCATTGCCAACACGAACAGTATGGGAGAGATTGCACAGCCCATTGCAATGCCCACCTCTAGGTCTATCCAGTCCGTGGTGTATTCTTTGGTAGAGAACCGCATTGAGAACCCTTGGAAATACTTCCTCAGCATTGTTCGGATGTTTTCTGGGATGTGATACATTTCAAGAGCCAGCTGGATCATATCGTGTGGAACTGATCCATATGCATTCGCCAGATCAAGCCAAACTACGTCAATGTCTCTCTTCTCTGTTCTTGCTTTTTGGATGGCATCCCAAATCAACGTGGCATGTTCCAAGCATCCAGGCATTCCTGGTATGCCTCCCTTTTGGACTGACGTATCCAGATACTTGTTTTCAGTCAGGTATTTTGTCAATCTTGCTGCCATAACAGAGAAGAAGATTTTCCCCTCGACGTTCAGAAGTGATATTGGCCTGAACTGATTGATGCTGCTGGAGTTCTGCTCCTTCGGAATGTACACTCCTTCAGCTCTCATCCATTGGTCACTGATCTTCTGGTTCCTCCATGCTGATCGAATCATCTTGTGGAGCCACTCGAGCACTTTTGGGCATTTCTTGTAGAGCAGGTATGGTATTCCGTTTGGTCCAGGTGCTGACTTGGCTCTGGCTTTCTTTACTACGTTCTTCACTTCATCCAGTGTTGGTGGTTTGTTATTGAATTTTCCTTCTGGCGCTGCAGGCCAAACCAGATTTTGGATTTCAAGTGGTGCCTCGCGCTGAGAATCGGAATATGTTTCCCTGAGATGCTGCTCTAGGGTTTCCTTGCCCACTGTGAGAGTCCCTGATTTGGGTTGTTCAAACAGCTTTCTTGCAAAGTCAAAGGGATCTTTGAAGAAACGATCTTGAGTCTTCTTCTTTTTGCTCTTTCTTCGCCTTGCTGATTCCACTTTGCTGAGAGCATTGTGTTTGGCCTTCAGATCTTTCCAGAGTTCCAGGAGCCCTTGCTTCTCGAATTCTGAGGCAGTTTTCATTCGCTTTTTAAGCTTCCTTTTCTCCCTCCGGATGCTCTCCATCTGCTGCTGTCTTCTGGATTTCTGGGGAGGCGTTTTTGTCTTTGGCTGCTTCACTCCATAAGTGTCCCTGCAGATAGAGTATATGATGTCTCCGTATGTGTCAAGTTTGTGTTCCAGCGTACTGTTCCCTATTAGCGCATTCAGCTTAAGGACAAGTTCCTCATCTAATTTCTCCCATTGTTCTTTTGCACCGGCAGGCGGCAAATTGAGTTTTCCACGTTTGGCGTTAAGAGCTTGTGCAAAATCCGCATCAGAACCGTCAGCGTGGATGTCCTTGGCACTATGGTTTAATTCCTGGCCTTGGTCATCCAACGTCTCACCTGCTATCGCAGTGCGCTGCTGCTGGTTCGTATGTGTCTTCAAACAGCCCATTTTTGTCCTGTGGATCTTCATGCCGCGTTTGGTGGTGAATCTCCTTCCACACGCACACGGAAATTCCAACTGGTCATTGATCATGGTCCGTTGTGCGTTTCCAGTCGTGATGGAGTCAGTGCCGATGGATTCATCATTCTCTCCCCCTTTCGGTGAATCCTGGGAGCATCTTTCGTTTGGAAAACTCGTGGCATGTTATCAAAGGCGAGGTGGGAAGCCAACCCACAAAGCCCGCAGATCTAGTCTTTCCCAGTGTCCTTCGGTCTTTCCCGAATGTCCTCCGAACTATTCCCGGAAGTCAATGGACTGACCATGTGCAGGTAGAAAGAAACTCTAGGGAGAGCTAGACAACAGAAGGTCTTCAGAGAAGTAACCCCCTTTAGACAAGTGTTTCGGCCCTGAATTCCTTACACTCTCGGGGGGCCGGGCCACATCCAGGTCATGACTCCTGGATGCCCTTCTGCTGTTGTCTATTTTTTTTTCCCCCACGCCGGGGATCGAACCTGGGCGATTCTGCGCTTCAGAACTGCGGTACGCGGTTTTACCAATGTGCTAACGGGGCACACATCATCTGTAGGGAATTTAATCCTTATGAAGTTCACTTTTTTGGTTCCTCCTTGCCCAGATCCAGCTTGAGCTCCTTTCTGCTGCCTCTGCCATCGCTTTAAGGGCTCTAGTCCTCTTCTTCCCAGAAATGGCGAGTTGTTTCATGAGATCATAAGCGGAGGTGCCCACAAACCCTCTTGCCCCGACCTCTATGGCGAAGATTTTGACCCGCAGACCTGCTTTCTTCAGGGTGCTGGCAAGACCGGCGTATTTTTCGGTCTTGTAGATATGTGCTTCTTCCATTCTGCTTTCGTATGGCACAGTGAGTTCTATCAGAATCACTTGTTTCGAGGAGTCAGAGTGGAGAATAAAGCGTGACTGAAAACTGGAATACTCTCTCTCCCTCCCTCTGTGTGTGTGTGTGAGTGTGTTTTTGTGTGTGTGTGTGTGTGTGTGTGTGTGTGTGTGTGTGTGTGCGCGTGCGTGTGTGTGTGTGAGTGTGTTTGTGTGTGTGTGTGTGTGCGTGCGTGCGTGCGTGCGTGCGTGTGTGTGTGTGTGTGTGTGTCTGTGTGTGTGTTTCTCCTACTCTTTCTCTCTCTTTCATCTCTTTTCTCTCTTTCATCTCTTTCTCTCTCTTTCTCTTTCTTTTTTCTCTCTGTGTGTCTCCCCCCCCCCTCTCTCACTCTCTCCTCTATTCGTCGGTCCGTCTGTCTCTTTCTCTCTTTCTGTCTGTCTGTCTCTCTTTCTCTCTGTCCCTCTGTCTCTCTTTTTGTCTCTTTTTCTCTCATCATCATCATCATCATCATCATCATCACGTCTTTCTCTCTCTCTTCCTCCCTCCCTCTCTTTCTCTTCCTCCCTCCCTCTCTCTCTCTCCTCTCTCTCTCTCTCACTCACTCTCTGGCTCTCTCTCTCTTTCTATCTCTCTCTTCCACTTCTGTGCATAAATTAACCATTTTTGTCGTCTAATAACTGAAAAAAAGTGTTCTGTGAGTTCTGCAGTCTAAACACTTTAGGGAAGCAGGAGAAATCTGCTTAACTGGATTACGTCCCCTGCTGCGTGATTATCTCCCTTTATGGGGGCTTTTGTGCTGCTAGTGGCTAGTTGAATCTGTATTACGTCTGTTTTGTCTGCTTAAATGATGAAAACACTGATTAAAAAGACCGTCCACTTGTGCATTATTCTCTTTGAGAATCTCTCTCTCTTCTATTTGCTTGGATGTTCCACTTCCATAGACATTAAAATTGTAATCCCTGGAGTGTGTGTTGCTTTGTGAACTGAAATGTATTTAAGGATTTAGGACCAAATGTTTATCTTAAATATAAAACCCCTGTGTGTGTGTGTGTGTGTGTGTGTGTGTGTGTGTGTGTGTGTGTGTGTGTGTGTGTGTGTGTGTGTGTGTGTGTGTGTGTGTGTGTGTGTGTGAGTTTTTTGTTTTTGTTTTTGTTTGTTTTGTTTTTTTGCTATGGTGCATAATGTCGCATTGTAATATTGATTGCAAAGGACAAAACGTAATCTCTCTCTCTCTCTCTCTCTCTCTCTCTCTCTCTCTCTCTCTCTCTCTTCTCTCTCTCTCTCTGAATTAAATGATTGAGTGATAGATGATTAATCGATTAATAGATTGCTTGCCATAGTACTATGAATGTTTTAAGTATTTGTTTACATTCCATTCGTAACTAGAAGTGATTACTTCGCAAGTCAGTTGATTAACTGAACAATTGTTGATCGATTGATGATTGTGTTAATTCATTGGCTATTGACTGTACAGAGAGACTAAATGCTTGACCAGTAGATCGAGGAATGGAACGATATGTATGAAGATTATGTCAATTACTCGATAGTGAATGATTGCTCTTGTCTTCTAATCAATAACAAGGAAATTCATATATGTTTTTCAGAGAGATATAATGGAAATAGAAGTTGATAAGGGGGATTGTTGAGGAACAGAGAAGGGGGAAAAAAGGGATGTATAGGGAGGGAGTGGTGGGTGAGGCAGGAAGTGGGGGTGGAGGAAATCGAGAAGGGAAGGAAAGGGTGGGGTGTGTGTAAAGGAAACAAAAGTTCACCTCCCTTAATTTCGTTTCATGTCATTAAAAACCGTTCTCTATTTCAATAACGTCTCTTACGTCTTTCTTCTAAGACTGCCCTCATCTCTCTCATTTTCTCTTTAATTTAAGACAATTTTACGCCACAATGGCGACCAACTGTTCTTGTTCTCGCACATTTCATGAAGTACGGGATTTGGGGTCCCCGAGCGGTAATTGAAACATATTGAATATTATACACTTACTGGTTACGCGTGCGCGGGAGACAAGAGGCCGTGTCGTTTATCGATGAGTAGTAGAGATAATGGAGGGTTAAATAATTAATCGCATCAAAATGGAGCCTTAAACAGAGTGGAGTTTATGTGGCTGGAACCTGCTGATTATGTCGGTAATTCTTCATCATTCCCACAATTATGGAAAAGAAGGGGAGACAGAGACTGGAAGAGGAGATAGGAGATTTAGGCGTTGGGATATATGAGACAGTTCTGTAGGGAGGAGGGAAAGAAGAGGTATTCGGATGAAAATAGGAGGAGAGGGGTGGATGTAGAAAAAAGGTCTGGCACCGTTCTCACGCTGCTGTGAACTGCCCAGGCAAAAGATTGGCACTGTGTTGCAAGTACTTATAGTTGTGTGGAGATGGTGGGTGGCTGGTGGGGTGGTTGGATCAAACATAGGGTGTTGTGTCCTTAACCTTAGAGGTTATAGTCTTGTTTCTTTTTTACATGAAAAAAATATCGTTAATCGCTCAGACGTCATCTTGGGCAAAGGGAGACTGAAAACTGAATCCTCTTTCTGTTTTCTCTCTCTCTGTATCTCTGTTTCTCAGTCTGTCTGTTTGTCTGTCTGTCTGTCTGTCTGTCTCTGTGTCTCCTGTCTGTCTCTCCCTCTCTGTCTCATTTAGTGATATCAGCAACTTTTACTTAGCTTAACTGTGGATGCTTAAAATGAGGTAAAAAAATTAAGACAAAAAAGACAAAGAGAAAACAGAAAGAAGACAGACAAGTTAGAAGACAGAAAGAAAGAAAAAAAGCACGCATCAGTACGAGACAAAAACAGACCCACGTCATTCTCCAGACACAACAGACATTTTCAGAACAACAGGGGCTTGGTGGTGACTTGTTAGACCATATTTATCACTCAAACTCGCTGAGTCCACCAAAGTTCCAAACCCGCAAACACAAACGCAGCTGCACATGATATTACTATCATACCCAGACTTCCGCTGTCGCAGTTTTTCTTGTGTGAAAACAAAGGCTTCAGATATGTGACAGGTAACCGCCAGTTTGTCCCGGAAGAATTAAAAGGGCAACGATCACCAAGGGAGAGCAATCATGTTATCTGTTGGCTGTGAAGCTGGTGCGTGACGTTGCCACCGCGATTGTTCGTTGAGTTTCTGTGTCCTCTGTCACTAGAGAACAAACGATAAAACAATACCGAAATCTTTTACCTATAAGATCCACGACCTGGTTTTATCACAAATTTCTGCCTCGTCACGAGTTTGGAGCTCAGGGTTTGTTCTAGAGGTATTCCTGATATTCAGTTATTTCCATATGCCTTCAGTAATTATCTAGGACACACACACACACAGAGGATGGGTGGGTAGGATTCATGGATCTTGTGGTGGTGAGGTTGATGTATGTATTAAATCACAAGGATCATAACCACCTCAGACAGAGGACTTTATCTAAGGACTAACATCTGTGTTTACTATGAGGAAAGAGAGAGAGAGAGAGAGAGAGAGAGAGAGAGAGAAAGAAGAGAGAGAGAGAGAAGAAGAAGAAAGAGAGAGGAGAGAGAGAGAGAGAGAGAGAGAGAGAGAGAGAGAGAGAGAGAGAGAGAGAGAGAGGGAGAGTCCTCTGGTCAATATAAATTGTTACTCAGTGTATGAAAAAAAAAGTTTTATTTAATGTGATTCACTCTCAAACAAACAAACAAACAAACAAACAAACAGATAATGACAAACTGATCAGTTGTTTCTTCTAGTTATATACCACTCCCTGTTTGGGATTCCGGGATGCTGTTACTATAAATAGTAACCCAGTCTTCTAGAAATTATGTGCTAGAAAATTTAATTTTTTCTGTCGTTCTCTTTCTTTCTGCCTTGGTCCTTTGCTTTCTGTCATCTCTTCATATCAATTTTTTACATTGCTTGTTCATTCACCTGATTGTGTTCTATAAAACTTTACATAATATCTTTTAGGATAGATAATTGGGTACATGTTTGACTACTTGTTTGTGTGATGTTCGGAAGCAATTTTAGATCATTTAGGCCATTTACTATGTATGCTTCTGTCTTTGATTATGCTTATGTATTTGTATTCAGGTGTGATTTTTTTTAAAATCTCCTGGTGACAAATCTTTAGACTCAGTACGCAAATACATTGATATGTGTACTTAATTTTCTTTTCCATCTTTGTTTTTCTTTCAGAGTAAGCAAGTCGTTGTGTGTGTTATGAGATGGTTACAGCCTGGTGTGGTTCTGGGTAGTCGGCTGGGTTTCAGATAGCAATAATTACAACAAAATGTGTGTGTGTCATACTGTATCAATATACACTCAGTTAATTAACGCTTTGACTCCCGCACCGTGTCCACCAGCATCCTGCATTGTCAACATGCTAGCAAAGCAAACATTTAACCCTTTGACTCCCGAACCCTGTCCACCAGCATCCTGCATTGTCAACCATGCTAGCAAGGCAAACATTTAACCCTTTGACTCCCTCAGCCTGTCCACCAGGTTCCTGCAGGAAGCAAGTGGATGGATAGGGTGAGAGAATCGAAGGGTTAAGTTTTTTGCAGTTGGTGGATAGGGTGCGGGAGTCAAAGGGTTAATTAACTGAGTCTTGCCGTCTGTGCCACCTACAGCTGAAGTACCGCAGAAGCATATATCCTCGAGTGTGAACATCTGACAGTTCACTGGAACGACTTGATTTCTAACGCTGCAGTGTGTGTGTCCTCGCATGTCGTCAAACACCAAGCCTCCTTTGCCTCCGTTACTCTACAATCCAGACAATGTGAAAAAAAAGTTGGCCATAAAGGACAAAGAAGCTGCGACTTAGAGGAAAGCTAAGCTGTGTGTGTGTGTGTGTGTGTGTGTGTGTGTGTGTGTGTGTGTGTGTGTGTGTGTGTGTGTGTGTGTGTATGTGTGTGTGTGTGTATGTGTGTGTGTGTGTGTGTGTGTTTGGGGATAGGAAAAAGGGGGTGGCAGTTTGGATATTGTCTCCCCCTAACATGGCTAATCCTATCTCACAGCTTCCACCTTGCTCTTCCTCACGTTCCCTGTGTCCTGTGGGATCAGTGTTTCTAGGCGTTAAGGTGTGTGTGTGTTGACTATGGAGGAATGGAAAGAAAAGAGGAGAGGGGGGGGGGAGGGAGCGGAGAGAAGAAGAAGAAGAAAAAGAAGAAGAAGAGAGGAATGGAGAGAGAGAGAGGAGGGGGCAGCCACAGAAAGACAGAGAGAGAAGAGACAGAGAGAAGAGAGAGAGGAAGAAGAAGAAGAAGAAAAATAAGAAGAAGACAAAGAATATAGGAATGGAGGAAGAGGGAACCATTATTATTTGCAGTCACTGCAAGATCAGTATGAAAGTTAGTAAAGTAAGAAGAAGAAGAAAGAATAAGACTCAGAATCAGAAGAATCAGAAGGGAGGACCGGAGAGAAAGAGAGAGAGTGAGAGACACATCGCAACACGACAGGACCTAGAAAAGCCACAAGCATCAATCAGCAATTCTGTAGGTGTTTCATCAAAAAGGTATGTATTTAATTTAAATATATGGTTGATATGTTTTAAGTAAGCAGACAACTGCTTTGTCATAAACCGAAGATTTCATTCCACAAAATGTTAGAGAGAACCGAGATACAAGGGAAAGGGAAGCTTTGTGAGACTGACAGCTTTGGAAGGTTCCTAGGGCTGGAGAGTTGACATGGTATTCGAATTAATTCATTGAAAGCAAAATGCAGCAACTTTATGCGAAAGTATGTTTGACAGTCTGATTTGTTTAATGAAATTCATGATTTTGATATATGTTCACATGGTATTCGAATTAAGTCATTGCAATATGTAGCAACTTTGTGCTCAAGTATGTTTGAGGTGATTGTCAGTCTGGTATGTTTTAATAAAGTTCATTAATTTCGTTTTTTTAACAAATGCAGTGACGACCGATGGAAAAAAAAAGATGATGATAAGTGGATGTTCCATTTTAGTTTGAATCCACATTACAAAGAAGTAGTCCACGATTAGTGGTATACCATACCATCAACAAAATAAGAAAGTAAAGATGCTGGAGCTGTTATATCGTTTCAGCAATGCACTGAAAACACGTCCATAAAGGGAGTGACAGTCGACCTTTTAGTCCTACTCTTCTTATCTCACGCACTGCAGAATTAGGTCTTAATAAAGTCGGCTAAGAAGAACACCTCACACTGACATTCTTGGACTAACAATATTTCAAACCCATCACTTCAGCTGCAGCCCATGCCAGTAAATATATCAGGAGATATTCTTAATGGCTGAACCATATTATTCTTGTTCCATTCTATATATCTAAAAGGTGTGATGCACATATTATCTCAGATTTCGAGAATTAATGGTTATTAATTTAATTGGAGGAATTTATGGTTGGATTAAATATAACGAAAAGTTTTCCGGAGATCATCCATTAGGCGTTTTCAAAATATTGATTACAAATGTTCTAACGCAATCCCTTCTATCCCATTAGGTGTTTTATCAGCATTTGAGAAGCACTGTTGAATCAACAAAGTTAAATATCTTATTGTTTGCAGTCACTGGCAAAGATCAGTATGAAAGTTTCAGTCAAGTTTCTTTTGTTTAAAACGCAAGGCTAAGTCCAGGTGAAAAACAAAGGGACAGATCCAAAGGATTTCACTTAGAACAATCAGCAGTCAAAACGCTTCAAAAGTAAGTATTGATTGTAAGCTTTTCCCACGCCTGAAACGATTTTCGCCTACTGAATTGTTTTATTTCGCGTTCTGCTCATACATGTTAGTTCCGTTACAGGATAGAGACCACTGGATTTCGAAAAACAACGGAAGTTGGTTGACGTCATGTTTTAAGGAAATGTTAAGTCGATGATGATTGGTCAGCGTGGCATTGTAAATGGAAGCACATCCTCTGCAAGAAAACATTTCCTGTTCTTTTTTGTCCGTTTTTTTTTCCCCCTGACTGATGATGACGAGTGAAGATAACTCAGACTGCTCCAGGAATTAAACATTCAATGGGAGTCAAATCGACTTCTCTCTCTCTCTCTCTCTCTCTCTCTCTCTCCTCTCTCTCTCTCTCTCTCTCTCTCTCAAGTATGCATTTATGAAGTAAGGATCAATTGGATGTGATGCTAGTCTTTCCAGTTAAGCTCATAACATAAAGTGTCTGATACACGCTGGCAAAGGAGAACATATCAGGCAGCGTGTTTTTTTTTTCTTACTTTTTTTCTCAACTGATAAAGAATAAAAAGAAAATTATCAACCAATACGTCACACCAATGCTGAGTCATTTTCTTCTTCCGTATTGTGTATTACAAGGACTGAGCAGATACTAGTAATCAATTATACCGCAGCAATTTATTTTGTTCAATTCAAGTAAAACATCAAGACAAGCACTGTTTATAATAATGAATATCTACGCATTTTTATAAGTATTGATTACAACCACTTTAACACAATAGTATTTCACCAGCTCTGCACTGTCCCTGCATCCACTGAACCAATATTTGAGGAAAAACGTTGAACGATGACGCTAAGTGTGCTTCTGTTTGCACTTTCCACGGAAAATTTAGGCGGAAGTTTGATAAAGGTTTCTGTTCTTTAAACTCTAGCGCTGGATCCAGTTGAAAAAAATAAAGATTCACTTCAAATGGATTTCGATTAGAACAATCAGTACTCAGAAAAGAGTATGAACAGCAAATATTGACTGAAAACTTTCCCCCACGCTTAAAATCATGTCCTGCCGAGTGAAGGTTTGATTCTGGTTTCCGTTCTAATATGTTAGTTCCGTTAGGAGACAGAGAGGTATTTGACAGTGGAACAAAGATTGTTGACTGACCTCACGTTCAGGGGAGTATTTCAAGCCGATGATGCTTAGTCACAGTGGCTTTGAAAACTGAAAGCAGATCTTCTGCAATAAAACGTTTCCTGGTCCTCGTTGTTGGAGTTTCTGACTTCCGGTGACAAGAGAAGATAACTCCGTCTCTTTCCAAGAATTAAAACAATAATTCTGGAGGCACGTGGGAGTTTATGTTTGTCTGCTTGTCAGTCTGTCTGTCTGCTCGTTTGGACTTTCATTTTCACCGAAAGTAATTTGAAGTCCGTCTGTCTGTCTGTCTACCTGTCTCTCTGTCTCTGTCTCTGTTTCTGTCTTAGTCTCTCTGTTCTTTGCCTCAGTTTCTCACTGTCTCTGCCTGTCTGTCTCTGTTTTTGTCTTTTTCTCTCTCTCTCTCTCACTCTCCCTCCCTCCTCTCTCTCTAACTTATAAGCAATTAAGAAGTAAATAAGACTCGAAAATGGTAGTCATATTCCCAGCTAAGCTCAAAGCGCGTACTGTGTTCTGATCTGTGTTTTGATATATGCTGATGTCGGAGAAAATGCCACACTGCTACGAGTAATTTTGGACTGATTATGGCTCAAAAATCAGGCAGACAACATGTCACACTGATGGCTGTGTCATGTCATTCTTGTTTGATATTATGTATCTAAATAATTCGATATATAGATCTATTACAGAGAATGAACAAGTACTGGTAATTAATCATATTGCAGCAACACTGTTATATGCAACTTTTAAAAAATAGTACGAAAAGTGCTGCGTGTAATGATGAATTCTTATGCGTTTTTTTTTAAACTATTGATGACAAAAAAGTTCAACGCAGTATCTTCCACCAACACTTGCACAGTCTCAACTTCTGTTGAAGAAACATTTGAGGACTAACGATGAATCGGTGAAGCCAAATGTGTTGCTGCTTGCGCACACAGGTGACGTTCACTATGAATATTTGAAGAAGGTTTCTGTCCCTTAACCAGCAATGCTGAGTCCAGCTAAGAAACAAAGGGCAAGTTTAAAATAGATTTCAGTCAGAGCAATAAACACCAACAGTGCGTCCAAATTAAACATTGATTGCAAACTATCTGCACGCTTAAAGTTGTTTTTTCGCTTCCTTGAACCATATATTTCGTGTCCGTACCCATGGTGTTTGTGCTGTTACAGGGCAGAAACCATAGGAATCAGGGAACAACAGAAGCTGGTTGATGTCACGTTTCAGGAACTAGTGACCCTCCTTTGGTGAACACTAGTTTTGAAAAAGCCTTGACGTGCTTATACCACTGCACTGGAAAATGAAAATATTTTCTTGTTTTTCGTTCTCACTTACACATTCATGAAGTAAATGTAACTAGAACGTGGTACCTGTCATTCCAACTGAGTCCGTTACACACAACTGTCTTGATATATTATATATGGATGGGTTTAGAAAATGGTAAGCTACTATTTATTAGCCTGATAACGGCTCATATATTAGCCACCGATAAGTCACACAGATGGCTGCTTCATGTTACTCCTGTTCGATATTGTACATTTCAAGGGTTTGACATATCATCACAGAGAGCGAGCAAGCAGTGGTAATTACTAGTTTTAGAGTTACACGATTTCACAAAATGCATTGCTGGTGATAATGAGCCTTTAAGTTGTTTTATGTGTAATGATGAAATGCCTTCAAGCATGTTTATAAATATTGATTATCAATACTTCACGCAATATTTTCTATCATCACTACACTGTCCCTGCTTCCACTGTACCAACATTTGAGGACAAACATTAAATCGATGAAGCTGATCTTGTTTCTATTTGCAGTCAATAGCAAAGATCATTATGGAAGGCTGAATGCTTCTCCTCTTTAAACTCAAACGTTGGGTCCAGTTAAAAAAACAAAGTACCCGTTCAAAATGGACTTGAATTAGAACAATACGCACTCAACCGAGCGTTCATGGTAAACTTTTTCCAAGCTTAAAATCATTTTTGGCCTCACTAATACGCATATGCCATTTTCCGTTTCAGCAAGTTAGTTCCGTTACATTACAGACACCGCTGGATTTCGGAAACAGCGGAAGTTGGTTGATGTCACGTTTTACGGAAATGTTAAGTCGATAATGATTGGTCAGCGTGTCTTTGAAAACTGAAAGCATATCCTCTGCAATAAAACATTTCCTGTTCCTCATTGTCCTTGTTTGTGGTTTCTCATGAAAAGGGAGGGTAACTCGATCGGTTTTCAGGAATTAACAGTTGTTGGAGAGTCAAATGGGGGTCTCTTTCTGTTGCTTTGTCTCAGTATTTGTCTACGTATCTGTCTGTTTGACTGTCTCACTCTCTCAAACTTTGTCTCTCTCCATAGCCCCCCTCCTCTCTCTCCTTCACTCTCTGTCTCTGTCTGTCTGCCTGTCTGTCTGTCTGTCTGTCTGTCTGTCTCTCTCTCTCTCTCTCTCTCTCTCTCTCTCTCTCTCTCCCTTATCTCTAATATTCCAATGTCACATCATTTTTTTATGATCGTGTTTTTATGATATATTTGTTTTAGTGCAGACTCTCTACGGGAGAAGGCTGGAAATAGAAAAAAATGCATTACACTGCTTATGCCACTACTTTCAAAAATAACAGTTTGTTCTCTTTTTCTCGCTTGGTTAAATATGCATGAAGTAAATATCAGTCAAATGGGATGCTTGATTTTTTCAACTATGCCCATGGCCAGCTGTTGTGTTGACATGTGCAGACTGGGGAGAGTATATCACATTGCTATTTTGTATTGGTAATGGCTCAAAGATCAGCCAGCAGTATGTCACACCTGCAGCGGAGTCTTGTTGTTTTGGTGCAATTGTTTGTATCTGAATACTTTCAAAAGAGATTATTACAGGTTCGAAGTAAGCAGTGGCAGTTAATTGTACTTCAGCCAAGACCGGTGTGTACAATCCAGGTAAAACATCACACACGAAAAAAAAAAAAAAAAAAAAAAAGAAAACCCCCGCTGCATGTGACGATAAGCCTTTAAGCATGTTTATAAAGTATTGATTGACAATACTTAACACAATATTTTTCCAGCAAGATTGCAGTTCCCCATTTCTATTAAACCAACATTTGAGGAATAACGTCGAATTGATGAAGTTAAATGTGTTTCTATTGACACTTATTGTTTACGATCCAAGCGGAAGTTTGAAGAACGTTTTCCACTCTTTAAACTTTAACGCAGGTCCAGCTGGAAAACTGAGAACAAGTTCAAATATGATTTCAGTCAGAACAGTAAGCAATTGATGGAAGATCAACTGTTAAATATTGACAACTTACTTTTGCTCCTCTTAAAATCATTCTCCTGCAACGCTGAATCTTTTATTCTATTTTTTTCTGTGTGTCTGACTGATGTGGTACAAAAACGTATTACAGATTCTAAGTAAGTAGTGGCAATTAATTGTACTTCAGCTAAGACTGTTGTGTGCGATTCAAGTAAAATATCAAGAAAATCACTGTTTATGACGATAAGCCTTCAAGAATGTTTCTGAGGTATTGACTGCCAATACTTAACACAATATTTTTCCAGCGGATTAGTTCTGATACAGAAAAGAGGCCTTTGGACTCAGAAACGTCGAAAATTGTCTGAAGTCACGATTTTTGAAAATGTTGAGTCATAATGATTGGTCAGCGGACTTTGAAAAATGAAGTACATCCTCTGCAATAAAACCATTTCCTGTCCCTCGTCTGTGAGTGTCTGACTCCCTGTCACAACTGACGGTAACTCAATCTCTGTTTACAAGAATTAAAGAATCACTTGTGAAATAAATTAAGTGGAAGTCTATTTATTTGTTTTGTCTTTTGCAAGAATGTCTGGTTGCCTGTCTTTCTATTTGTCTGTCTGTCTGTCTTTGCCGGTCTGTTTCTGTTTCTGTGTGTCTGTCTGTCTGTCTATCCGTTTTGGTCTGTGGCTATGTCTATCTGTCTGCTTGTATCTCTCTCTCTCTCTCTTTGTCTGTTTGACTGTCTGTCTGTCTGTCTGTCTCTCTCCCTCTCTGTCATTCTGTCACTCTGTCTCTCTCTCTCTCTTTCTTTCTCTCTCTCTGTCATTCTGTCACTCTGTCTCTCTCTCTCTCTCTTTCTTTCTCTCTCTCTGTCATTCTGTCACTCTGTCTCTCTATCTCTCTTTCTTTCTCTCTCTCTGTCATTCTGTCACTCTGTCTCTCTCTCTCTCTTTCTTTCTCTCTCTCTGTCATTCTGTCACTCTCTCTCTCTCTCTCTCTCTCTCTCTCTCTCTTTCTCTCTCTCAGCCCTCCATTTCTCTCCATCTTAATTCGTATACACGTCAAATGTCAAGAAATGGGCTGCTTCTAAATAATATTCTCTGCGTTTTTTCATAAGTTTTCGCGACAAATATTTTAACGCAATGTGTTCGACGAACACTGCACCGTCCCCACTTCTACTGAACGAATATTGGTGAAATAATGCTGAATCATTGAAATAAAATGTATT
>JAPXFY010000021.1:40071569-40084069 GCA_030674185.1 Monoplex corrugatus | reverse complement strand
TCAAATTCAGTTTTCATTCAGAGAACATGGGAGCAATAAAGATAGGGGCTATTACTGTAATGAATCTGATCGCCCCTGTCATGTCCATCTTCAAGGATTAGTAAACAGGAGGAGAGGGCAGTTCTATCAGGTCTCAAAATGCTTGCCTGGGGATTTGGGGACCAGACATTTATGATCGATCAGCCAGTTTCTGTGAGGATTGTCAGTGGTAACACATACACAGCGGACGTCCAAACCTCCTCATGTGATTCGTTGAAGTGCTCAAACGGAATGGGTGAGGGTTTGAAGAATTGGCAGATAAAGCCTGGGTAGAGAGAAAGCAACAGATCATGAAGTTTTATGGAGAAAAGCTGCGAGATATTGTTTGCTTTCTCTTCCATGTTGTGGTGAAAAATGTCATGGTTGTTTTCAGATTGGCAGTTTATGTCAGTGCTGCACATTTTCGAGCTAATTTTTTTCAACAAGGTAATGACTCCCGAAGTATACAAAGTGGAATGAAAATGGCAGAGCTGCGTTCAGCAGTGTATAGTGACCATAACCATGTAACAAAGTTTCTGCACAACAGTTATGCTTCTTATTCAACGTGTCCTGATCCTGGGCATTCTTCATCATGACCTTTATAAAATCATCATCATCATCATCATCATCATCATCATCATCATCATCATCAATTTCTTCTCCTCCTCCTTCTCCTTCTTCTTCTTCTTTCTTCGTCGTCGTTGTCGTCGTTATCTTCATCTTCATCGATATTGTCATATTCAGTATTACTCCTGTCCTCATCTTTTCGTTTCTTTTTGTTTTGTTTTGTTCTTCTTCCTTTTTATATTCTCTTTTTCTTCAATATTATTTTTCTCTTTCTGCTTTCTTATAATCGTGATAATCTTTTTCTTCATATATTCCGTCCCCACCGTTTTCTTTTTATGCATCTTGTCCTCAAAAACTTCGTTCTATTTATTTTGTTCTCCATTTGTGTGTGTGTGGAGGGGGGTGGGATGGGACTCCGTGCCTTTTCTTACCTTCTCCACCCCAGTATTTGTGGGTTTTTTTTTTTCATTTTCTTCCCTTTTCCACCTGAGTTTCTCTGCCCCTTTTTTTTAACCTCTCCTTCTGTGCTCTTGTCCTTCTGCTCCTCGTCTTTTTTGTCCCCCTCCTCCTCTCTCTACCCATTCAGTTTATGTTCAGACAGCACAGGGGTTATGGAAGATTATATTATGAATGTGATGAATCTGATTGTCCCCTATTATGTCCTTGTCCAAGGCTTATTAAACAGGAGAGCAGGCAGTTGTATCACGCCTCATAATGCTTGCCTGGGGATTTGGGGGCCGGACATTTTCCATCGATTAACCAGTTTGCCTAAGGATCGTCCTTGAAGGCCACACATGCCCAGTGAACGTCCGAACCCCCCCCCCCCCCGCCCCCCTGCTTCATATAATTCGTTGACGTGAGCAGATGGAATGTGTGAAGGTTTGAAGAAATGATGGATGAAAACACACTGGGCAGAGAGAAAGTGTCAGTCGAAGACGTTTTATGGAAAAAGCTGTGAGATATTATTTGCTTCTTCCTCTCATGCTGTCCATGTTTCATGCCAGTGAAGAATGCCGTATTTGTTTTCAGGTGGGCAGTTTTTTGTGAGCATTGCATATCTGGGGCTAATCTTCTCAACAGGATGTGACGTTTGATGCATTCTGCACAAAATGGACGTGGGGAACTCCCATTCAATAGTTCGTATTTACTCGCTTCAAAGTTCAAGCTTTTGTACACAACATCTCATGTTTCCTGCTCAACAGTTGACAATTTCCTGCAGGAAAAGTTCATGCTCTTATAGCTAAACGTTTCGATATATTTTCTTGATAAATAGTTCAAGTTGGTCCACTCAAAAGTTCAGGCTTTTCATTCTCATTCATTCAAGATTTTCACCGAGAGTAATTGCGCCAGTGCTAATGTGACCTTGTCTCATTTTCTCAAATTTGTGAACAGTGCTAGGATAAACTGAAATGAAAAGTACATATACTTTCAAATCTGAAGTAAAAAAGGAAGAAAAGAAAAAGAAGAAGAAAAAGAGAGATTTCACCACGAAATGAAATGCATACATTTTAGACATGTTAGATATGAAGAAATCTATGCAGTCAAAGGAAAATGTGAAGTGCATTGAGGACAAAGATAGACTGTCACAGTAGAGAAAACATATTGTAAATATTGTTAAAGGCTTCTTCGAAAATGGTCTTCACACACTTTCTTCAGAAAATGCTCGTTTTAGTTCTTTTTTTCTTTTGTCCATGTGACCTTGACCTTAAAACTTGAAGGCTAATGCTTTCACGACTCCTGAACGGTGTTCAGCTTTGTCCAGAATTTATTAATAAAGGAGACATCCCTAAAGAGCTGAGAAAATTTTATCCAAACATTTTTTGTCTAAGACACATTGATAGACACATTCACACAGACATGCCTCATTTCCAATGTAATATTGAAAATCAAAAGTACAACTAGGTTTCAAACAATAACATATTGTGAGCAGTCTCTTTGCATTAATGACAGTATGGTGTCTATCATCTTCCTGAGTACATGTTTTTGTTGTATGTGTGTGTGTACATATGTTGTGCTGTATGTGTATGTAAATTGTCCACAAGATCATGCACGTTCATTTCATGTTAGAGCAGTTCATGCGATCTGTAAGCTTGATCTTCACAATTATCAATAACTGTTTAATACGTGATTGCAATTGGCAAGCTTAGGACATATTGTATTTCCTAAATCTATGTCTCTCATGTGCTTACCTATTTATAACATCTCTCTCTCTCTCTCTCTCTCTCTCTCTCTCTCTTTCTTCTCCTTTCTCTCCATCCAACCAACAAAAAAGTGAACATTTTGGTCGATCACATCAGACTGTACCATGGACGGTTAGTTTTTGAGACACATTTGATTCTATTGATAATTTACTTTTCATTATAAATGGCTCCTGTGGAAAAAACAATGAACTAGTCTGTACCAGATTGTAGAAAGAAACACTGCATCAGATTTCCGATCAAGTGTTGAAATTCTTAGAACTGGACAGTCATTCTTTTGAAACAGTGTTTATGACAAATTATGCATTATCTTCAATATCCCATCCATCTACAACGTGTGAAGTCATTTCTTCTTCTCTCTCTCTCTCATCTCCCATCTCTCTCTCTCTCTCTCTCCTCTTCTTTCTTTCTCTCTCTCTCTCTCTCACTTCTTTTCTCCCTCTCTTTCCTTTCTCATACTCTTCTTCTTCCTTATCTCCTTCCTTTCTTCTCTTTTCCAAGTACGTTTAGAACTGCTCTATTAAAAATCAAATCTTGCCAGGTTTGACAATTTGGTCCTTTTGAGGTGTGGAGAAAAAAATCGAGAGGATGAGGGTGTCAATTTCCTCTGAACTTACTCCACTCTGCCTCCTTCCCATTTATCCAATGTCTCCCCAGCACTCTCTTATCTTTTCCTCCCTCCTTCTCTCTCCCTTCTCTCTTGTTTTCCCTCTCCTATTCTAACCTCTCTTCTTCCCTCACTCAAGCTAATAAGTCAACGTCTCCTTAATCAAGCAGTTGACAAAACCAGATGCTCTCACACCGACGGAGACTGATCTCAGCCAATTACTTGTAAATGAAACTCATTAATTATTGACCGCTCGGGAATTATTCCAATTATTGCAGCGCTTACTTTCATCTGCGCAAGGACCTCTGACCCTTTGCTTTTTGGCTCTTGTTAGGGTCAGACTGGTATGGCTTTTCTCCCTCAGGGGATTGCTCTTTCAGTTTGCCCTTGTTTGTTGGTTTGTTTGTTCTAGCAAAATTCTGGAGAGAAAAGAGAGAGAGAGAGAGAGAAACAGAGACAGTGACAGACAGAGACAGAGAGAGACAGAGACAGAGAGAAAGAGAGAGTGAGAGAAGGAGAGGATTATGGATAGAGAAAGAGAGAAAGTGGGGGAGAGGCAGACTCTCAGTTTGCTCTTGTTTTTTTGTTTTGTTTTGTCTTTTGTTTGATGTGTTTGTTTGTTTGTTTGTTTTATAACTTTGTATATTCGCTTTATGTTTGTTAATTTGTTCGTCCGTTCGTTCGTTCGTTGTTCTTTTGTTCGTTTGTAATGGCTATATTTTACAGAGAGAGATTGTTGAGGCACGTTTATGATTTTTGTTCTAGTGGTGGATGGGGGTTAAGCAGAACGTTGTTTTTCTTGACTTGTGTTGACACATTAAGTATTGATAATTACTTTGAACACACTGATCGATTTTATTTTGACCTAAATGTGAATGCAGAAGGATTAAACGTCTGTGATTGATTTGAGTTATTCAAATAATTGTATTCTTGCATTTTTTTGTTACAAATTTGTGTTTGTGTTTGTGTTTTATGAGTAGTTGTGAGAATGATGCGAATATAGTGCAGGCCCAGTATGTGTACATTTTACTTTCCAAACGGATTATTCAGAGGGGTGGGGTGGGGGGAGGAAGACAAGAAAAAGAGAGAAAGAAAAAAAAAACGAGACAATGAAACCGTCAATGTTTCCTTTTTCATAAAAAAGATACAAAAAATCCAAGTGTTTTATCTTTGAAAGTCACTCAGATCTTGAAGAAATTCAAAGTTCATGAATTTTGACATGAAATGAGAATAGTGGTAGACTGTCACAACAGCGAAAACAGAATCAGGATATCAGAAGTCCCTGAGAAATTTCTGTCTACACAACTTCCTCAAAAAATTATTTTAGGTTTTTGTTTTGTGTTTGGTGTGACCATTAAATTGGTATCATGGCTTCCCCCCAACCTACGCATTCCTCAACAATCCACATCTTTGACCCAAATTTGGTATGATGTATCACACAGAATTAAAAACCTTAGTGAAAATGTTGCCAACATATTTTTGTCACAGACATGCACGCTTCAACACACATCTCTCTCCAGTTGATAGTATACAATTTCAAAACACCCTCTCTCCTTTTTCTTTAAAGAAAAGAGGCTGAAAATTATATATATATATATATATATATATAATATATATATATATATATAAAGCAAACGAAAAAATCTGGTGCCAAATCGACTTTTTAGAGACAGCGACCTTGCTCAGTGCAACGTTTGACTTCCGGTGTGACGCAGTGACGTGTTTGCTGACGTGTTTCAGCCCCTCCATGTTGTCTCTCTTGTGTGTCTCGAGATTTCTCGACCCTGTTTAGATCTTTGCCACCTGAGCGCTGTCTTCGATTTTCCCCGTAACAAACCTCTGATGTTAGAGTGTGTTTTGGAGGGATGCGTCTCCTTGCGTGTGTGTTTGGTTTCCACAAGTGTGTGCCGTCCTTTAATTGAGCTGGGGTATGGCTAGTGTGTTTGTCTGTTTGTCACTTGGGGCTTGTCTAGATTGGCTGCGTGCGAGCAAAGTGTTAGGCTTGAAGAGAGAGAAAATTGAATTTAGCAAAGGAAAGACAAGTGGGGGATACAGACAAAATGAAGTTTGATCTGTTTCTTTCTTTTCGCTTTTTTATATACACATTTTTCCTTTACTCTTCTTTTCCTTCATAATTTCTTTATGTACTTCACTTTATTTCCCTTCATACCATTTCATTTCTTCTATTGCTTGTATTCAATTCCACCTATTGGCCCAAAGGTGTAATATGTGTTAAATGATCTTACTGAGTGAAATTGGAAAACGAAATATTCAATGTATCAGAACTGTTTTCAGATTCAAAGCAATATACACTACTTGATGCTGATACTCCTGTTATGAAAAGAAGTGGTCTGGAGCAAGATTAAATGTTATCAGCATTTGGATGAAGCTCTATATGATTTTGTGTGTGTATTTTTCATTATTATTTGTTTGTTATTGATCCTGTTGTTGTTGTTATTGTTGATGGGTTCCCTCACGGAAAGCGCACATTATATATCGGTGCTACCTACATGTAGAGAGGAGGAAGAGAGCTGCTTAAAATTATGGTTGTTTGTTGTAGTTTACAGTAGTTCAACTGATTAACTTTTAACAGAACAAAACTTTTAGTGTTGAATCGTTTGTCAATTCCAAACTACGCCCGCGTGCAGTTGCAATGGCCTATACAACTGTACATAAGTATAAGACTAGAAAAAGAACGTAATGAATGCAAATTTATTTCGTAATTGATGTAGTCTGTTCTAACAAACAATGCATTGAATCACTGGGCGACTTACCCGCTACAGGTATATGAAGCTGTTTTAGTTTACTTTTATTGATTCTCGTTTTTTTTCTTGCTTATTTTTGTTTTTGTTTTGATTTTATTATTTCTCTGATCATAGCCCGGTAAAATTTCAAAGTATCTAATTTTGATTTTTTTCAACTAGTATGTTAATGTGCTATTTTATATCACAAAACACTTTTCTTAACTTCAGGGTATATTCGCTCACTTTCACTGTCTTAAAAATGTACCCATTGCTGAATTCAGACTACTATAACAAGCATTCTAAGTATCCTACAAACAGAAAAACCTCCCAGACACTATTATAAGGTTCATTTCGTGTAATTAGTGACTGTATCAGTAACCTAAAGTCTCAATAGAAGACTTAATGTACCCTGTGTGGGATTACCTCACAAATGATATCATATGCATCCAACAAACAAACAACATACAAAGTACCAGTCTACCAATTTAAAGGGCCAGACCTACCTGAATTGTTACAAAAAAAGAGTTTTTTCTGAGAATCTATTAAGCTTTTTATCATTGCATAGATAAATCTTTATAGTTTCATCCACAGTTTGTATTATGGTTCAATTCAACACCAAAGTGGAGATATTGGGGCTCAAAGTAGGTGGGTGCTAACTCTCAAAACATGGATTTGTAGTCTGACTTTGACAATGATACTTAACAGAGAGATAATGATTAATAATGATCTCAACGTTCTACCCAGTTTATATACGCTTTTACCGTTGTTTTAGCTCAGATAATCATCTTCATCATGTTGAGGATTACTTCTGTCGCAATGGTTTTAGGTCATTCTAAAGGAAGAGAGGACAGGCTGTGGCAAAGAATTGAACTATCAGGTGTAAGTACATAATTTCACACATTTAATTTGATCCATTTATATCAAAATGCACCCACCAGTTTGTGTGTTTTGTTGAACACAGTTTTTAACGTTATATCGCGTTTTGCTTTTTCAAGTCTTCCAACTCGCTGTGGACAATCGAAATATTTCTCCTGGTAACACCAACGATGCAAATATACAAAAACGTGACAAAATGTAAACAGAATGTGTCTGTATTATATATATTTAACGCCATGTTGATTGAATTGTTAGGTGGAATAGTGTGTTGTATTAAGCTGAGTATGATAGTGCATCTTGACCTCTATACGACATCTGCACATGTACAAAAAAGCAGTAAGATGTCAGTAAAGTCCTTTTTTTAAGTGTCAATATATGTATGTGTGAGTGTGTGCGTGTGTATGGAGAGAGAGAGATAGAAAGAGAGATGGATGGAGAGAGAGAGAGTGAGAGAGAGAGAGAGACAGACAGACAGACAGAGACAGAGACAGAGACACGGAGACAGATCGACAGATCAACAGAGACAGAGACAGAGAGACAGACAGACAAAGAGAGAGAGAGAATTTGCCAATGGACTCACCAACTGAATGTGTAATTCTTGGAAACAGGTCGAGTTACCTTCCTTGTCACCGGAACTCAGGCATTCCCAACGAAAAGCAACAGGAACTGTTTTATTGCAGAGGATGCGCTTTCATTTTCCAAGGACCCGCTGACCAGTCAATTATCGACTTATCATTCAAATAAACTTGACGTCAGCCATCTTCCGTCATTCCTTCATCCAAATGCCTCTGTCCTGTAACGGAACTAACACACTTCAACGGAAAATGGAGTGAAGCTATCAGTCAAGTGGAAAATGAATTAAGGTGAGGGGAAAGTTTTCAATCAATACGTACTGCTGGAGCGTTATTGAATGCTGATTGTTTTAATTTGACGTCCAGTTTGAACTGGTTCTTTGTTTTTCAGCCATACCCAGCAAAAGTGTTTAAAGAGCAGAAAGCTTCCTCAAACGTCCATTATGAGCTTCTCTAGTAAGTTAAACAGAAATACATTTAGCTTCATCGATTCAAGGTTATTGCTTAAATGTTGGCTTTCTCTCTGTCTCTGTCTGTGTCTGTCTGTCTGTCTGTCTGTCTGTCTGTCTGTCTCTCTCTCTCTCTCTCTCTCTCTCTCTCACACACACACACACACACACACACTCTCAATCTCTCTCTGTCTCAGTCTCTCTGTCTCTGTCTCTGTCTCTGTCTCTGTCTCTCTCTCTCTCTCTCTCTCTCTCTCTCTCTCTCTCTCTCTATCTATCTCTCTGCGCGCACGCTCTTGTACTCTCGCTTGCTCTCGCACTCGTGTCTGGTAGAGTTTGTGCTTCCTTTGCAGCTGTAAATAGAGGAAGTGTAGAAGCCCCTACCCCACCCTGTATATTCTGTGTCATCCGTCAAATCAAATTGGATAACACCCACATCGTCTTTTCTTTCCTTTTTCTTGAAAGCCAACATAAAATGAAAGGGAGAACAAAAGAAGGAAAAAAAGAAAAAGAAAAAAATAAGATGAAAAGAAGAAGGAACAAAACAATGACATTGATAAATTATTTTCCCAAGGTAGGAAAGACACGGTCAAAATTGTAAGCTAGTTTTCAAACATGCAATTGTTTAATCTTTACATATCACAATTTTATGCCTTAAACTACAAATACAAAAATAGAACAGGAAAGAAGGAATGAAAGAAATAAAACACTCAAAAATATATTTTAAAAAGACTTTCAATTAGTTCAGCACACCAATGTTTAAAGAACTGTTCTGCTATAGTACAAACTGGTTGAAATTTGATATCGAAAGTCTGGTATAAAGATGAGTTATTCTATATATAACCCGTGTTTTTGTTCCATATTTAAGCTTTTGCATGTGTTTTTTTTCTGCATCATTATCATCATACGATCCCCTTTTCTTCGTCCACTTTCTTTCTTCTCTGTCTCTTTATTTTGTTATTTTTTGTTTGTTTGTTTGCTTGTTTGTTTTGTCTTGTTTCTTGATACCCTTCCTACACCCACATTTCACAATTTCTTTCATCTTTTTTCAAGTGCCATCTAAGTTTCTATCTCCTGTCCATTCCTACTTTGCTTTCTCCTTTTTCTTCTTCTGCTCATTTTTGTATTCTTCTTTTTTTATTCATCCATTCCTCAATTCAGTTTTCATTCAGAGGACATCATGGAGACCCAATGTCAGTGGAATCACACGCTCTATTCAAATCTTAGTTTCATGTTCACTATACATCCATCCTTCAAATTCAGATTTCATTCAGATAACATGGGAGCAATGAAGATAGGGGCTATTAATGTAATGAATCTGATCGTTCCCTGTGATACGCATGCTTCTTTAAGGGTTAGTAAACAGGAGAAGTGGGCAGTTGAATGAGATCTCAAAATGCTTGCCTGGGGATTTGGGGACCAGACATTTCTGATCGATCGATAAGTTTTCCTTTAGGATTTTCGGTGGTAACACACACCAGCAGATGTTCAAACCTTCTCGTGTGATTCGTGGACATGCACAGACGGAATAGTTGAAGTTTTGAAGAAATGGCACATAAAGACTGGGTAGGGAGAAAGCATCAGTTCATAAGGTGTTATGGAGAAAAGCTGTAAGGTATTGTTGTTTTCTCTTCTATGTGCTTGTGAAAATTGCCATGGTTGTTTTCAGGTTGGTATTTTTTATCAATGCTGCACATATCTGGGCTAATATTATCAACAATTGAATGATTCCTGGAAGGTGGAATGGAAATGACAGAGCTGCTGTCAGCAGTGTGCAGTTACCAGAACCATGTCACCAATAGTTACCAGAACCATGTCAATAAGTCTGTGCACAACAGTTATACTTCTCATTCAACGTGTTCTGATCCTGGGCATTCTTCATCATTACTTTATCTCATCATCATATCTCATCATCATCATCATCATCATCTTTTTCTTCCTCTTCTTTCTTTCTTCTTCTTCTTCTTCTTCTCTTCTTCTCTTCTTCTTCTTCTTCTCTTCTTCTTTTCTTCTTCTTCTTCTTCTTCTTCTTCTTCTTCTTCTTCTTCTTTCTTCTTCTTCCCTTCTTCTTCTTCTTCTTCTTCTTCTTCTTCTTCTTCTTCTCTTCTCTTCTTCTTCTTCTTCTTCTTCTTCTTCTTCTTCTTCTTCTTCTTCTTCTTCTTCTTCTTCTTCTTCTTCTTCTTCTTCTTCTTCTTTTCTTCTTCTTCTTCTTCTTCTTCTTCTCTCTTCTTCTTCTTCTTCTCTTCTTCCACTTCTTCTTCTTCTTCTTCTTCTTCACTTCTTCTTCTTCATCTTTCCTCTTCTTCTTCTTCTTGCCTTTTGTTTCATCGTCATCGACATTGTCATATGCAGTTTTATCCCCTCCCTAAGCTTTTCATTTTCGTCTTGTTCTTCCTTTTCATGTTCTATTTTTCCATCATTACTATTTTTCTCCTACTTTTTTTGTAATCGTGAAAATGTTTTTCTTCACATATTCTATACCCACCTTTTCTTTTTATCTATCTTGTCCTCTCAGAACCATTGTTCTATTTATGTTGTTCTCCATTTCTCTGTGTGTGGAGGGGGGTGGGATGGGAGTCCATGTCTTTTCTTTCCTTCTCCACTCCAGTATTTGTGTGTTTTATATATATATATATATTTTTCCTTTTTCCACCTGATTTTCTCTGCCCAATCTTTTTAACCTCTCCTTCTCTGTTTTCGTCCTTCTTCTCCTCGTCTTTTTTTCTCCTCCTCTTCCTCTCTCTGCCCATTCAGTTTCTGTTCAGACAACATAGGGGTTATGGAAGATTATATTATGAATGTGATGAATCTGATCGTCCCCTATTATGTCCTTGTCCAAGCTTATTAAACAGGAGAGCAGGCAGTTGTATCAGGCCTCATAATGCTTGCCTGGGGATTTGGGGGCCGGACATTTTCCATCGATTAACCAGTTTGCCTAAGGATCGTCCTTGAAGGTCACACATGCTCAATGGACGTCCAGTTCCGCCCTCCCCCACCCTCCTTCATATAATTCTTTGACGTAATCAGGTGGAATGTGTGAAGGTTTGAAGAAATGATGGATGAGAACACACTGGGCAGAGAGAAAGCGTCAGTCGAAGACGTTTTATGGAAAAAGCTGTGAGATATTATTTGCTTCTTCCTCTCATGCTGTCCATGATTCATACCGGTGAAGAATATTGTGTTGTTTTCAGGTGGGCATTTTTTTGTGAGCACTGCATACCCGGGGCTAATCTTCTCAACAGGATGTGACGTTTGATACATTCTGCACAAAATGGAAGTGGGGAACTCCCATTCATTATTTCGTATTTACTCGCTTCAGAGTTCAAGCTTTTGTACACAACATCTCATGTTTCCTGCTCAACAGTTGACAATTTCCTGCAGGAAAAGTTCGTGCTCTTATCGCTAAACGTTTCGAGATATTTTCGTGATAATAGTTCAAGTTGGCCCTACTCAAAAGTTCAGGCTTTTCATTCTCATTCATTCAAGATTTTCACCGAAAGTAATTGCACCATGCTAATGTGATCTTGTCTCATATTCTCAAAATTGTTAACAATATTAGGATCAATTGAAATGAAAAGTACACATATTTTCAAATCTGAAGCGAAAAATGGAAGAAATGAAAAAGAAGGAGAAGAGAACTTCACCACGAAGTGAAATGCATTGATTTTTAGAAATGTTAGATATGAAGAAATCTACACAATAAAAAAAAACAACAACAAAAAAACGTGAAGTGCATTGAGGACAAAGATAGACTGTCATGGTGGAGAAAACATATTGTAAATATTATGAGGTTTCTTCGAAAATGGTCTTCACATACTTTCTTCAGAAAGTGCTCACCTAAGGTACTATCTTGTTCATGTGACCTTGACGTTAAAGCTTGAAGCCTACTGTTTTCATGACTCCTGAACAGTGTTCGATTTTGGCCAAAATTTGATAAATAAAAGATCCACTCCTACAGTGCTGAGAAAATCTTGTCTAGCATTTTGTCTTCTTTTTTGTGTCTCAGACATATCGACGATCACATACACACACATCGACACGCCTCCTTCACAACTTGATATAAATTCATCTTCCTTTTTCTAAAACGGCGATCAAAAGAAGTACAAGTTGATTCAAAAATAATATGTTGTGAGCAATCTCTTTGTATTAATGACAGTACAGTGTCTATCATCTTCCTGTGTATGTGTTGTGATGTATGTCTGATCACATGTTGTGCTGTATGTATACATAAGCTGTCCACATGGTGATGCGCGTTCATTTCGTGTTGGAACAGTTCATGGAATCTTTACGGTATTTTCGCCATCTCTGTTTCTCATTTGCTTACTCATTTATAACACTTCTCTCTGTCTGTATCTCTGTCTCTCGCCTCTCTGTGTGTCTCTCTGTCCCTGTCTCTCTCTCTCTCTCTCTCCTCTCTCTCTTGCTCACTCTCTCTCTCTCTCTTTCTCTCTCTCATTTCTCATACTCTT
>JAPXFY010000021.1:40061569-40066569 GCA_030674185.1 Monoplex corrugatus | reverse complement strand
AAAGTCTCAATAGAAGACTTAATGTACCCTTCGTGAGAGTAAGCTTACAAATGATATCATATGCATCCAACAAACAAATCCAAACAAAGCACTAGTCTACCAATTCAACAAAGAGATACTTAACAGAGAGACATTGATAATGATCCTAACGTTCTTTCCAGTTTATACCCTTTACTGTTTTTGCTTGGATAATTGTTTCATCATGATGACGATTACTTAAGTTGCAATGGTTTTACGTCATTATATAGGAAGAGAGGGCAGGCTGTTGCAAAAAAAAAAACAAACAAACAAAAAAACAACAACCAACAACAACAACAAAAAACATTGGATTGTCAGGCATAGGTACATAACTTCACACATTTACTTTGATCCATTCATGTTAAAAAGGCATTTAACAGTTTGTGTGTTTTATTGAACATAACTGTTTACGTTTATATCGTCTTTTTCTTTTTCAGGTCTTCCAACTCGCAGTGGACAATCGAGATATTTCTTCATGTTGATTGAACTGTTGTGTAGAATAGTGTCTTGTAACATTAAAACTGACTATTATATTGCATCTTCATCTCTATTCGGTATCTGTACATGTACAAACGCAGCAGTACATCTGTAAAAATGATCTTTTTTCCAAGGGTCAAATAGAGAGAGAGAGAGAGAGAGAGAGAGAGAGAGGAGAAGAGAGACGGAGAGATAGAGACTGAAAGACAGACAGAGAGATAGAGGGAGACAGAGACAGAGAGAGGTAGAGAAAAAGAGAAAGAGAGAGAGGGGGGGGGGGAGAGAGAGAAAGAGTGCCAGCTGACTCGCCAACTGATTGTGTGATTCTTGGAAACAGATCGATTACCTTTCTTTTCTTTCTTTCTTTTTCTGTTTTTTGCAGAGGATGTGCTTTCATTTTCTTAGGACCCGCCGACCAGTCAATTATCGATTTATCATTCAGATAAAACTTCACAAGACAGAGAGAGAGAGAGAGAGAGAAAGAGAGAGGGAAAGAGAGAGTGAGAGAGGACAGAGAGAAAGAGAGACAGAGAGAAAGAGACAGAGAGAGAGATAGAGACAGAGAGAGAGAGACAGACAGAGACAGAGACACAGAGACAGGTAGACAGAGAGAGAGGACAGAGAGAGAGAGACAGACAAAGACAGAGACACAGAGACAGATAGACAGAGACAGACAGACAGACACACAGACAGAGAGATAGAGTTAGAGAGAGAGAGAGAGAGAGAGAGAGAGAGAGAGAGAGAGATGGCCAATTGACTAACCAACTGAATGTGTAATTCTTGGAAACAGGTCGAGTTACCTTCCCTTGTCACCGGAACTCAGGCACTCCCAAAGAAAAGCAACAGGAAATGCTTTATCGCAGAGGATGCGCTTTCATTTTCCAAGGACCCGCTGCCCCAGTCAATTATCGACTTATCATTCAAATAAACTTGACGTCAATGAATTAAGGTCAGGGGAAAGTTTTCAATCAATACGTACTGCTGGAGTGTTACTGAATGCTGATTGTTTTAATTTGACGTCCGTTTTGAACTGGTTCTTTGTTTTTTCAGCCATACCCAGCAAAAGTATTTAAAGAGAAGAAAGCTTCCTCAAACTTCCATTATGAGCTTCTGTAGTGAGTTTAAACAGAAATACATTTAGCTTCATCGATTCAAGGTTATTGCTCAAATGTTGGCTCCCTCCCTCTCTCTCTCTTCTCTCTCTCTCTCTCTCTCTCTCTCTCTCTCTCTCTCTCTTTCTGCGTGCACGCTCTTGCACGCTCGCTCGCTCTTGCACTCATGTGCGGTAGAGTTTGTGCTTCCTTTGCAGCTGTAAATAGAGGAAGTGTAGAAGCCCCTACCCCACCCTAGATATTCTGTGTCATCCGTCAAATCAAATTAGATAACACCCACATCGTCTTTTCTTTCCTTTCTCTTGAACGCCAATATAAATGAAAAGGACAACAAAAGAAGGAAAACAGAAAAAGAACAAAAAAATGAAAAGAAGAAAGATCAAAGCAATGACAGTGATGTATTATTTTCCCAAGGTAGGAACCACACGGTTAAAGTTATAAGCTAGTTTTCAAACATGCAATTGTTAATCATTACATATCATAATTTTATGCCTTAAAGTACAAATACAAAACAGAACAGGAAAGAAGGAATGAAAAAAAATAAAACACTCAAAAATATTTTAAAAAGACTTTCAATTACTTCAGCACACCAACGTTTAAAGAACTGTTCTGCTATTTGTACAAGTTGGTTGAAATTAGATATGGAAAGTCTGGTATAAAGATGAGTTATTCTATGTACATGTATAATCCATGTTTTTGTTCCATATTTTAAGCTTTTGCATGTGTTATTTTTGCTAATCATTATCATCATTACGATACCCTTTTCTTCCTCCATTTTTTTCTTCTCTGTCTCTTTATTTCGTTATCTTTTGTTTGTTTGTTTGCTTGTTTGTTTGTTTTGTCTTTTTTCTTGATGCCCTTCCTACTCCCACCCTTCACAATTTCTTTCATCTTTTTCCAAGTGCCATCTAAGTTTCTCTCCCCTGTCCATTCCTACTTGCTTTCTCCTATTTCTTCTTCTGCTCATCTTTGTATTCTTCTTATTTTATTCATCCGTTCTTCATTTCAGTTTTCGTTCAGAGGACATCATGGAGACCCAATGTCAGTGGAATCACACAAATCTATTCAAAACTTAGTTTCATGTTCATACACATCCCTCCTTCAAATTCAAATTTTATTCAGATAACATGGGAGCAATGAAGATAGGGGCTATTAATGTAATGAATCTGATCGTCCCCTGTCAATATGCATGCTTCTTCAAGGGTTAGTAAACAGGAGGAGCGGGCAGTTGAATCAGGTCTCAAAATGCTTGCCTGGGGCTTTAAGGACCGGACATTTAAATTGATCTATGATTTTCCTTTAGGATTTTCGGTGGTAACATATACACAGCAGATGTTCAAACCTTCTCGTGTGATTTGTGAACATGCACAGACGGAATCGTTAAAGGTTTGAAGAAATGGCAAAATAAAGATGGGTAGGGAGAAAGCATGAGATCATAAAGTGTTATGGAGAAAAGCTGTGAGGAAATTGTTTGTTTTCTCTTCTATGTGCTTGTGAAAATTGCGATGGTTTTTTTTAGGTTGGCATTTTTTTGTCGGTGCTGAAACATTTCTGGGCTAATCTTCTCCACAGTTTAATGACTCCTGGAAGGTGGAATGGAAATGACAGAGCTGCATTCAGCAGTGTGCAGTTACCAGAACCATTGTAAACTAATAGTTACCAGAACCATGTCAATAAGTTTGTGCACAACAGTTATACTTCTCATTCAACGTGTTCTGATCCTGAGCATTCTTCATCATTACCTTTAAAACATCATCATCATCATCATCATCATCATCATCATCATCATCATACATCATATCTTCTTTCTTCTTCTTCTTCTTCTTCTTCTTCTTCTTCTTCTTCTTCTTCTTCTTCTTCTTCTTCTTTTCTTTCTTCTTCTTCTTCTTTCTTCTTCTTCTTCTTCTTCTTCTTCTTCTTCTTCTTCTTTTTCTTCTTCTTTTTCTTCCACTTCTTCTTCTTCTTCCCCTCTTCTTCTTCTTCTTCTTTTTCTTCTTCTTTTTCCTCTTCTTCTTCTTCTTTGCCTTTGTCTTCAATCTTCATCGACATTGTCATATCCAGTATATTCCCATCCTCAGCTTTTCATTTTCGTCTTGTTCTTCCTTTTCATGTTCTATATTTCCATCATTACTATTTTTCTACTACTTTTTTTATAATCGTGATAATCTTTTTCTTCACATGTTCTATCCCCACCTTCTCTTTTATGTTCTTGCCCTCCTCAAAAACGTTGTTTATTTATTTTGTTCTGCATTTCTGAGTGTGTCGAGGGGGGTGGGATAAGAGTCCATGCTTTTCTTACCTTTTCCACCCCAGTATTTGTGTGGGATTTTGTTGTTGTTGTTTTTTTTCATTTTCATCCCTTTTCCACCTGAGTTTTTTCTGCCCCTTCTTTTTAACCTCTCCTTCTCTGTTCTCATCCTCCTGCTCCTCGTTTTTCTTCCCCTCCCCCCCTCCTCTTCTCCCCATTCAGTTTCTGTTCAGACAGCATAGGTGTTATGGAAGATTATATTATGAATGTGATGAATCTGATTGTCCCTATTATGTCCTTGTCCAAGGCTTATTAAACAGGAGAGCAGGCAGTTGTATCAGGCCCCAAAATGCTTGCTGGGGATTTGGGGGCCGGACATTTCCCATCGATTAAACCAGTTTGCCTAAGAATCGTCCTTGAAGGTCACACATGCTCAACGGACGTCCAGTTCCCCCCTCCCCCCTCCATATAATTCGTTGACGTGCGCAGATGGAATGTGTGAAGGGTTTTAGAAATGATGGATGTATAAACACACTGTGCAGAGAGAAAGCGTCATTCGAAGATGTTTTATGGAAAAAGCTGTGAGATATTATTTGCTTCTTCCTCTCATGCCGTCCATGTTTCATGCCGGTGAAGAATATTGTGTTTGTTTTAGGTGGGCAGTTTTTTGTGAGCACTGCATATCTGGGGCTAATTTCTCCAACAGGATGTGACGTTTGATACAATTTGCACAAAATGGAAGTGGGGAACTCCCATTCATATTTCGTATTTACTCACTTCAAAAGTTCAAGCTTTTGCATGCAATATTTCATGTTTCCTGCACAACAGTTTAAGATTTCCTGCAGGAAAAAATTTCATGCTCTTATCGCTAACTGTTTCAAGATATTTTCTTGATAAATGTTCAAGTTGGTCCCACTCAAAAGTTCAGGTTTTCATTCTCACTCATTCAAGATTATCACTGAAAGTAATTGAGCAAGTGCTAATGTGATCTTGTCATATATTCACAAAATTGTTAATAATATTAAGATAAATTGAAAAGAAAAGTTCACATATTTCAAATCTGAAGTGAAAAAAGGAAGAAAAAAGAAAAAGAAGAAGAGAGACTTCACCACAAAATGAATGCATAATTTTTTTTAGAAATGTTA
>JAPXFY010000021.1:40051569-40056569 GCA_030674185.1 Monoplex corrugatus | reverse complement strand
GACGGTATTCAACGTATCTTACAGAATATGCGTATCAGACTATTTTCAGATTCAAAGCAATCTACGCTACTTGATAATAAGATGCCTACTATGAAAAGTAGTCTGGGGCACGATTAAATGTTATCAGCATTTGGATGAAGCTCTTTATCAGTTTGTGTGTGTGGTTTTTATCTGTTTGTTATTGATCCTGTTGTTGTCATGGAAAGTGAGAATGCATCAGTGCTGCATACAAAGCAGGAATGCAGTTGTTATTAGTCATGGTTGTTTGTTATAGTTTACAGTAGTTCAACTGATTAACTTTCAACAGAATAACACTTTTAATGCCGGAACGTTCGTCCATTTCAAAATACGTCCATTTGCAACTGCAGGGGCCTATACAAATGTTCATCAATATAAGATGCAAATAAGAACGTAACGATACAGATTTAATGGGTAATTAATGTAGTGTGCTCTAGCAAACAGTACATTAAATCACTGGGTGTCTTACCCGCTACTGGTGTATAAAGATGGTTTAGCTTACTTTTATTGATTCTCACTTTTTTGTTTTTTGTTTTTGTTTTGGTTTTTGCCTTTTTTGTTTTGTTTTTGTTTTGTTTGTTTCTTTGTTTTTCTTTTTTAGCTCTCTGGTCATTGCTTGATAACATTCAAAGCAACTACGTTTGATTTAATCAATTTGAAATGTTAAAAGTACCATTTTATATCACAAAAATATCTCTTAAATTCTTCACTCACTTAAAAAACGATGTCTTAAAAGTTACCAATTGCCGAATTCAGACTACAACAACAAGCATTCTAAGCATCCAACAAAAATCCTGTACACTTTTATAAGGTACATTTCCTGTAGTTAGTAACTATATCAGTAACTCAAAGTCTCAATAGAAGACTTAATGTACCCTTCGTGGGAGTAAGCTTACAAATGATATCATTAGCATCCAACAAACAAAACCAAACAAAGCACTAGTCTACCAATTCAACAAAGATATACTTAACAGAGAGACTTGATAATGATCCTAACGTTCTTCCAGTTTATACCCTTTACTGTTTTTGCTTGGATAATTGTTTCATCATGTTGACAATTACTTCTGTCACAATGGCTTTACATCCTTATAGAGGAAGAGAGGGCAGGCTTTGGCAACTCCCCACCCCCCTCCCCAAACAACAACAACAACAAAAACAACAAAAACAAAAACAAACAAAACAACAACAAAAAAACCCATTAAATTGTCAAGCTTAGGTACATAATTTCACACATTTACTTTGATCCATTCATGTAAAAAGGCATTTGCCAGTTTTGTGTGTTTTATTGAACACATTTGTTTTTTACGTTTATATCGTCTTTTTCTTTTTCAGGTCTTCCCAGTCGCAGTGAACAATGGAGATATTTCTTAATGTTGATTGAATTGTTTTGTAGAATAATGTGTTGTTAACATTAAACTGAGTATTATATTGCATCTTTATCTCTATACGATATCTGCACATGTGCAAAAGCAGCAGTATATCTGTAAAAAAAGGATAGTTTTTCCAAGGGTAAAAACAGAGAGAGACAGACGGAGAGATAGAGACAGAAAGACAGACAGAGAGATAGAGGGAGACAGAGACAGAGAGAGGCAGCGAATAAGAGAAAGAGAAAGAGAGAAAGAAAGAGAGAGAGAAAGAGAGAGAGAGACTGCCAGCTGACTCACCAACTGATTGTGTGATTCTTGGAAACAGATCGATTACCTTTCTTTGTCACCGGAACTCAGCCACTCCCAACGAAAAGCAACAGGAAATGTTTTATTGCAGAGGATGCACTTTCATTTTCCAAGGACCCACTGACCAGTCAAGTATCGACTTATCATTCAAATAAACTTGACGTCAGCCAACTTCCGTCATTTCCTTCATCCAAAGGCCTCTGTGCTGTAACGGAACTAAACACACTTCAACGGAAAACGGAGTGAAGCTATTCAGTCAAATGGAAAATGAATTAAGGTGAGGGGAAAGTTTTCAATCAATACGTACTGCTGGAGCGTTATTGAAAGCTGATTGTTTTAATTTGACGTCCATTTTGAACTGGTTCTTTGTTTTTCAGCCTTACACAGCAAACGTGTTTAAAGAGTAGAAAGCTTCCTCAAACTTCCATTTTGAGCTTCTCCAGTGAGTTTAAAAAGAAATACATTTAGCTTCATCAATTCAAGGTTATTGCTCAAATGTTGGCTCTCTCTCTCTCTCTCTCTCTCTCTCCTCTCTCTCTCTCTCTCTCTCTCTCTGCGTGCACGCTCTTGCACGCTCGCTCGCTCTTGCACTCATGTGCGGTAGAGTTTGTGCTTCCTTTGAGCTGTAAATAGAAGTGTAGAATACCCTACCCCACCCTGTATATTCTGTCATCCGTCAAATCAAATTAGATAACACCCACATCGTCTTTTCTTTCCTTTCTCTTGAAAGCCAACATAAAATGAAAAGGACAACAAAAACAGAAAAAACAGAAAAAGAAAAAAAAATGAAAAGAAGAAAGATCAAAGCAATGACAGTGATGTATTATTTTCCCAAGGTAGGAACCACACGGTTAAAGTTATAAGCTAGTTTTCAAACATGCAATTGTTAATCATTACAAAATCATAATTTTATGCCTTAAAGTACAAATACAAAACTAGAACAGGAAAGAAGGAATGAAAGAAATAAAACACTCAAAAATATTTTTAAAAGTCTTTCAATTAGTTCAGCACACCAACGTTTAAAGAACTGTTCCGCTATAGTACAAGCTGGTTGAAATTAGATATGGAAAGTCTGGTATAAAGATGGTCATTCTATGTACATGCATAATCCATGTTTTTGTTCCATATTTTAAGCTTTTGCATGTGTTATTTTTGCTACATCATTATCATCATACGATCCCCTTTTCTTCCTCCATTTTCTTTTTTTTCTGTCTCTTTATTTCGTTATCTTTTGTTTGTTTGTTTGCTTGTTTGTTTGTTTTGTCTTTTTTCTTGATACCCTTCCTACTCCCACCTTTCACAATTTCTTTAATCTTTTTCCAAGTGCCATCTAAGTTTCTCTCCCTGCCCATTCCTAGTTTGCTCTTCCTATGTCTTCTTCTGCTCATCTTTGTACTCTTTTTATTTTATTCATCCATTCTTCAATTCAGTTTTCGTTCAGAGGACATCATGGAGACCCAATGTCAGTGTAATCACACGCTGTATTCAAAACTTAGTTTCATGTTCACTATACATCCCTCCTTCAAATTCAGATTTCATTCAGACAACATGGGAGGAATGAAGATAGGGCTATTGATGTAATGAATCTGATCGTCCCTGTCATATGCATGTTTCTTTAAGGGTTAGCAAACAGGAGGAGTGGGCAGTTGAATCAGGTCTCAAAATGCTTGCCTGGGGCTTTAAGGACCGGACATTTATGATCGATCTATGAGTTTTCCTTTAGGATTTTCGGTGGTAACATATACACAGCAGATGTCCAAACCTTCTCGTGTATTTGAGGACATGCACAGACGGAATAGTTGAAGGTTTGAATAAATGACACATAAAGACTGGGTATGGAGAAAACATCAGATCATAAAGTGTTATGGAGAAAAGCTGTGAGGTATTGTTTGTTTTCTCTTCTATGCGCTTGTGAAAATTGCCATGGTTGTTTTCAGGTTGGCATTTTGTATCAATGCTGCACATATTTGGGCTAATCTTGCCAACAATTGAATGACTCCTGGAAGGTGGAATGGAAATGACAGAGGTGCATTCAGCAGTGTGCAGTTACCAGAACCATGTCACTTATAGTTACCAGAACCATGTCACTAAGTTTGTGCACGACAGTTATTCTTCTCATTCAACGTTTTTGATCCTGGGCATTCTTCATCATTACCTTTATATCATCATCATCACCATCATCATCATCATCATCATCATCATCATCATCATCATCATCATCATTATCATCATTTTCTGCTTCTTCTTCTTCTTCTTCTTCTTTTTCTTCTTCTTCTTCCACTTCTTCTTCTTCATCTTCTTCTCCTTCTTCTTTTTCCTCTTCTTCTTCTTTGCCTTTTGTCTTCATCGTCATCGACATTGTCATATGCAGTATTATTCCCTTCCTAAGCTTTTCATTTTCGTCTTGTTCTTCCTTTTCATGTTCTATTTTTCCATCATTACTAATTTTCTCCTAATTTTTTATAATCGTGATAATCTTTTTCTTCACATATTCTATACCCACCTTTTCTTCTTATCTATCTTGTCCTCCTCAGAAACATTGTTCTATTTATTTTGTTCTCCATTTCTGTGTGTGTGGAGGGGGGTGGGATGGGAGTCCATGCCTTTTCTTACCTTCCCCACCCCAGTATTTGTGTTTTATATATTTTTTTCATTTTCTTTCCTTTCCACCTGAGTTTCTTTGCCCCTTCTTTTTAACCTCTCCTTCACTGTTCTCGTCTTTCTGCTCCTCGTCTTTTTTCTCCTCCCCCTCCTTTTCTCTGCCCCATTCAGTTTTGTTCAGACAGCACAGGGGTTATGGAAGATTATGTTATGAATGTGATGAATCTGATTGTCCCCTATTATGTCCTTGTCCAATGCTTATTAAACAGGAGAGCAGGCAGTTGCATCAGGCCTCATAATGCTTGCCTGGGGATTTGGGGGCAGACATTTTCCATCGATTAACCAGTTTGCTTAAGGATCGTCCTTGAAGGTCACACATGCTCAACGGACGTCCAGTTCCCCCCTCCCCCTCCTCCTTCATATAATTCGTTGACGTGCGCAGATGGAATGTGTGAAGGTTTGAAGAAATGATGGATGATAAACACACTGGGCAGAGAGAAAGTGTCAGTTGAAGACGTTTTATGGAAAAAGCTGTGAGATATTATTTGCTTCTTCTTCTCATGCTGTCCATGTTTCATTGCCAGTGAAGAATATTGTGTTTGTTTGCAAGTGGGCAGTTTTTTGTGAGCACTGCATATCTGGGGTTAATCTTCTCAACAGGATGTGACGTTTGATGCATTCTGCACAAAATGGAAGTGGGAAACTCCC
>JAPXFY010000021.1:40036569-40046569 GCA_030674185.1 Monoplex corrugatus | reverse complement strand
AAAGTGTTAGGCTTGATAGAGAAAGAAAATCGAATTTGGCAAAGGAAAGACAAGTGAGGCAAACAGACAAAATGAAGGTCGAGCTGTTTCTTTCTTTTCGTTTTTTATGTTCACATTTTTGTTTACTCTTCTTTTCCTTCATAATTTCCCTTATATACCTCCTTTCATTCCCTTTCTTACAATTTCGTTTCTTCTTTCGTTTATATTCAGTTCCACCTATTGGCCCAAGGGTGTAATATGTGATGTTTGATCTTACTGAGTGAAATCGAAAAACGCCGGTATTCAACGTATCTTACAGAATATGTGTATCAGACTATTTTCAGATTCAAAGCAATCTACACTACTTGATAATAAAACGCCCATTATGAAAAGTAGTCTGGGGCATGATTAAATGTTATCAGCATTTGGATGAAGCTCTATATCAGTTTGTGTGTGTGGTTTTTATCTGTTTGTTATTGATCCTGTTGTTGTCATTGTAGTTGATGGCGTTCCCTCATGGAAAGTGAGCATGCATCAGTGCTACATACAGAGCAGGAATGCAGCTTTTATTAGTCATGGTTGCATGTTGTAGTTTACAGTAGTTCAACTGATTAATTTTCAACACAATAACACTTTTAGTGCCAGAACGTTCGTCAGTTTCAAACTACGCCCATTGCAGCTGCAGGGGCCAATACAACTGTTCATCAATATAAGATGCAAGTACGAACGTAGTGATGCAGATTTAATGCGTGAGTATTGTAGTGTGCTCTAACAAACTCTTGTTTTTGTTTGTTTTTGTTTTTTGTTTTGGTTTTGGTTTTTATCTTTTTTGTTTTGTTTTTGTTTTGTTTATTTCTTTGTTTTTCTTTTATAGTTCTCTGATCATTGCTTGATAACATTTCAAAACAACTACGTTTGATTTAATCAATTCGAATGTTAAATGTACCATTTTATATCACACACACAAAAATCTCTTAAATTCTTCACTCACTTAAAAAACGATGTCTTAAAAGTTACCAATTGCTGAATTCAGACTACAACAACAAGCATTCTAAGCATCCAACAAAAATCATGTACACTTTTATAAGGTACATTTCCTGTAGTTAGTAACTACATCAGTAACTCAAAGTCTCAATAGAAGATTTAGTGTAACCTTCGTGGGAGTAAGCTTACAAATGATATCATATGCATTGAACAAACAAAAACAAACAAAGTACCAGTCTACCATTCAACAAAGAGATACTTAACAGAGAAACAATGATAATGATCCTAACGTTCTTTCCAGTTTATACCCTTTACCATTTTTGCTTGGATAATTGTTTCATCATGATGACGATTACTTCTGTCGCAATGGTTTTACGTCATTATAAAGGAAGAGAGGGTAGGCTGTAGCAAAAAAAACAACAACAACAAAAGAAAGAAAGAAACAAACAAACAAAAAAAAAAACAATTAAATTGTCGGGCATAGGTACATTATTTCACACATTTACTTTGATCCATTTATATAAAAAGGCATTTGCCAGTTTGTGTGTTTTATTGAAACACAATTTTTTACGTTATATCGTCTTTTTCTTTTTCAGGTCTTCCCAATCGCAGTGGACATTCGAGACATTTCTTCATGTTGATTGAATTGTTTTGTAGAATAGTGTGTTGTAACATTAAACTGAGTATTATATTGCATCTTCATCTCTATACGTTATCTGCACATGTACAAAAGCAGCAGTACATCTGGAGAGAGAGAGAGAGATGTAGAGATAGACAGAAAGACAGACAGAGAGATAGAGGGAGACAGAGACAGAGAGAGGCAGAGAATAAGAGAAAGAGAGAGAGAGAGAGAGAGAAAGAAAGAGAGAGAGAGAGAGAGAAAGAAAGAGAGAGAGAGAGAGATGGCCAAATGACTAATCAACTGAATGTGTAATTCTTGGAAACAGGTCGAGTTACCTTCCCTTGTCACCGGAACTCAGGCACTCCCAAAGAAAAGCAACAGGAAATGCTTTATCGCAGAGGATGCGCTTTCATTTTCCAAGGACCCGCTGACCAGTCAATTATCGACTTATCATTCAAATAAACTTGACGTCAGCCAACTTCCGTCATTCCTTCATCCAAAGGCCTCTGTCCTGTAACGGAACTCACACATTTCAACGGAAAACGGAGTGAAGCTATTCAGTGAAATGGAAAATGAATTAAGGTGAGGGGAAAGTTTTCAATCAATACGTACTGCTGGAGCGTTACTGAATGCTGATTGTTTTAATTTGACGTCCGTTTTGAACTGGTTCTTTGTTTTTCAGCCATACCCAGCAAAAGTGTTTCAAGAGTAGAAAGCTTCTTCAAATTTCCATTATGAGCTTCTCCAGTCCAGTGAGTTTAAATAGAAATACATTTAGCTTCATCGATTCAAGGTTATTGCTCAAATGTTGGCTCCCCCCCTCTCTCTCTCTCTCTCTCTCTCTCTCTGCGTGCACGCTCTTGCACGCTCGCTCGCTCTTGCACTCGTGTCCAGTAGAGTTTGTGCTTCCTTTGCAGCTGTAAATAGAGGAAGTGTAGAAGCCCCTACCCCACCATAGATATTCTGTGTCATCTGTCAAATCAAATTAGATAACACCCACATCGTCTTTTCTTTCCTTTCTCTTGAACGCCAACATAAATGAAAAGGACAGCAAAAGAAGGAAAACAGAAAAAGAAAAAAAAAATGAAAAGAAGAAAGATCAAAGCAATGACAGTGATGTATTATTTTCCCAAGGTAGGAACCACATGGTTAAAGTTATAAGCTAGTTTTCAAACATGCAATTGTTAATCATTACATATCATAATTTTATGCCTTAAAGTACAAATACAAAACTAGAACAGGAAAGAAGGAATGAAAGAAATAAATCACTCAAAAATATTTTGAAAAGACTTTCAATTAGTTCAGCACACCAACGTTTAAAGAACTGTTCCGCTATAGTACAAGCTGGTTGAAATTAGATATGGAAAGTCTGGTATAAAGATGAGTTATTCTATGTACATGTATAATCCATGTTTTTGTTCCATATTTTAAGCTTTTGCATGTGTTATTTTTGCTACGCCTTCCAAAGTCCAACCCCTCGTCCTCGTCGTGGAAGGTGGAAACAGGTAAAGCTGGCAAACGGGGCACTGGTGAAGCTGCGACGGGCCTAGCAAGCCGGCGGTGGATTACTCATTGCTCGAGAAAGTAAAAGGAGAAAGAAATGGATGGATCATAACGGAAAACGAACTGGAAATGGAAAAGGACTACGAGAAAGAACAAGCACTTGGAATGTGTGTGGAATCAGAGACAAGGAACCAGAAATCATTGACTTCATGAAAAAATGGAGAATAACAGTGATGGGAATTTCAGACTGTAGGCTAAAGGGTACGGGGACCAAACAGATTCACGAGGATTATGTACTGACCTGGAGTGGTGTGGACATGACAACAAGGGCAACACACGGCGTAGGCTTTTTCTTACACCCAGACACAGCAAAGAATTTGTTGGAAACAGAGTTTATCTCAGAGAGACTAATAAAAATCCGAGTAAGAGGAGAACGGGAGACCACAACCTTCATCCAGGCTTACGCACCTTGTAATGACTCTTACACTGAAGAACAGAAGGAGGAATTCTTTGAGAAGATGGCAGACACCATCAACACAGTCCCAGACACAGAACAACTCATTGTCATGGGAGACTTCAATGGGAGAGTGGGCAAAAGAAGAGCACCTTGGGAACAGCACTTGGGCCCACACAGTGACACCAATACAGAGTGCAACTACAACGGGGAACAACTTCTAGCATTCTGTGCAGAGCATGGGCTGTGGATTGCAAACACCTTTTTCGAACACAGACACAGCCAGAGACAAACTTGGTACAGGTGGAATGATCTGAATGTGTCATCTCAGATAGATTTCATTCTAACACGAATAGAAGAACAAAGCAGGGTCACAGACGCAAGAGCCATTCCAAATGCAGATCTGGACACTGACCACCGCCCTGTGATCTTGGTCTCTACGATGAAGAAAAGAAGAACACCGAGAACAAAGAGTAAAGCGTGCGACAGACAGATAAACCTAAGAAAACTCCAGAAGGAAGAGGTACAATGGGAGGTACAGACAGAAATCACAAAGAGGCTGGAAGAAGTAGACAGCACAGGCATGACAGCAGAAGAAGCATGGTCAGTCTTCAAGAACACACTGACAGACACACTTAGTAAAACCTGCGGCACAAAGACCGGAAAAGGGCAGGTAAAGCAGACAGCCTGGTGGAATGACACAGTAAAGGAGGCCATCAAGGAAAAGAAGAAGTTGTACAAGGTGTGGGTGAAATCAAAGCTAGAGGAGGACTACGTGAAATATAGAGTGGCAAGAAGACACAGCAAGAGGACAGTCAGAATGGCCAAAGAACAATCATGGAAAACATATGGAGAGGAACTAAGCGAACTGTGCAAGCTCTCGACACGACATTTTTACAAAAGCGTCAAAGCAATGAGATTACGAGACGAGCCATACAGCCCAACAACAGTAGTCAATGACAGAGATGGAAACCCTATCAGTGATGAAGACGGCATCAAGAAGAGATGGCAAGAATATTTTAAGGAACTCCTCAACCCAAACAGACAGGGATACACACAGAGCCAGTTTCACCCTAGCTATCCAGAACACGAAGAGCCAAACATCCTGAGATCAGAGGTACAACAGGCGTTGAAGACCAGCCCAAAGAACAAAGCAGCAGGAATTGATGGCATTACAACCGAAGCTATCCTGGCATGTGGAGAAACAGGAACCACTTGGCTGACCACAATATTCCAGAAAGCATGGACAGAGAGGAAAGTCCCAGAAGACTGGCAGCGTGCAGTCGTGGTACCAATCTGGAAAAAGAAAGGCAGCAAGAAAGACTGCAGCACGTATCGAGGTATATCCCTTCTGAGCCACACGGGAAAGATGTATGCAAAGATCCTTGAACAGCGCACAAGGTACAAGGTGGAACCTCTACTGAGTGAGGCGCAGATGGGTTTCAGAAAAGGAAGAGGATGCACTGACGCTATCTTCGCTCTCAGACAACTGAGCGAAAAGACTATCGAACACAATAAAGAACTGAACTTCGTGTTCGTGGATCAAGAAAAGGCCTTCGACAGAGTAAATAGAAACAAGTTGTGGAAAACGTTAGAGGAATATGACGTTAGGGGGCAACTTCTAGACAATATAAGAGCCATCTATACCAACAGCATGAGTGCAGTACGCACCCAAGATGGACTCACGGAATGGTTTGGGGTGACGTCGGGAGTGAGGCAGGGGTGTGTTCTATCACCACTGCTGTTCATTGTATATATGGACAAAATCACGAAGGAAGCAAATCCCAACCCTGAAGATCTGAACGAGATGCTGTTTGCAGATGATCAAAGCCTTGCACATGAAAAAGAAGGGGAACTCCAGGAGCACACGAACAACCTGAACACACAATGTGAGAACTTCGGCATGAAAATCAGTATCAGCAAAACCGAGACACTGAAAGTCAGTAGAACACCTGGCCGCCTCAACATCAACATCGAGGGGACAGCACTGAAACAAGTCAGCGAGTTCAAGTATCTTGGAAGTATCTTCACAGAAGATGGACGTCTCAACAGAGAGATCGAGACAAGAGTTCAAAAGGCCAACAGCGTCAGCTACCAGCTTGCCCCACTCCTAAGACACCCCAACATCCCCATCGAGACCAAAGCCAAACTTATCGAGTCCATATTTAGACCAACCTTGACCTACCAGTGTCAGACATGGACCCTTACCAAAAGTCTTGAAAGAAAGATCACCACCTGCGAGATGAGATGTCTAAGGAGAGCAGTCAACAAAACCAGACATGATAAGATCAAGAACATCAAGATCAGAGAAATGATTGGAACAACACCAATTCTCCACTACATCCAACAGCAGAGAACCAGGTGGTTCGGGCACCTGACACGCATGGCACCTCACCAGCTTGCCAGTAAAGCTTACAACACAAAGGTGTCAGGGTACAAGGCAAGGGGTAGACCGAGGAAGACCTGGATCGAGGGTGTGAAAGAAACACTGAAGACCCACAACATCCCACTCAACCAGGCCTTCAAACTTGCCGCAGACAGAAAGCTCTTTCTCCCCTCGACGCCCAAGATGGTATAAGAGGACGGATAAAGTAAGTAAAGTAAAGTATTTTTGCTACATCATTATCATCATACGATCCCCTTTTCTTCCTCCATTTTTTTCTTCTCTGTCTCTTTATTTCGTTATCTTTTGTTTGTTTGTTTGCTTGTTTGTTTGGTTTGTCTTTTTTCTTGATGCCCTTCCTACTCCCACCCTTCACAATTTCTTTCATCTTTTTCCAAGTGCCATCTAAGTTTCTCTCCCCTGTCCATTCCTACTTGCTTTCTCCTATTTCTTCTTCTGCTCATCTTTGTATTCTTCTTATTTTATTTATCCATTCTTCATTTCATTTTTCATTCAGAGGACATCATGGAGACCCAATGTCAGTGGAATCACACACTCTATTCAAAACTTAGTTTCATGTTCACTACACATCCCTCCTTCAAATTCAAAGTTTGTTCAGATAACATGGGAGCAATGAAGATAGGGGCTATTAATGTAATGAATCTGATCGTCCCCTGTCATATGCATTCTTCTTCAAGGGTTAGTAAACAGGAGGAGTGGGCAGTTGAATCAGGTCTCAAAATGCTTGCCTGGGGCTTTAAGGACTGGACATTTATAATCGATCTATCAGTTTTCCTTTAGGAGTTTTGGTGGTAACACATACACAGCAGATGTTCAAACCTTCTCGTGTGATTTGTGGACATGCACAGACGGAATCGTTAAAGGTTTGAAGAAATGGCACATAAAGACTGGGTAGGGAGAAAGCATGAGATCATAAAGTGTTATGGAGAAAAGCTGTAAAGTGTTGTTTGTTTTCTCTTCTATGTGCTTGTGAAAATTGCGATGGTTGTTTTCAGGTTGGCAGTTTTTGTCGGTGCTGCACATTTCTGGGCTAATCTTCTCCACAGTTTAATGACTCCTGGAAGGTGGAATGGAAATGACAGAGCTGCATTCAGCAGTGTGCAGTTACCAAAACCATGTCACTAATAGTTACCAGAGCCATGTCAATAAGTTTGTGCACAACAGTTATACTTCTCATTCAACGTGTTCTGATCCTGAGCATTCTTCATCATTACCTTTATAACATCATCATCATCATCATCATCATCATCATCATCATCATCATCATCATCATCATCTTCTTCTTCTTCTTCTTCTTCTTCTTCTTCTTCTTCTTCTTCTTCTTCTTCTTCTTCTTCTTCTTCTTCTTCTTCTTCTTCTTCTTCTTCTTCTTCTTCTTCTTCTTCTTCTTCTTCTTCTTCTTCTTCTTCTTCTTCTTCTTCTTCTTCTTCTTCTTCCACTTCTTCTTCTTCTTCCTCTTTTTCTTCTTCCACTTCTTTTTCTTCTTCTTTTTCCTCTTCTTCTTCTTCTTTGCCTTCGTCTTCATCTTCATCGACATTGTCATATCCAGTATATTCCCATCCTCAGCTTTTCATTTTCGTCTTGTTCTTCCTTTTCATGTTCTATATTTCCATCATTATTATTTTTCTACTACTTTTTTATAATCGTGATAATCTTTTTCTTCCCATGTTCTATCCCCACCTTCTCTTTTATGCTTCTTGCCCTCCTCAAAAAGGTTGTTCTATTTATTTTGTTCTGCATTTCTGAGTGTGTTGAGGGGGGTGGGATAAGAGTCCATGCCTTTTCTTACTTTTTCCACCCCAGTATTTGTGTGGGATTTTGTTGTTGTTGTTTTTTTCATTTTCTTCCCTTTTCCACCTGAGTTTCTCTGCCCCTTCTTTTTAACCTCTCCTTCTCTGTTCTCGTCTTTCTGCTCCTCGTCTTTCTTCTCCTCCCCCTCCTCTCTCTGTCCATTCAGTTTCTGTTCAGACAACATAGGGGTTATGGAAGATTATATTATGAATGTGATGAATCTGATTGTCCCCTATTATGTCCTTGTCCAAGCTTATTAAACAGGAGAGCAGGCAGTTGTATCAGGCAGCATAATGCTTGCCTGTTGATTTGGGGGACGGACATTTCCCATCGATTAACCAGTTTGCCTAAGGATCGTCCTTGAAGGTCACACATGCTCAACGGACGTCCAGTTCCCCCCTCCCCCCTCCATATAATTCGTTGACGTGCGCAGATGGAATGTGTGAAGGTTTGAAGAAATGATGGATGATAAACACACTGGGCAGAGAGAAAGCGTCAGTTGAAGACGTTTCATGGAAAAAGCTGTGAGATATTATTTGCTTCTTCCTCTCATGCCGTCCATGTTTCATGCCAGTGAAGAATATTGTGTTTGTTTTCAGGTGAGCAGTTTTTTGTGAGCACTGCATATCTGGGGCTAATCTTCTCAACAGGATGTGACGTTTGATGCATTCTGCACAAAATGGAAGTGGGGAACTCCCATTCAATATTTCGTATTTACTCGCTTCAAAGTTCAAGCTTTTGCATACAATATTTCATGTTTCCTGCACAACAATTTAAGATTTCCTGCAGGAAAAAGTTCATGCTCTTATCGCTAACTGTTTCAAGATATTTTCTTGATAAATAGTTCAAATTGGTCCTACTCAAAAGTTCAGGCTTTTCATTCTCATTCATTCAAGATTATCACTGAAAGTAATTGAGCAAGTGCTAATGTGATCTTGTCATATATTCACAAAATTGTTAACAATATTAAGAAAAATTGAAAAGAAAAGTACACATATTTCAAATCTGAAGTGAAAAAAGGAAGAAAAGAAAAAGAAGAAGAGAGACTTCACCACAAAATGAAATGCATAATTTTTTTTAGAAATGTTAGATATGAAGAAATCTACACAATCAAAGAAAAACGTGAAGTGCGTTGAGAACAAAGGTAGACTGTCACAGTGGAGAAAACATATTGTAAATATTGTTAAGAGGTTTCTTTGAAAATGGCCTTCACATACTTTCTTCAGAAAGTGCTCACCTAAGGTACTATTTTGTCCGTGTGATCTTGACTTTAAAGCTTGAAGCCTACTGTTTTCATGACTCCTGAACAGTGTTCGATTTTGGCCAAAATTTGATACATAAAAGATCCACTCCTACAGTGCTGAGTAAATCTTGTCATAGCATTTTTTCTTCTTTTTTTGTCTCAGACATACCGACGATCACACACACACAGACACGCCTCCTTCCCAACTTGATATAAATTAATCTTCCTTTTTCTAAACCGCGATTAAAAGAAGTACAAGTTGATTTCAAAAATAATATGTTGTGAGCAATCTCTTTGTATTAATGACAGTATGGTGTCTATCATCTTCTTGTGTATATGTTGTGATGTATGTGTGAGCACATGTTGTGCTGTATGTATACATGAGCTGTCCACATGCTGATGCGCGTTCATTTTATGTTGGAACAGTTCATGGAATCTTTAAGGTATTTCGGACATTTCTGTCTCTCATTTGCTTACCCATTTATAACACTTCTCTCTGTCTGTCTCTCTGTCTCTTGCTCTCTGTGTGTCTCTCTGTCCCTGTCTCTCTCTCTCTCTCTCTCTCTTTCTCACATTCTTTCTCTCTCTCTCTTTCTCTCTCTCATTTCTCATACACTTCTTCTTCCTTATCTCCTTCCTTTCTTCTCTTTTAAACATTTCCCAAGTACGTTTAGAGCTGCTCGTTTAGAAACTAAATCTTGCCAGGTTTGAAAAGTTGCTCCTATTGAGTTGTGGAGAAGAAAATATAGAAGATGAGGGTGTCAATTTCCTCTGAACTTACTCCACTCTGCCTCCTTCCCATTTATCCAATGTTTCAACAGCACTCTCTCCCTTCTCCCTTGTTCTCCCTCTCCTATTCCAGCCTCTTTTCTTCCCTTACTCAAGCTAATAAGTCAACGTCTCCTTAATCAAGCAGTTGACAAAACCAGATGCTCTCACACCGACGGAGACTGATCTCAGCCAATTACTTGTAAATGAAACTCATTAATTATTGACCAGCTCAGGAATTATTCCAATTAT
>JAPXFY010000021.1:40016569-40031569 GCA_030674185.1 Monoplex corrugatus | reverse complement strand
CCATTCATGTTAAAAAGGCATTTAACAGTTTGTGTGTTTTATTGAACATAACAGTTACTTAATGCTACCAATTTTGAAGAACAAGGTCTCCCAACAGTGTAAAAATCGCTACTCACAGTTCCGTAGCTTTCGATGGCGTTCTCGCCATCTTCGTCAGCGCTCTAATGCTGTCTGCGTGAATCTCTACTCAGATCTCGCGAACATGGGATGAACCCAGTTCACGAGATTGAATCAGAGAATGGTACACCGGGGGCAGGGTGTAACGGCCCCGGTCCCTGTTGAGCTGGGGGTTGGTGGCTGCGATGTAGATGGCCTCCTTGACTCCTCGCTGGAACCACTTATTTTCTCTGTCCTGGATGTTGACATTGTCCGCACTGAATTGATGTTTTTCGGCGTGTAGGTGAGCTCCTACTGGAGAAGAGCCCCTCTTGTTACAGTTACTGTTTACGTTATATCGTCTTTTTCTTTTTCAGGTCTTCCAACTCGCAGTGGACAATCGAGATATTTCTTCATGTTGATTGAACTGTTTTGTAGAATAGTGTCTTGTAACATTAAACTGACTATTATATTGCATCTTCATCTCTATTCGATATCTGTACATGTACAAACGCAGCAGTACATCTGTAAAAAATGATTTTTTTTCCAAGGGTCAAATAGAGAGAGAGAGAGAGAGAGAGAGAGGAGAGAGAGAGAGAGAGAGAGAGAGAGAGAGAGAGATGGAGAGATAGAGACTGAAAGACAGACAGAGAGATAGAGGGAGACAGAGACAGCAAGAGGTAGAGAAAAAGAGAAAGAGAGAGAGAGGGGGGGGGAGAGAGAGAGAAAGAGTGCCAGCTGACTCGCCAACTGACTGATTGTGTGATTCTTGGAAAGAGATCGATTACCTTTCTTTTCTTTCTTTCTTTTTCTGTTTTATTGCAGAGGATGTGCTTTCATTTTCTTAGGACCCGCTGACCAGTCAATTATCGACTTATCATTCAGGTAAAACTTCACAAGAGAGAGAGAGAGAGAGAAAGAGAGAGGGAGAGAGAGTGAGAGAGAGAGAGAGAAAGAGAGAAAGAGACAGAGAGAGAGATAGAGACAGAGAGAGAGAGACAGACAGAGACAGAGACACAGGGACAGGTAGACAGAGAGAGAGACAGAGAGAGAGAGACAGACAATGACAGAGACACAGAGACAGATAGACAGAGACAGAGACAGACAGACAGACAGAGAGACACACAGACAGAGAGATAGAGATAGAGAGAGAGAGAGAGATGGCCAATTGACTAACCAACGGAATGTGTAATTCTTGGAAACAGGTCGAGTTACCTTCCCTTGTCACCGGAACTCAGGCATTCCCAAAGAAAAGCAACAGGAAATGCTTTATCGCAGAGGATGCGCTTTCATTTTCCAAGGACCCGCTGACCAGTCAATTATCGACTTATCATTCAAATAAACTTGACGTCAGCCAACTTCCGTCATTCCTTCATCCAAAGGCCTCTGTCCTGTAACGGAACTCACACACTTCAACGGAAAACGGAGTGAAGCTATTCAGTGAAGTGTAAAATGAATTAAGGTGAGGGGAAAGTTTTCAATCAATACGTACTGCTGGAGCGTTACTGAATGCTGATTGTTTTAATTTGACGTCCGTTTTGAACTGGTTCTTTGTTTTTCAGCCATACCCAGCAAAAGTATTTAAAGAGTAGAAAGCTTCCTCAAACTTCCATTATGAGCTTCTGTAGTGAGTTTAAACAGAAATACATTTAGCTTCATCGATTCAAGGTTATTGCTCAAATGTTGGCTCCCTCTCTCTCTCTCTCTCTCTCTCTCTCTCTCTGCGTGCACGCTCTTGCACGCTCGCTCGCTCTTGCACTCGTGTCTGGTAGAGTTTGTGCTTCCTTTGCAGCTGTAAATAGAGGAAGTGTAGAAGCCCCTACCCCACCCTAGATATTCTGTGTCATCCGTCAAATCAAATTAGATAACACCCACATCGTCTTTTCTTTCCTTTCTCTTGAACGCCAATATAAATGAAAAGGACAACAAAAGAAGGAAAACAGAAAAAGAACAAAAAAATGAAAAGAAGAAAGATCAAAGCAATGACAGTGATGTATTATTTTCCCAAGGTAGGAACCACACGGTTAAAGTTATAAGCTAGTTTTCAAACATGCAATTGTTAATCATTACATATCATAATTTTATGCCTTAAAGTACAAATACAAAACTAGAACAGGAAAGAAGGAATGAAAGAAATAAAACACTCAAAAATATTTTAAAAAGACTTTCAATTACTTCAGCACACCAACGTTTAAAGAACTGTTCTGCTATAGTACAAGTTGGTTGAAATTAGATATGGAAAGTCTGGTATAAAGATGAGTTATTCTATGTACATGTATAATCCATGTTTTTGTTCCATATTTTAAGCTTTTGCATGTGTTATTTTTGCTACATCATTATCATCATACGATACCCTTTTCTTCCTCCATTTTTTTCTTCTCTGTCTCTTTATTTCGTTATCTTTTGTTTGTTTGTTTGCTTGTTTGTTTGGTTTGTCTTTTTTCTTGATGCCCTTCCTACTCCCACCCTTCACAATTTCTTTCATCTTTTTCCAAGTGCCATCTAAGTTTCTCTCCCCTGTCCATTCCTACTTGCTTTCTCCTATTTCTTCTTCTGCTCATCTTTGTATTCTTCTTATTTTATTCATCCGTTCTTCATTTCAGTTTTCGTTCAGAGGACATCATGGAGACCCAATGTCAGTGGAATCACACACTCTATTCAAAACTTAGTTTCATGTTCACTACACATCCCTCCTTCAAATTCAAATTTTGTTCAGATAACATGGGAGCAATGAAGATAGGGGCTATTAATGTAATGAATCTGATCGTCCCCTGTCATATGCATTCTTCTTCAAGGGTTAGTAAGCAGGAGGAGTGGGCAGTTGAATCAGGTCTCAAAATGCTTGCCTGGGGCTTTAAGGACTGGACATTTATAATCGATCTATCAGTTTTCCTTTAGGAATTTCGGTGGTAACATATACACAGCAGATGTTCAAACCTTCTCGTGTGATTTGTGAACATGCACAGACGGAATCGTTAAAGGTTTGAAGAAATGGCACATAAAGACTGGGTAGGGAGAAAGCATGAGATCATAAAGTGTTATGGAGAAAAGCTGTGAGTATTGTTTGTTTTCTCTTCTATGTGCTTGTGAAAATTGCGATGGTTGTTTTCAGGTTGGCATTTTTGTCGGTGCTGCACATTTCTGGGCTAATCTTCTCCACAGTTTAATGACTCCTGGAAGGTGGAATGGAAATGACAGAGCTGCATTCAGCAGTGTGCAGTTACCAGAACCATGTCACTAATAGTTACCAGAACCATGTCAATAAGTTTGTGCACAACAGTTATACTTCTCATTCAACGTGTTCTGATCCTGAGCATTCTTCATCATTACCTTTATAATCATCATCATCATCATCATCATCATCATCATCATCATCATCATCTTTCTCTCTTCTTCTTCTTTCTTCTTCTTCTTCTTCTTCTTCTCTTCTTCTTCTTCTTCTTCTTCTTCTTCTTCTTCTTCTTCTTCTTCTTCTTCTTTTTCTTCCACTTCTTCTTCTTCTTCCTCTTCTTCTTCTTCCCTTCTTTTTCTTCTTCTTTTTCCTCTTCTTCTTCTTCTTTGCCTTTGTCTTCATCTTCATCGACATTGTCATATCCAGTATATTCCCATCCTCAGCTTTTCATTTTCGTCTTGTTCTTCCTTTTCATGTTCTATATTTCCATCATTACTATTTTTCTACTACTTTTTTATAATCGTGATAATCTTTTTCTTCACATGTTCTATCCCCACCTTCTCTTTTATGCTTCTTGCCCTCCTCAAAAACGTTGTTCTATTTATTTTGTTCTGCATTTCTGAGTGTGTCGAGAGGGGTGGGATAAGAGTCCATGCCTTTTCTTACCTTTTCCACCCCAGTATTTGTGTGGGGTTTTGTTGTTTTTTTTTTTTCATTTTCTCCCTTTTCCACCTGAGTTTCTCTGCCCCTTCTTTTTAACCTCTCCTTCTCTGTTCTCGTCCTCCTGCTCCTCGTCTTTTCTTCTCCTCCCCCTCCTCTCTCTGCCCATTCAGTTTCTGTTCAGACAGCATAGGGGTTATGGAAGATTATGTTATGAATGTGATGAATCTGATTGTCCCCTATTATGTCCTTGTCCAAGGCTTATTAAACAGGAGAGCAGGCAGTTGTATCAGGCCCATAATGCTTGCCTGGGGATTTGGGGGCCGGACATTTCCCATCGATTAACCAGTTTGCCTAAGGATCGTCCTTGAAGGTCACACATGCTCAACGGACGTCCAGTTCCCCCCTCCCCCCCTCCATATAATTCGTTGACGTGCGCAGATGGAATGTGTGAAGGTTTGAAGAAATGATGGATGATAAACACACTGGGCAGAGAGAAAGCGTCAGTCGAAGACGTTTTATGGAAAAAGCTGTGAGATATTATTTGCTTCTTCCTCTCATGCCGTCCATGTTTCATGCCGGTGAAGAATATTGTGTTTGTTTTCAGGTGGGCAGTTTTTTGTGAGCACTGCATATCTGGGGCTAATCTTCTCAACAGGATGTGACGTTTGATCATTCTGCACAAAATGGAAGTGGGGAACTCCCATTCAATATTTCGTATTTACTCGCTTCAAAGTTCAAGCTTTTGCATGCATATTTCATGTTTCCTGCACAACAGTTTAAGATTTCCTGCAGGAAAAAGTTCATGCTCTTATCGCTAACTGTTTCAAGATATTTTCTTGATAAATAGTTCAAGTTGGTCCTACTCAAAAGTTCAGGCTTTTCATTCTCACTCATTCAAGATTATCACTGAAAGTAATTGAGCAAGTGCTAATGTGATCTTGTCATATATTCACAAAATTGTTAACTAAAATTAAGATAAATTGAAAAGAAAAGTACACATATTTCAAATCTGAAGTGAAAAAAGGAAGAAAAGAAAAAGAAGAAGAGAGACTTCACCACAAAATGAAATGCATAATTTTTTTAGAAATGTTAGATATGAAGAAATCTACACAATCAAAGAAAAACGTGAGTGCATGAGGACAAAGGTAGACTGTCACAGTGAGAAAACATTTTAAACATTCTTAAGAGGTTTCTTCGAAAATGGTCTTCACATACTTTCTTCAGAAAGTGCTCACCAAAGGTACCATTTTGTCCATGTGACCTTGACTTTAAAGTTTGAAACCTACTGTTTTCATGACTCCTGAACAGTGTTCGATTTTGGCCAAAATTTGATAAGTAAATGATCCACTCCTACAGTGCTGAGAAAATCTTGTCCTGGCATTTTTTCTTCTTTTTGTTTGTCTCAGACATACCGACGATCACACACACACACAGACACGCCTCCTTCACAACTTGATAAATTAATCTTTCTTTTTTCTAAATGGCGATTAAAAGAAGTACAAGTTGATTTCAAAAATAATATGTTGTGAGCAATCTCTTTGTATTAATGACAGTTATGGTGTCTATCATCTTTTTGTGTATATGTTGTGATGTATGTGTGAGCACATGTTGTGCTGTATGTATACATAAGCTGTCTACATGCTGATGCGCGTTCATTTCATGTTGGACAGTTCATGGAATCTTTACGGTATTTCCGACATCTCTGTCTCTCATTTGCTTACCCATTTATAACACTCTCTCTGTCTTATCTCTGTCTCTTTGTTCCTCTGTCTCTCTGCTCTGTCCCCTGTCTCTCTGTCCCTGTCTCTGTCTCTCTCTCTCTACTCTCTCTATCTCTCTTTCTCTCTCTCTCCTTCTCATGCTCTTCTTCTTCCTTATCTCCTTCCTTTCTTCTCTTTTAAACATTTCCCAAGTACGTTTACAGCTGCTCTTTTAGAAATCAAATCTTGCCAGGTTTGAAAAGTTGCTCCTTTTGAGGTGCGGAGAGAAAAAGTATAGAGGATGAGGGTGTCAATTTCCTCTGAACTTACTCCACTCTGCCTCCTTCCCATTTATCCAATGTCTCCCCAGCGCTCTCTTATCTTTTCCTCCGTCCTTCTCTCTCCCTTCTCCTTTGTTCTCCCTCTCCAGCTCCAACCTCTCTTCTTCCCTCACTCAAGCTATAAGTCAACGTCTCCTTAATCAAGCAGTTGACAAAACCAGATGCTCTCACACCGACGGAGACTGATCTCAGCCAATTACTTGTAAATGAAACTCATTAATTATTGACAGCTCAGGAATTATTCCAATTATCGCAGCGCTAACTTTCATCTGCGCGAGAGCTCTGAGCCTTTGCTTCTTGGCTCTTGTTAGGGTCGGACTGGTGTGGCTTTTCTCCCTCAGGGGAGATTTGTTCTATCAGTTTGCTCTTGTTCACTTGCTTGTTTGTTTTTGTTTGTGACTTGTTCGTTTGCTTTTTGTTTCTTTTTGTTTGTTTGTTCGTTTGTTTGCAATGGTTATATTTTGTATAGAAAGATTGTTGAGGACAGGTGTTTATGGTTTTTGTTCTTTGTGGTGGAGGGGGTTAAGCTGAATGTTGTTTTTCTTGACCGTGTTGACACATTAATTATTGATAATTAATTTGAAACCATTGATCGATTTTATTTTGACCTAAGTGTGAATGCGGAAGGGTTAAATGATTGTGGTTGATTTGAGCTATTTGAGTGATTTTATTCTTCCGTTTCTTATGACGGATTTGTGTTTGCGTTGTATGAGTAGCTGTGAGAACGATATGTATAAGTGTGGACCCAGTATATGTACATCTTGATTTCCAAATGGATTATTAAAAGTGTTGAATTGAATATTTTAAACTTTGTTTAGACTGATTGGTGATTGTGATTGTTGTGGATGTGTTTGATGTGAAATGGACAATTTGTTTTGAGCTCTAGCCATTCATATTTTTCTTGATTTGTGGATATAGATTAATTATTTTCTTTTCTGAACATTTTGTCAATCGCCCAAAATGTAGAAAAAGAAAAATCAGAAACGTCTGGAATAAAAGCATCAGCCCAACTCCAATACGAGCAAAGCATATGCATATGTTCACATGTGCTCTCTCTGTTCTCCTCTCTTTCTCTTTCACTTTCAGTCTCTATCTCTCTCTTTCTCTCTCTCTCTCTCTCTCTCCTCTCTCTCTCTCTCTCTCCTTCTCACGGACACACACACACACACACATTCACACATAAACATAAACATGAGCACATTTCTTGAACCATTTTCTAAAGGAAATAAAACAAATAATAAGTGAATAAACGAATATAACGAAGGAAAGGATGGAATGTATTAACACCTTGTAACATCTGCACTATTTTCTTGGTGTTCATTGGAGAATCTCTTTCAACTTTGGCCATAACAGAAAGCAAGTCCTGTGATGGACTTAATTTGAAAGATTATACTCCAAACTCTATGACGCGTCAATCCTGCACACCACCACCCCCACCACCACCACCACCCCTCCCCCCGGAAAAAAAAAGTTTACAAACTGTTTTATCGTTTCTAGAAGATGATGGTGTGATGATGATGATGATGACGACGACACAAATGATGACGACGACGATGATGATGATATGATGATTGATTGACATAATTAATATCATCATCATCATTATGACGTCTCATCATCATCAACATTGTTATAATTGTTGTCAATGTCATCATTATTATTATTAAACTTATTTATTTACGCATCATCATCATCATATCATCACCATCATCATCATCTGGAAGCTGGTGGAAAGGGAGAGAAACAAAGGGTTAAGATGTTGCTTTGCTAGCATGGTTGACAATGCTGGATGCTGGTGGACATGGTGTGGGAGTCAAAGGGTTAACATTTTCAGATGTCTAAATCATTCTTACTTTCAACGTTCAAGCAAATAGACCCAGAAGAACACACACAATTATAAGAAAACAAGATAGGCGCAATTTCTCAACGAACTGGCCTTTGGTGAAATTAACAAAATCAACAAGGAATAATTGCACAATACTCAACGAAGAGAGCACTGGATATATTTTCTAACGTGGGACAGTATTTAGTGAGGGAAAAAATAAGTTGGCAACTACAAGAAGACACATGAGAAAATCTTGCAAGCATATCTTCTCAATGTCTCTGTCTCTGTTTCTTTGTCTCTCTGTCTCTGTCCTATCTGTCTGTCTGTCTGTCCATCTGTCTGCGTCTGTCTCTCTTTCACACACACACAGAGGCACACACACATACATACACACACGCACACACGCACAAACACACACACACACACCACACACACTCACAGAGGCACACACACACACACACACACACACACACACACACACACACACACACACACACATGAAAGCATTCACATGTACCGCTGGTCGATATGACATAATCTCCCTTTTTTTTTTAAATGGAGATAAAAATGGAGATAAAAATGGAGAGGGGTCTTTCTCAATTGTTCATCACTATCAAAAGCTGCACTACTATATTTTTACAAACTTAACATCTCTATCCTATTCCTCCTTCTGCCTCCATTGCTCCCCTCCCCCCCCCCAACCACAAAATCCAAAAGATCCTCTACATTATATATGATCCATTGTCTGGAGATTAAGGGGTCAAGCTGGGAACAGTCAATATGGGGGACGATTTCAATGCAGTTAAAATTCTCGCGTCCAGTTCGAAATCCTAACAGGATGATCCACAGACAGTGAAGCTTGCCAAGACAGACATTTTATTGAGAGACTGATCAACCCTTTTCCCCAATCCCTAATCCCCAACACTCGACTGTTTCTTTAGCATCCTGCCACCATCACCATAAAGGGGGGGGGGGGGAGACAAGAAAAAGAGAGATAAAACGAGACAGTGAAACCAAACTATCAATCTTCTTTTTCATAAAAAACCTGCAGAAAATCCAGGTGTTTTATCTTTGAAAGTCACTCTGATCTTGAAGGAACTTAGATTTATTGAAACTTGGCATTGTTTTATGTTTGGTATGACCATCAAATTGGCACCATTGCTTCCCAATTAACGTATTTCCTTGACAATCCACATCTTTCATCAAAACCTGGTATAAAGTTCTATATAGAGCTCGTAAGCTTAATGAAAATCTTGCCAGTAGATTTGTTTGTCACGGACATGCATATTCCATGACACATCTCTCTCCCCCCCCCCCCCCCCACTTTTTTTTTAAAGAAAAGAACTACATAAAAATCTCTGGTGGCAACTCGACTTTTTAGAGACAGCGACCTTGCTCAGTGCAACGTTTGACTTCCGGTGTGACGCAGTGACGGTTTGCTGACGTGTTTCCACCCCTCCATGTTGTCTCTCTCTTGTGTGCCTCGGGATTTCAGGACGCCGTTTAGATCTTTGCCACCTGAGCGCTGTCTTCGATTTTCCCCTGTAACAAACCCCTGATGTTAGAGTGTGTTTTGGAGGGATGCGTCTCCTTGCGTGTGTGTTTGGCTTCCACTCGCGTGCGCCGTCCTTTATTTGGCTGGGGTCTGGCTAGTGTGTTTGTCTGTTTGTCACTTGGGGACTTGCCTAGATTGGCTGCGTGCGCACAAAGTGTTAGGCTTGATAGAGAGAAGAAAATCGAATTTGGCAAAGGAAAGACAAGTGAGGCAAACAGACAAAATGAAGGTTGAGCTGTTTCTTTCTTTTCGTTTTTTATGTTCACATTTTTGTTTACTCTTCTTTTCCTTCATAATTTCCCTTATATACCTCCTTTGATTCCCTTTCTTACAATTTCATTTCTTCTTTCGTTTATATTCAGTTCCACCTTTGCCCAAGGGTGTAATATGTGTTGACTGATCTTACTGAGTGAAATCGAAAAACGACGGTATTCAACGTATCTTACAGAATATGTGTATCAGACTATTTTCAGATTCAAAGCAATCTACGCTACTTGATAATAAAACGCCCATTATGAAAAGTAGTCTGGGCATGATTAAATGTTATCAGCATTTGGATGAAGCTCTATATCAGTTTGTGTGTGTGGTTTTTATATGTTTGTTATTGATCCTGTTGTTGTCATTGTAGTTGATGGCGTTCCCTCATGGAAAGTGAGCATAGATCAGTGCTACATACAGAGCAGGAATGCAGCTTTTATTAGTCATGGTTGCATGTTGTAGTTTACAGTAGTTCAACTGATTAACTTTCAACACAATAACACTTTTAGTGCCAGAACGTTCGTCAGTTTCAAACTACGCCCATGTGCAGCTGCAGGGGCCTATACAACTGTTCATCAATATAAGATGCAAATACGAATGTAGTGATGCAGATTTAATGCGTGAGTAATATGGTGTGCTCTAACAAACAGTACATAAATCACTGGGTGTCTTACCCACTACCGGTATATGAAGATGGTTCAGCTTACTTTTATTGATTCTCACTTGTTTTTGTTTGTTTTTGTTTTTTGTTTTTGTTTTTGTTTTTATCTTTTTTGTTTTGTGTTTGTTTTGTTTATTTCTTTGTTTTTCTTTTTTAGTTCTCTGATCATTGCTTGATAACATTTCAAAGCAACTACGTTTGATTTAATCAATTCGAATGTTAAATGTACCATTTATATATCACACACAAAAAAATATCTTAAATTCTTCACTCACTTAAAAAACGATGTCTTAAAAGTTACCAATTGCCGAATTCAGACTACAACAACAAGCATTCTAAGCATCCAACAAAAATCCTGTACACTTTATAAGGTACATTTCCTGTAGTTAGTAACTATATCAGTAACTCAAAGTCTCAATAGAAGACTTAATGTAACCTTCGTGGGAGTAAGCTTACAAATGATATCATATGCATTGAACAAACAAAAACAAACAAAGTACTAGTCTACCATTCAACAAAGAGATACTTAACAGAGAAACAATGATAATGATCCTAACGTTCTTTCCAGTTTATACCCTTTACCATTTTTGCTTGGATAATTGTTTCATCATGATGACGATTACTTCTGTCACAATGGTTTTACGTCATTATAAAGGAAGAGAGGGTAGGTCTATGGCAAAAAAACCAAAAAAACAACAACAAAAGAAAGAAACAAACAAACAAAAAAACAATTAAATTGTCGGGCATACGTACATTATTTCACACATTTACTTTGATCCATTTATGTAAAAAGGCATTTGCCAGTTTGTGTGTTTTATTGAACACAATTTTTTACGTTATATCGTCTTTTTCTTTTTCAGGTCTTCCCAATCGCAGTGGACATTCGAGACATTTCTTCATGTTGATTGAATTGTTTTGTAGAATAGTGTGTTGTAACATTAAACTGAGTATTATATTGCATCTTCATCTCTATACGATATCTGTACATGTACAAAAGCAGCAGTACATCTGTAAAAAATATCTATTTTCCAAGGGTAAAAGAGAGGAGAGAGAGATAGGAGAGATAGTAGACAGAAAGACAGACAGAGAGATAGAGGGAGACAGAGACAGAGAGAGGCAGAGAATAAGAGAAAAAGAGAGAGAGAGAGAGAGAGAGAGAGAAAGAAAGAGAGAGAGAGAGAGAGAGAGAGAGAGAGAGAGAGAGAGAGAGAGAGGAGAGAGAGTGCCAGCTGACACACCAACTGATTGTGTGATTCTTGGAAGCGGATCGATTACCTTTCTTTGTTACCGGAACTCAGGCACTCCCAACGAAAAGCAACAGGAAACGTTTTATTGCAGAGGATGCGCTTTCATTTTCCCAGGACCCGCTGACCAGTCAATTATCGACTTATCATTCAAATAAACTTGACGTCAGCCAACTTCCGTCATTCCTTCATCCAAAGGCCTCTGTCCTGTAACGGAACTAACACACTTCAACGGAAAATGGAGTGAAGCTATTCAGTGAAGTGGAAAATGAATTAAGGTGAGGGGAAAGTTTTCAATCAATACGTACTGCTGGGCGTTATTGAATGCTGATTGTTTTAATTTGACGTCCATTTTGAACTGGTTCTTTGTTTTTCAGCCATACCCAGCAAACGTGTTTAAAGAGTAGAAAGCTTCCTCAAACTTCCATGATGAGCTTCTCTGGTGAATTTAAATAGAAATGCATTTAGCTTCATCGATTCAACATTATTTCTGAAATATTGTTAAATAGAAGTGGGGGACAATGCATTGTTCTTTTGAAACCTTTGCGTTTAAATATTTGTAATCAATATTTCAGAAATGTTTGACGGATGTTCCTCACGAGCAGTGCTTTGATGATTTACTTGATTTGTATATATATAGTGGTGTAGCTGCAATATTATTAATTGCCTATAGGTGTTCAGTCTCTTATAATTGTACAATACTGCAAAAACATATGTAATATCATACAAGAATAGCATACTTCAGCTATTAAGTGTCTCTTACTGTACGAAAAAAAATTACACAAAACATATTCCAAGCTTCATTGTAACTTTTTCTTTCTTTGCACTCAGGGAGATTTCTTTTGGCTCATCTTTTTTTTTTCTTTTGTAGCATTTCCTTTGACACCTTAATGGTCACAGAAAATGAACCTAGCATAGTGTTTTACAATGCGATGATGATGACGATGGCGATGACGATGAGGATGATAATCATGATGCGAGGATTGAGACTCTGTGAAAAAATTGTATTCTACACTTACTACCACTTTTCTTTTTACAATGCCTATACTTATAAGTATCAGTACTCCTGCTATACTACTAGATCTACATGTACTACTACTATTACTACCGAGACGATGACTAATACGTCCTACTCTCACTATGTGAAAAGCATATTATCGTCCTAATAGGGTACCGCCCATATCTTTGGGGTTTTTTGTTTGTTTGTTTGTTTGTGTCATTTTTTGTTATTTTGTTATTGTTGTTCTTCATTTTCTTCCCTATATATGTGGAGCGCCTGGTCACAGTGGGAAAGCTGGAGGGAAAGAGAGCACCAGGTAGACCCAGGGAGAAAATGCTGGACAGACTTGCAGAGTGGCTGGGACGAGGAGGGTGGGGGGAAGATGCTAGGGGCAACGAGAGATAGGGACAAATGGAAGTCCATGATCGCCAACGCCATGCGGCAGGGCACCTGATGATGATGATGATGATATGTGTACTTTCATCCAACTGTGAAAGTGGAACTTTCACGTTAACAAGTTAAGAAATACCACGAGGGTGTTGATGGGACCTAGAACACCAGTGCAGAATTTTCGACAAAACTTTTACCAGGGATGAATCGGTTATTGCCGTGGGATCTTTTGTGCATGCTACACGCGTGGTACACGCTGGAACTCGTTGTATCAAGATCTAGAAGAATGGGGAGAAAAATCTGACCATCAGGGCACATAATTTTTGTATGCTGACAAGCCCTATCATTTCCCACTAAGTGGGCGTTGTCCCATTAGCCGCACACGTTATGCTCGTAGTCCTTTACATGGTTTATCATTTTCAAATTGATATAGTCCAAATTTTTAAGAAGAAAAGTTGGACAAACAGAAAGGAGGTAAGGAAGAACTTGAGAGAGAAAGAGAGAGAGAGACAAACAGACAGAGAGAGAGAGGCAGAGACAAAGGTTGAGACATAAACCGACTGACCAACACACAGACAGAGACAGAGAGAGAATGAGACAGAAAGAGATAGAGAGAGATGACAGACAGACAAACAACAGACAGACAGACAGAATGAGAGAGAGAGAGATGACAGACAGACAAACAGACAGACAGACAGACAGAAGGAGAGAGAGAGAGAGACAGACAGAGACATTCAGAGAGATGGAGGGACAGTGAAAGAGAGACAGAGGCAGAGACAGAGAGGTTGAGCAGAAACCAACCGACCAACAGACAGAGACATAGAGAGACAGAGGGAGAGAACGAGACATAAGGAGAGAGACAGGGAGAGAGAGAGAGAGAGAGAGAGAGAGAGAGAGAGAGAGAGAGAGACAGACAGAGACAGAGACAGAGACAGAGAGACAGAGACAAAGAGACAGAGAGAGAGAGATATTTATTTCTCTCCACTCGACCAGAAATAATTTCCAAGCTGCTAAAGCCACGACAATCCTTCATATTCATTTCTAGTGCATTCAAAACCCGCAACCATATCCAGTGCTACATAACACAGATCCCAACTAACACAGAAATCGTGAGAAAAAGGAAGATTGAGACAGAGAGACAAGGTTAGCTGTGTTAGTGAGAGACAATATTCAAACTGTCCCCCTCCACCCCCCCCACCCCCCTCCTCTTTAGATTCCTTCTATTTGTCCCGGTGGTAATGTCTCATATTGTCCGTTTAAACGAACGAACAGTGGGCGTGGGGGTAGTGGGCCGTTTATTAGGGAAGTGGAGGGGCGAGTGTTTGAGGACATGTGAGACCACACACTGCAGCGTTAGAAATCAAGTCATTCCAAGAAGCTGTCAGATGTTAACACTTCGGGCGAGATGCTTCTGCGGTAATTCTGGTATTGGTGGCACAGATGATACGAAAACATGTTTTTAGTTCCTGCACGTCTTTAGTGCTACGTGATCTCCGCCAAGAACCATACATAAACTTTATATTTTGTTTTCCTTATAAAACACGAATTTGGCAGAACATGAAATGTCCTCAGTAGCTTGAAAATTATTTCATGAAGAATAGAGAGGAGCTCCCTCTCTCTCGTCCTCTGCCTCTCTCTCTCTCTCCCTCTCTCTCTCTTTCTCTGTCTCTGTCTCTCTGTTTCTTTCTGTTTGTCTGTTTGTCTGTCTGTCTCTCTTTCTTTCTTTCTCTGTCCCCCACCTCCTTTCTCTCTCTCTCTCTCTCTATCTATCTCTCTCTCTCTCTCTCTGAGAAAAGTGTAAAATGTTTGCTAATATTGCATCTAAGAAATACCTATATATCTCAACCGAACAACATAACATGAATTTACAAATATTGTTTGGATCTCTTGATCATCTGATACATGACAAACCCTTTGGGCTCTAGCCTCCCTGTCACACACACACAAACACACACGCACACACACACACACACACACACACACACACACACACACACAGTGAAACACACACGACACACATGACACACACACACTCACACACACACATAAACATCACAAACAAAAACATTCACAAACACACACACACACACACACA
>JAPXFY010000021.1:40001569-40004069 GCA_030674185.1 Monoplex corrugatus | reverse complement strand
ACCATTTTCTTCAAACCTGCACACATTCCCTCTGCCCACGTCAGCGAATTGAGAGAGGGGGGGGGGGGGGCTGGACATCCGGTGAGCGTGTGTGACCTTCACTGACAAAAATGTTGGGCAAACTGGTTGATCGATCATAAATGTCCGGCCCCCAGATCCCCGGGCAAGCATTATGAGGTCTAAATCTCCTGCTGTCCCTTTTAACCGTTTGACTCCCGTACCCTATCCTGCAAATGCAAAAAAAATTGACCATTTGATTCCCTCACCCTATCGGTGCAGGAAGCTGGGGATAGGGTGAGGGAATCAAAGGGTTAACTTTTTGATTTGCTAGCATGGTTGTCAATGCAGGATGCCAGTGGACGTGGTGCGGAGTCAAAGGGTTAATAAGCCTGAGACAGGACATGTTAGGAGACAGTCAGATTCATCACATACGTAACCCCTATCTTTCTTGTTTTCAATATCTCTGAACAAAAAACAAGAACAGGGATGGGAGGAGGAGGAGGAGGAGGAGAAAGAGGAAACATATTAAGCAAAAGATGAAGGGTTGGCAGGGAATTAGAGGAACAAATGGAAGACGATTTGTGAAAAAAATGGTAATGAAAGGTATGAAAATGAAGAGGAACCACATATGAAAAAAAAATATATTGACCCCATAGAAGATGAAAATAAGATGGTTGTCCCATTCTAATTACCATGACTTCAGTCTTCTGGCTAAGAACATTAATGAAGAAAATTAGGAAAAGACAAGCAACGTTTGAGGATATTTCATGAGGCAAGAGAAATTAGAGCACCTTGTCACAACAGGAAAGCTGGAGGGAAAAAATAGCACGAGGTAGACCCAGGGATAAAATATTGGACGAACTGGTGCAGTGGATGAAGACAGACAGGGTGGGAGAAGTACTTGCAGCGACAAAGAATAGATTCATATTATGGAGTACCGTGGTCGCCAACGCCATGCGGCAGGACATATGATGATGACGACCCATTCTGACCATCTTTCATTTTATACAAAGATTATCATAGAAAACCCAGATATGATATTTGTCAATATCTCTGTGACCTTAAAGAAACATAATGATAATAACAATAATAGCACTGATATGAAGCAAAATTTTGATATAAATCAAATCAAAGCTCGCGTTCTCATCATTCACCAAAGCACCCATCACAAACAACAAAAACCCAAGAGTACAAAACACGCACAGATGGAGGGGGGACGGGGGGGGGGGGGGGGGGGGCGGGGGGCGGATTGGTAGGGCATAGGCCGAAAGGGTGAGCGCACAGGAGGAGAGATTACTGCTGAACGAAAATAGGTATGTCTTTAAGTTGTACTTAAAGAAAGATAACAGTATGTTGTGACTGTCGAATAGACAAGGAAGCTCGTTCCAGTTGCACGGATCAGAAAGCACAGAGTGGCAAAGAACTGTTAAACATCTGTATCGAAAAAAGTATATAACAAATTGTAGCAGAAGTAGAACGAAGAGATTGGACAAGGGTGCATATTTGGAGGTAGTCACAAAGATAGATAGATACATTACCATTGATACACTTGTGGCAAGATGATTTTGTATGAAATTCTTTGAGAAAACAGGCAACCAAGAGAGCGATATGATCATGTTTCTTTCTAGAAAGAGCAGGACGGACAGCAGAATTCTGAAACAGCAAATGAAAAGACTATCAAACAAACAAACAAACAAAAGCAAGAAACAAAACAAAACAAAAAAACCCAAACAAACAAACAAACAAAAACAAAACAAAACAAAAATAAAACCCATCTTAACGTGAAGCAAGGATAATCACAGAATTATCACAAAAGAGAGACTAAAACATGATTTTTTTTTTGCCAAGAGGGGGCTGTTCACACACTATCTTCAAAAAGTGTTTTATTTATTTATTTATTTATTTATTTATTTATTTATTTTCATTTTATTGTTTATTTATTTATTTATCGTTATTGTTTATTTATTGTTGTTCATTCATTTATTATGTTTGTTTATTATTTATTCATTTATGTTATCTTATGTTTTATTTATTTATTGTTATCTATGTTTGCGAATGTATCACAGCACATTGCAAGGGTCTTTGGATGGACAGTCGACTGGAGTGTACAGCAGCTCCAGGTGAGAATTACCCAGTGTCATCAGCAGACAGGCATGAGACAGACCGTTCTCACTTGATCTCGAACAGTGATTTGATAGACTCAGTGCATACGAAGAATGAGAGCTATCTACAGACGAAATACGTCTTGCAGCCTGAGAAGAGGTTGGGGTCAATCTTGATTGAGTCGGCAGAGGTTTGTGGACTCGTTATATCTCATGAAACAACTCGCTTTTGGGAAGAGAGTAGAGCCTTAAGCGATGGCAGGCAGAGAAAGAGTCAGTGATTGGCGGGACAAAATGATTCATAAGATTAATTCTACAGATATGTGTGCCCGTTAGCACATTGTAAACGGTACCGCAGTTCTGAGCCAGAATGCAGGTTCGATCCCCGCGTGGGAAAA
>JAPXFY010000021.1:39976569-39999069 GCA_030674185.1 Monoplex corrugatus | reverse complement strand
TAACACATAAGGCAGTTTACGTAACACAAGCCTCAAATGGAAGTGATCCACATTTAAAAAGTAACTGTGGGCACCGTTGCTTGAGAATCTGTAAAACCAAAAAAAAAAAGTTGTTACTTAATGAATACGTCAGCGAGGTAAATTTTTAAGGTCACTCTATATCTTTGAAACCATTTTTTTTCTGTCTCACACAGCGCGAGCGCCACCACACACATGCACGCACACGCGCACGCTAGCACACTTACACGCATAGTCACACACACTCGTGCGCGCACACACACTACACACAAAAGAAACACACACGCCCACATACTCAAACACACCACACACCGCGCGCGCGCACACACACCACACCACACACACACACACACACACACACACACACACACACACACACCACACTGGAATGAATGTACGTCATATAGACATAGGCACATTCACAAACAACTAAAGAAAAACCCATTCAGAGAGAACACTCACATATTTTTTATTTTCTTCATTTTTTCATCCATGACAAAAATACAAATCACTTTCTCAATTATATTTATTTCAAGCACCATCTGCGAATATGGTATGCTAACACATACAAACACAGCCATACACCCACATATACACACACGCCCACACACACGCACACGCACGCACACACACGAAGGCACACACACACACATACACACACACACACACACACACAGCACATACACATGCACACAGACACACACGCACACACATGCACACACACGCGCGCGCGCACACACACACATAAATACACATGAAAGTTAACATTTGTGTGTGTGTAAGTATTAACAAATGCTATAGCAGATTAAAACCAGCATTTAAACCACAGAAAGAAAGAATCTTTACAACAACAGGGCGAAACAAAATGCAGAAAAGACAATAGACGTAAGGTGAACATTAACTGGTAAAAACTGCACCATTTTCATCAATAAGAATACAAATTGCTCTCTGCTTTATTCATTCAAAGCTGATAATTTAACGCAATAAACTTTACCTTTTTTCAAACCCCATAACTAAACCAAATGAAAATAGATAAACAGATAAATAAATGAGTAAATAGATTAATAAACGAATAAATGAATAAATAGAGATAAATAAATTAATAGAGATATAAATAAATAACGATTTATTCAGTCAAAAACGTGTGGTTAACCCCAAATAAACATGCCAGCAATAGATATAACATCGACAGCTAAAGATTACCTCACAACATGTTTCAACTTTAGAAACAGACAGAGAACCATTCAGAACACCAGTATGGCATACACCACAACTTTTAATGACTTCAAGAAAGCTTTCGATCTCAACTAGCAAGATGGCTTGCGGTCATTGTACAAAACTTTGATTTTGGTGCAACCTTTGTTTTTGTTATTCATTTGATTTTCTGGTGAAAAGAAACAAGCAACGAAATTCTCAAAACAAAGACATCAAACACATATTTTAAATCAGTGTTTCGTGTTAGCCAGGGCTGTCGTCTCTGTCCACTGACATTTTAACAGCTTTCTCAGATCAGCATGTACGGGACTCAAAAGTGTCATAGATCCATACACATCAGAGGATGGTCCCTGTGCAAACAGGATACATCGTTGACAACAGTCTTACAGAAGGCAGCAAAGCAAGATTTTCTTCAGAATGCTATGCCGGTTTATGGCATCGAATTCAGCTACGAAAAAAGTAAAGTTCTTACAACAGATCCTAGCAGCTCGCAGCAGTCATTATCACGTTGAACTGACATAAAAATGAAGTGTCCAGCATCAGAATTACCACTGATTCACTATACCACCTGAACACGACCGTTTAATGCAAGAAAACAAAGTCAGACGTCATCCATCATCCATAATGACAGAATTGAAAAGCCAGGAAAAACAGTCCCACCAGCTTCCAAAGAAATTGAAGACTGTTCAAGTTTTATAGTTAATCAACATGTGATTAATTTTATCCACCACAAAACCTTCACATCTGCAAACATGCTCAGCATAAAACCTGCAAATACACACGCAAACTGCCGAAAAGACCACCGACCAACGCATCAACAAATATAAGCTTGAACCAGTCAACACGCATAAACCACTCAACACCTAAATCCGTCAACACAAGCGCTCTTTAAGATAACACAGAACGAATATTTCAGAGCTTTGTTCAAGAGGGATTCATCGTATTTGGACAATTCCACAGGCACTCCACCTGAATCTGGCAGCAATGTTCTGACAGTCTCCTTAAGCCTTGCGCCGACAAGGTCTTAAAATAGGAGGGACAGGGCGTTGTTGCAGAACATATACAACACTAACCTGGTACCCATAAAATGATGGAAACGGGTAGCGAACAGGCCATTTTTTATGCTGTTGGAGGTGGTGGGAGGGAGGGGGGTTGAACTAGAAACTTCAGATTTCGAGTCGACGGCACTATCAACAGAGCTAACCAGTCTGCACGGACTAATGTTTTGTGGAGTGCTGCCATTGGAATCTGTTTCGTGTCAAGTTTGAATTTGTGTGTTTGTATATCTGTATGCATGTTTGTATCTGTTTGTTGCCATTTGTTTAGTTATTTGTTTTCATGGAAGAAGAAGAAGAAGAAGGAAAAAGAAGAAGAAGAAGAAGGAGGAGAGGATGAGGAGGAGGAAGGGGGAGGAGGAGAAAGAGGAAGAGGAGGTGGAGAAGGAGAAGAGATGGAAGAGGAGAGGAGGAGGAGAAGACGAATAAGAAGAAGAACAAAAGCGAAGTGACGCTTCTACAGTGACTTTTACATTCCTTCACCTATTCATCAGCAGCCAAAATAATTTGTTTTCACTCCCTTGATGCAGGAAGCTGGTAGGTACGCTGAAGGAGTGAAAAGGTTAAATGTTTGCTTTGATATAAGAGTTGATGATGCAGGAAGTTAATGGATACGGGATTTTTGTTATTTTTGTTTAAAGCCCAGCCGACTGCCTAGAGCCATATCAGGGCTATGGGCGTTTCAAAACATATACAATACTTGAACATGAAAAAAGGAAGGAAAAGAAAATTATGTGCACATATCAATGCATTTGAACGCTAGTCTAAGAAGATGCCCCTGGCGTTTACCATTCCATCCCATTTATCACACGGGAGATTTAAAAAAACATACGTGAATACAAATGTAAGTATAATTAAGAACACTAAAACATATATAAAAAACGGGCCTAAATTACCTACAAAATGCTTCTTCATACCTAATTTTCCTAGAACCAGAAATGCACTTAATACATGTACCCAATTATCAGTCCTAACAGAAAGTGCGTAAGACTTTATCATCAAACACATAGAGGTGAATGGATCAGGAAGGCAGAAAATGATAGGAAGAAATGACAGAAAGCGAAGAAGGAAGGAAGAAATAGACAGAGTGACAGAAAAGAGAAAATTTCTAGCACAGACTTTCCAGAAGGTGTGGATACTATTTGTACATAAAGAACATCGAAAATCCCTACGGGGTTGGTGATGCAGGAAGCTAGCGGATAGGATGGAGGATTGAACGTGAAAGGGTTAAGTGTTTGTGTTGTTATCTTGGCTGATAGTACCAGAAACATGTAAACGCGGTGAGGGAATCGACGGGTTGAAGTTTTAGTTCCAATTTCTCAAAATGACGTCTCCGCGCTCGGAATGAATTCCATACGCAATAACGTCACAGGTGCCATGTGATGGAGAAGATCCAGAATGATCACGACACAAGCCTTAAGCCTGCCCATAAACCCCATGAGCTGGCCAGGCCCTTAGGTCCTACCTAGATAGTTCCATAACCATGAGGTCGTAGGGGAATGAGGTGGCAGAGACCTCAACTTTTTCCGGGGCCAGCACGACGAGGGCGGCGCCCATCAACCCCCACCGGGCTGAAGATAGAAAGGAAACAAGAGAAACACTTGACGTCTCAAGAGACCTGGTAAACCACGATAAATCCACACATCGTCTGGACAGAGCCTCTACTGACTACTACATCTTGAAGGTTGAAGTTTGTTCAAAAGGGATTCATTACTCCCGGACAACTTGCTCCAACCAAATCTGCTGGATGAATGTTCCAGACTTCCTGAGCCGACGTGAAAAAAAATCTTTGTGCTGGCAAGTTCTAGAAATAGAGAGGAAGGACGGATGAAGGGACTTATGAAACATAAAGCTGGCACCACCAGAATGATGAAAACAGGAGGAAGGATGGATGAAGGGACTTTTGAAACACTAAACTGACACCACCAGAACGACGAAACCAGAAGACGGAGAGACTCGTATGAAACACTAAGCTGGCACCACCAGAATGATGAAACCAGAAGGAAAGAGGAATGAAGGGACCTATTAAACACTAAGTTGACATCACCAGAACGATGAAAACAGAAGAAGGAGGGATAGAGGGACCTATGAAACACTAAGCTGACACCACCAGAACGATGAAGTCAGAGGAAGGACGGATGAAGGGTCTATGAAACACTAAGCTGGCACCACCAGAACGATGAAAACTTTGAACTGGGCAGCGAACAGGCCAGTTTTTGATGATCCAGGCTGGGATTGAACTCGGGATATTAGAATCCACGAATCCATCAAGAGAATGAACTACCCCACGTGAAAAAAACAAAACACATGCATAAGACAGCAGTAATAGCATCACTTGGCAATATCGACCATAAGGTTCAGTATGGGGATGTATGGACGTATGTCTTCAGACTTCTTCATTAACATGACCACTGCGTCTTATAGACGGACCAGTCAGCCTGGCAAAGTGGTGAACACAATATTTGATTGGGATATTGTGAGTTCGAATCTTGTCATTTTTTTTCAAGTTGTTGGAATTTGTGTGTGTGTGTGTGTGTGTGTGTGTGTGTGTGTGTGTGTGTGTGTGTGTGTGTGTGTGTGTGTGTGTATGTGTATGTGTGTGTGTGTGTGTGTGTGTGTGTGTTGTGTGTGTGTGTGTGTGTGTGTGTGTCCCAACCGTATTTTCAGGACCCAAAGATTAATTTTCGACGAACTCATTGGGAAAACTGGAGCCACGCATTCGAGTCTCACCCACTTTACGGGACGCACCACTGAGGGCGTTGATCAGAGATCCCCGACCCTCATCACAGTAGTCTGCGTACCTCGATCCTAGTTAACGTCAGGATGTCACCATTGTTAAAGTAAGCGTGCATTACAACCCTGTCACGCAGTCACATTTGGAAACAGAACTCCATAGCATCATCACAATCCTCCCTCTTCTCATGGCCATAGCATTTACAATACAAACGTTGTCTCGGGATGCTGTGGTTCTTCGACTTCTGCTCTCATGGTGACTTTGGTCTGGCGTGTGTTGGAGAGTCGAAATGAGTGGCATAGAAGTAGTGACACAGAAGCGGCGAAACCACCCCCACCCCAACAACAACATCATCAACAACAACAACAAACAACAACAACAACAACAACAACAACAACAACAACAACAACAACAACAACAACACCTTTGGTCGATAGTTATAGTTCACAGCTGACTTTTGTCTGTATCACTCTCTTCGTCTTCTTAAACGTAGTGTATTCAGCCTCCTCCTTGTTTTTTTTTTTCTCCTCGTACATCGGCTGTGTTCCAAGCTATGTTCAGTTTCTCTTTCTGTCCCTTCCAGATGTATTCGTGAACGTATGTTAGTCTCAAACAGTCTCTCACGCCTTGAATACACATGTGCACAGTTACTTTCAATCTTGGGAGGGAATTTGGAGTTTCTTCACAAATCATCGCACTTGAACAGTCCACATGCGCTTTTTGGCACATCCGCTAGTATTTAATTGACAGACTGCTTGAGTCTGCAGAAATTCTATAGGTTGGCAAAGTCATAAAGTCTTGGGAGAGTGGTAGGGGTTGGGAGAATGGGACCACAATCTGACATCATGACAGAATGATTGGCGTATTAAGATCAGCAGCGTATATGTCAGTATTCATGTTTTTGGGCTGGGACTGAACCCAAGATCTCTCAGATACACATTTCATTAAAACTCCAAAACATTGAGTGTGTTTTTGGACACACTCTATTTCAAACATCGTCAATAAGTCTCTTGGTCGTTGAACACATTCGCTCATTCAGTCATCATCACCGTTTTCTAAAGCTTTTTTTTTTTTTTCTGAACGTATTCTTTTTGTTGTATTTATTTGTTTCTGTATTCATTCACTCATATATTTACTAATTTAAAATGTACACAGCAGATTTGTTTCAGTCAGCGTCCACACAACAATCAATACACAATACTTCCACATCCGTTACCACCCACGCCCATGCGCATCTCGTGCTCGCGCGCCTTCAGCCGCAGTGACGCAATACTCGAACTGCGTCGATCGGCAGGAGGCGAAGATGACGTCACAGGTGTCGCGGATGACGTCATATTCCCTGCCGAAGGCGGCGGAGGCGGAGGCGGCGGCGGTGGCGGCGGAGGCTGAGTGTGAGTGGACGGCAGCGGCGAAGGAAGTTCCACGAACGATTCTCGAGCCTTCGCCGCCGAAGACGTCATGCTGGCCAGGAGATGCTGAAACGACCCCGGAGGGGGGACGGGGATGGACAGGGGAGTCAGGTTCCTCATCCCCACCCCTAAGCCCCCTAGCGGCGAGGGGCCCATCCCCATGCCCAACGCCAGGGGCGAGCAGAAGGCCGGAGGAAGTGACGTCAGCGGTGACGTCAGGCCGTACCGCGCCATCAGGGTGTTCTCGTAAGTCTTGAGCAGGAGGTCGGAGTACGTGGAGGGCGGGCCGACGGGCATGGTGGCTCCGGAAGACGGGGGCTGGGCGTGGCCCACTGCCCCCCGGGTGACCAGGCTCAGGGTGGTGGTGTAGGGGTTGTAGGGGTGGCTGCTCCCTCCCCCGGCCTTTTCCTTCTTCCTCCATTTGGCTCGCCTGTTTTGGAACCAGACCTGCACAATGCAAAATAGATAAAAGAATAAAATGATACTGGAAACGAGCTCAAAGATGAATGAATATATATATATATATATATATATATATATATATATATATATACACTTACATACATGCATATAGCTAGGTAGATAGATAGATAGAGAGATAGATTGATGCATAGATAGATTAGGTATAGACAGATAGATAGATACATACATAGATAAACAAATAGATACATAGATAGATACATACATAGATATATACATAGATAGATAGATAGATAGATAGATATATACATACATACATACATTCATACATACATACATACATACATAGATGCATAGATAGATTAGATATAGATAGATAGCTAGATAGATAGATAGATAGATAGACAGAGAGATAGACAGAGAGGTAGATAGATAGATAGATAGATAGATAGATAGATAGATGAATGGATAGACAGGCAGACAGACAGACAGATAGATACATGCATACATACATACATACCTACATACATACAATAGATAAATAGATAGATAGATAGATAGATAGATAGATAGATAGATAGATAGACAGATGATAGATAGACAGACAGACAGACAGACAGATCAGATAGATAGTAGATAGATAGATAGATAGATAGATAGAAGACAGATAGATAGATAGATAGAGAGATAGATAGATAGATAGATAGATAGATAGATGATTTCCACGAGGGTGTTAATGATCAAATATTATAATAATAAAAAAAATGCATCAAAGAGAGGGGGAACCTTTTTATTAGCAGTAAATGGTTTCAAAAAAGCTCGAAAATAAAAAAAAAACACTTTCCATTAGCTGTAAAAGACATCAAAATCAAAATAGAAAAAAAAGATGTACTCTAAAAGGCATTAATAGATATCAAAGAAAAAAACAATTGGGACAAAAAAATGTCGTTGGCTGTACTAAGTCTTCACGTCAAAGTAGAAGAAATATTCTTATCAGCTGTAAAGGGCATCAAAACTGGAAACATGTTTTTATTAGCTATAAAAGGCATCAAAGTGGGGAGAACATTTTTCATCAGCTGTACAATGCATTAAAGTCAAAGCGGGAAAATATTTTTATTACCTGTAAAAGGCATCAAAGTGGGGAAAACGTTTTCCTAACCTTTAAAAGGCATCAAAGAGAGAAAAACGTTTTTATTAACTGTAAAAGTCTTTAAATTGAAAGCAAGAAAAATGTCTCAACAGATAAAAAGGTATCAAAATGAAAGTGAGAGAAATCATTTTATTTGCTGTTAACGGTATCAAATTGGAGAAAACGTTTTATTAACCGTAAAAGGCATCAAAGTCAAAAAGGGCAAAAACATTTTATCATTTGGAAAAGGCATAACATTCAAGGTAGGGAAATTTTAAATTAGCTGTAAAGAGTATCAAAGTGAGGAAAAAACTTTCTTTTTATTAAGGTTCGAGGATCGTTGCTTACAGGGGTATAATGACATTAGCGAGTTCGTCATCTTAATGACCTGATTCTGACTATCAGGTTTTTCGTATATTCAGTTTTTGATTTACGTATTCATGTACTTATTCGTTTGTTTGGTTAGTTTTGTCCTGTTAATATTGTTGCTAAGAACTACGACATACATAGGTACTTTCTGTATTGTCTTCACCACCGGAGGTTGACAGTAACTGAAACGAGTATGAAAGTTAGGTATTTGGTGCTTGTTCAAAGGGGATTTTAACCAGAGAAAAACACGAAACTAGAATCAGAACGCGTATTTATTACAAGCAGACAAGACAGGCGAAAGTTTTCTCCCACTGGACGAAGCAGCATGGAACTTTTAGTCTTCTTCTCCTAATTTTCATATTTGCTGTTTGTTCGTCTGTGATCTTACGTTTACACTTGACAAAGGCCAGCTGGCCGAAAATTTGCGTCTGTCTTTTCTGGTTGTGCTAAATACGCGTCCTGATTCTATTTTCGTGTTTTTCTGGTTCCTGTTTGCTTGAACGCGGGCGGTCACACTTGTTTGGGATTTCAAAAGGGGTTGGTTGCACTTGGAAAACTCCATGTGCGATTCACCCAAATCTGCCAGCAGCTATGTGGCAAACTCCTTGAACCTGCGCAATACCCTATTTACTGGCAAGATCTAGACATGGAGATGGGAGATGGTGGCGAACAGCGACCTGTAAAACTCTGACTCCACAAAAGTGATTGAGATTTTTTTAAAGATGGGCAGCGAAGAAACCAACTGTTATGTCGCGGGATGGGACTGAACTCAGGGTCATGAAATCTTGAGACCATCACGGCCTATAAAAAGAGAGCCAGGCCGTCCACTAACGTGAAATGTCAGGGAGAGTGGGTAATGCTTTGAGACTAAGTTCTGAACAGAGTGGACGATTCCACTGACATCGGAACACCTTTTTTTTTATTTAGACGTTAAAAGAAATAACGAACGAATGGTTTGAGAGAGACAACGATATGATAAAGATAATGATACAGATAATGACACTTTTTTATTGTTATTTTCCAACGGTGGAAGTTATCTGCTGTAAGCTATTGTTTCAAATTTGCCTTCGTTATGCATGCTGGGTCTTGTCATGATTCCATAAACCAGTCACTTGAAATGACTTACAGAATCTTGAACGTGCTTATTTAATCTTCTGCAAGTGTATTCACATGAAGGGTGTTTTGCACTCAATACCGACCTGGGGGGTCTGGAAAATCTGCACCCACCTTTTACCAGGCACAGGTGTCTAGAAGTATTGAACCGGGGACCATTAATTTTGACTGAAAGTCCGACGTTTACGTACTGGATTATCGCGCCCGTCAAGAACAGAGAGAATGAGAGAGAGAGAGAGAGAGAGAGAGAGAGAGAGAGAGAGAGGGGAGAGAGAGAGGAGAGGGAGAGGAGAGAGGAGGGAGAGAACAGACAGACAGACAGACAGAGAGACAGAGAGGGAGACAGACAGAGAGAGAAAGACAGTGAGAGACAGACAGACAGACAGGCAGGCAGGCAGGCAGACAGAAAGACAGACAGAGACAGACAGAGAGGGAGACAGACAAAGAGAGAGAGAGAGAGAGAGAGAGAGAGACAGACAGACAGACAGACAGAAAGACGGAGACAGAGACAGAGAAAAACAGAGAGAGAGACAGAAACAGATAGAGACAGAGACAGAGACAGAGACAGAGACAGAGACAGAGAAGAGAGACACAGAGAGAGAGAGAAGGGGGATAAGGAGGGACAGAGTTTAGAATACGACATAATGATGAATATCATTTCATATATATATATATAAAGCTCCAAAAGACCAAGCGAATATGGACTCGGATATTAACCTTTCATTCATCAGTTTATAGTAAACGAAGGCTAACTTACACAAAGGAACCAATGTTTGTGAAAATATAGAATTTCAAATATCAATTACAAAAATTCAAAGAGACTAACGCGACCACCACCTGCCATTTATTTCAAAACGAATCGCAAATTTAATAGAATCCATTTAGACGCCAAAACTCCCATTTTCACCTGCGAAATGTCTGCCGTTTGATTTTCTCCAAGAGCACGTGATTAACAAATAGGTTTTAGCTCAAATGTCTACTTCAGTTTAAAATCCATCCATTTTTCCGGGTTTCGTTGTATAAATGTCACAGGTCAGTGATATGTGGGATGCCATTTTCAGGTAAATGTTGACACAAATTTCTCTTATTGTCACAGAACATGTCTCGTAAACGAGCGGATTAGAAGCAAAAGGGGACCTGACACGGGTTCATTTGGCACAAGGTTCAATGAATCATGATTCATCCACTCTCAAATCTATCCATCCATACGAGCCCTCTTTAACCGTCCACCTTCATAACACGGCACCAGCCACGAGACATAGATATAAAATAGGTAGCACAGCAGATTGGTTCCTCAGTAGCTCAGTTGGTTGAGCATCGGATTTACAGACTAATAACGTGAATTCGAATCACTGGGTGCACTGCATTGCAAATACTTCCTGTGGGGATGCCGGGGGGGCTTTTTCGTATATATAGTATCCCCACCTTCTGGAAATTCTGTGCTATAAATTTCCTCTTTTCTGTCACTCTCTTTGTTCTTTCTTCCTCTTTTTGCTTTCTGTCATTTCTTCCTATCATCATTTTCTGCCTTGCTGGTCCATTCACCTGTATATGTTTGATGATAGTCTTATGCACTTTCTCTTAAGATTGATAATTGGGTACATGTATAAACTGGGTTTTTATTGTTTCGTTTTTTTTTGTTTTTTGTTTGTTTTGTTTTTTTTTTTTTTGCTCTAGGGACGTGAGTTATGCGGAAGCGATTTTAGGTAATTTAGGCCCGTTTTTATATCTGTCTTATGTCCTTACTTATGTTTCAGTTTGTTGTCAGGTTTGTTTTTTTAAATCTCCTGTGTAATAAACTGGTCGGAGTGGTCAACGCCTGGGGCATTTCCTTAGATTATGTGTGCAAATGCATTGGTGTGTGTACTTTAATTTCCTTTAATTTAATTTACTTTTTTTCAGCTGTTGAAGTATTGTGTATTTTTGAAACGGTGATAGCCATGATATGGCTCTACGCAGTCAGCTGGGCTCTAAACTAAACTAACAATAACAATATCACGAGACGCAACAGAGCTGGTTGCCTGTCTCTCCCTTTTTATGCATGTCTATGAACGCGAGAAGTACATATAGACTCAGAATAAAGCAAGCATAATCAAACTCCCCGAACCTAACGTTTGCCACGGGACACTTCAGCTCGTGATCGGAACCTTTTAATACAATTTTCAAACATTGCCCACCGGCTTTCATTTCGCGCGACACGAGACGGAGCTAATTCATGCGGGCGAAACCAATCCAAATACGAAACTAAAGCCTCAACACCAAACGGAGCGGGGCGTCATTGACAAGAAGAAAAAAAAAAGGGAAGACTTTTGGCAAGAATATATAAACAGCAGTCACCCGCTGTCGTGCGGCTAAGCGAAGCACTCCCGGGAGTGTAATAATGGTGTATTAAATGGCTGAGGCGGGGAGCTTTTGGCTTCGCGGGACGTAGGAGCATGCCCCACACAAAGGGGGCGCCACCAGGCCCCCCACCGCCATGTTTGTTCACCAATTACCTGAAGGAGGTGACATTTGAAAAGGGAGGTAAAGCTCACAGCCACTGTGTGGACATACGAGAGTTGTGCTGGCTTGCCTGACCTGGAAGAGTGTTGCTGAATGTGACGGGTGGAAGGAAGGTGTGTTGTGTGTGTGTGTGTGTGTGTGTGTGTGTGTGTGTGTGTGTGTGTTGTGTGGTGTGTGTGTGTGTGCTGTGTGTGTGTGTGTCTGTCCTGTGTGTGTGTGGTTCTGTGTGTGTTGTGTGCTGCTGTGTGTGTGTGTGTGTGTGTGTGTGTGTGTGTGTTGTGTGTGTGTGTGTGTGTGTGTGTGTGGTGTGTGTACTGTTTGGATGGTGAGGTTGGTTTGAGGGAAGCTGAGTGACATTTGGACACTCCTTATCAAAAGCAAGGGGCAGAGGGAACGTTCTAAACCCAATTAGACAAAACCGTGCTTTTCATTCCAAGTCCACTGGTGTCTTTTTCTTTCTTTTTTTTTTTTTTTTTCATGCCATTGGTCTTTTTAAGCGTTCCGATATTGTTGTCTTTTTTATGCGTGTTTGTATGCAGGTTGTTTTGTGCACACTATGCAGACAGTATGCTGCTGCAAAACTGCATGTCCTGTATTTGGCGGGCGTGCATGCTGTGTTCCTGTGACCATCAGCCACGGAGACACCGACATGAATTACAGGATCTTTATGCACTGGTAGGTCCGCACACGTGTTACGGGAAAGCTGGAGGGAAAAAGAACACCAGGTAGACCCAGGGAGAAAATACTGGACGGACTTGCTGAGGACAGAGAGGGCGGAAGATGTATTTGCAGCGACAAGGGATAGATGCATATGGAGGGCCATGACACCAACGCTATGCGGCAGGGCACATGATGATGATGATGATGATGAGGTCTGCACACATGTTGACCTGGAAGATAAAAATGTTCTCCACTCTTAATCTACCACGCAGGAGGTACCCTGGCAGGACCGTTTCGTTTTCGTTTTTAATGAAAGAGATTGGTATATGAGGTCTTTACAATTTACTTCTATCGTAGTAAACGTACAGTTTTTGTTATAAGCACTTCGTCTTTATTGCAGAACTTACTTGACATAAAGTAATGTTCACTGTAATTCATTATCACAGAAAATGATGATTCTACACTTGTTAACACATACATTAACAGTAAAACGTTCTTTTTTATTTTGTTGTTGTTTTCAATGTTGTTATTGTTTTTAACAACAACAACAACAGCAAAAAATACTCCAGCATTATTAGATAAAAAATGACGTTATTGCATTTGTTATTGTTTTTTCGTTTGTTTTGTCGTTATCATTGTTCTCAACGTTGCTGTTGTTGTTGTTGTTGTTGTTGTCACTGCGTTGTGGGGGTATTGTTTTCAACAAACAAATTGTGAACAACACAATAAAATGTTGTTGTTATCGTTCATTTGGTTTTCTTTTGTTGTTCATATTTTTGTCTGCAAACAAGGAGTAACGGTTATTACCCAGGAGATGCTTTTTATGGTTAGTTTTTTTTATTTATGTTTGTTTCGTTTTGTTTTGTTTTGTTTTTCCGTTGGCGAGGAGAACTCCCACGTGCACACAATTATACGCGTTGGTGTTACGTGCATGGCTATTTGTTTAAACTTTCCATTTGAGACAGCCATACTCTGATTTCGGGAATCCCAAAAGGTTACAGTGGGTTGAATGAAACAGTTGTCCAATTCTATAACAAAGAGAGAAAGAGAGAGATGGATGTAGGGGGGGAGGGAAAGAGAATGGGAGAAGACACAGAGACAGGCAGACAGAGAGACAGAGCGAGAGACAGGAGAGAGACACAGAAGAAGAAGGAGTGAAAGCAGGAGGGACAACACACACGGCACAGATGCAGACACAACAGACACAAGCAAGACAACAGACACAAACACACACACACACACACACACACACACACACACACACACACACACAACACATACACACACACACCATACACACAACAGACACACAAACACGAACACGCGCATGCTCCGTGCAGAGACACATACACCAGACACACACACGCACAACACACAACATAAAACACACACATAAACACAACACAACACACACACACACACACACACACTACACACACACATACACACACACACACACACACACACACACACACACACACACACACACACACAACACCACAAACACCACACAAAACACACACACACACTGTCGAAAACGCCCCAACGATCACTAACAGACTATCAGGGTGATTCCATATCTTAACGTCTTACCTGCACGCGTGCCTCCGTGAGATCTATTCTCATCGCTAGCTCCTCCCTGAAAAGTAAACATGATTTTGTTGGTCAGCAAAGTCATTTAAACAAAATGTCGAATAACAAAAAATATTAAAGATATAGTGTAATACATGGGTGTCCCCCATGGTCGCATGGCTTCCAAAGCAATTTAAAAGAATAGGATGAGTAACTGAAAATATTTAACCCTTTGACTCCCACACACTGTCCTCCGGCATCCTGTATTGTCAACCACGCTCGAGATTCCCTCATCCCATCCGTCAGCTTCCCTCAGAAAGCTGGTAGATAGGGTGAGGGAGTCAAAGAGTAAAGTTTTTGCATTTGGTGGATAGGGTGCGGAATCAAAGGGTAATACATGGGTGTTCCCATGGCGGCATGGCATCGAAAGTAATTTAAAAGAAAATGATGAATTACTGAAAATGTTAAAGGTACAGTTTAATACACGGGTGTCCCATGATGGCATGACATCCAAAGTAATTTAAAAGACAAGGATGAGTAACAGAAGATATGAAAGATATAGTTTAACCCTTTGACTCCCTTACCCTATCCGCCAGCTTTCCAAAGAACGCTGGTGGATAGGGTGAGGGAGTCAAAGAGTTATTTTTTTGCAGTTGGTGGATAGGGTGCGGGAGTCAAAGGGTTAGTATACGGGCGTCCTCTTGGTGGCATGACGTCTAAGTAATTAAAAAGAAAAGGATGAGTAACAGAAAATATTAGACATAGTTTAATACATGGGTGTTTCCGTGGTGGCATGACAATCAAAGCAACTGAAAAGAAACAACGAATAACATAAAAATCGGAGACATAGTTTAATACATGGGCGTCCTCACGGTGGCCTGACGTTTCCATGGATCCCCTGAAATTGGAACTTTGACTGAATTGGATCAACGCCTTAGCTGCTATGCAGAAGTTGGGAGGAGGGGTGGGGGTGGAACGATAACAATCAAAACAAATATCAAAAACAAAACTAGATGGTCATGCCAATCTGAAATATAGAATATATACATATTAAATATAATGCATTGTATTGATTGTTTAGTATATTGTGTGTGTGTGTGTGTGTGTGTATGTGTGTGTGTGTGTGTGTGCTGTGTGTGTGTGTGTGTGTGTGTGTGTGTGTGTGTGTGTGTGTGTGTGTGTGTGTGTGTGTATGTGTGAATATGCGTATATGTGTACATAAAGGAGAGACAGATAGACAGAGACAGGCACAGACAGACAGAGACAGAGACAGAGAGAGAGACAGACAGACAGAAGACAGACACGACGGACAGAGACGGAGATAGACAGACAGAAAGACGGAAAGAGTTTATTGTTAAACTGTTACGTAGTATTTTAACAGAGCTACGGACTTCAAGAACTCAACGCTGTTTGTATGCAATGTTTCGTCACCACAATGTGAAGCTGACTGTATAGATTTTTAGATAGTTCTGGGATTGTTTGTAAATTGTACCACGTAGGCTTTGTCTGTTTATCCCCCAGTCAAGGTAAATGGTAAACGTTTGAATTCAAAAGGAGACAAGCTTTTTTTTAAACTTATTTCTTCAATAAGGTAATAATGTATGTTTGCTTATATTGGGTCTTGCATTAGGATTATCTAAATAGATGTATGTGTGTGTGGGGCTGGTGGAGGGTGTTTGTGTTTGTGTGTTGTGTGTGTTTGTTGTGTGTGTGCGTGCGTGCGTGCGTGTGCGTGTGTGTTTGTGCGGGCGCGCATTATGTGGTGTGTGTGTGTGTGTGTGCATGCGCATATGTGTGTGAACTTTATATATATGTGTGTGTGCACGCGTGCGCGATTACATTTGTGTGTGTGCATGTGTGTTGTGTGTTTATACATAGTTTCCATAGCTTGATCAGTACGGTTCTATCTATCCTTCTTTCTTCTTTCTTTCTTTCTTTTCTTCATCTTTCTTTCTTCTTCTTCTTCTTTTTTCCTAAACTGATGTTATCAATTCTTAATGTTTTATATTTATGCACTAATGAATATACTTGTTAATTTCGATACATTAATCCCGTACGGGTTTTCTATTTTCTCTTCTTGTTCTTCTTGTTCTTCTTGTTCTTCTTTTTTTTTTTCCTTCTTCTTCTTCTTCTCATTCTTTTCTAAATGCATGCTACCAATTCCTAGTGATATACGGCAATGCGACGGGCAAGCCGATGACCAGCCGGTGCATCCGCCGTGAGGGCAGACGAACGACCAAGGGGGATTAGCAGAGCAAACTTGTTGCCGGAGACCTGCGTCCCCTCTGTGATAGACTGCTTGTTTGACCACGACGCCATGCTGCCCTCTGGCGCCCTCTGGCGGCTGTGTTTGACCTCAGGAGCTTGGCGAGTGTGGTTGTTGTTCTTACAAGCCACACGTTTTTGCCCCTAGGAGAATTGTATCCCCCCGGGGGTATTGTTCATCGGCTCATTATTAGTATCATTATTTTTATTATTTTTTTATTATATCATTATTATTATATTGTTATTATCATTATCATTATTGGTCTTATTATTATTGGTCTTCTTATTATTTTGAGACTAACATCTCTGTCACGCGTAACCAAGAAAAGCAGATAGACAGACAGACAGGTAGACAGACGGACGGACGGACGGACGGACAGGCAGGCAGACAGGCAGACAAGCAGGCAGACAGATAGATGGATGGATAGATAGATAGATAGATAGATAGGTAGATAGATAGATAGAAGAAGAGAGACAGAGAGAAGAAGAGAGAGAGAGAGAGAGAGAGTAAGCATGCAGATAGGCAGGTAGACAAACAGACGATAGATAGGCAGACAGACAGACAGGCAGACACAGACAGACAGACAGGCAGACAGACAGCAGGCAGGCAGGCAGACAGACAGGCAGACAGACAGACAGATATATAGATAGATAGATAGATAGATAGATAAAATAGATAGTAGATAGATAGATAGATAGATAGATAGATAGATATATAGATAGATAGATAGTAGGTAGATAGATAGATAGAGAGATAGAGAGATATTATTTGTACACAAGACATATTTTATATTGGATCCTGTATTCGACGCGATCATGATCTATGGAAATTTCTACAGTTATAAATACAGATGTAGGGTTCTTATTCCGCAGAATAATTTGTTTAGCGGATATCTGAAAAGTGTGCATGATATTGAAAAACATGTGTGTCTAATGAACATGAAGAACAACACCAGTCGCCGTGGTGTAGTGGTCAACACAACGGACTACCGACTGGAAGGTCGCGGGTTCGAATCCCCATCAGTCCCTTCAAAAATCAATGTGGGATTTTTCCGGCTCCTACCCAGAGTTGGGCGTATTATGGGTTTACTGGGAAGACTGGGACCACACAGATATATATATATATATACGAGTAGATAAGTCCCTCTCCGCCCTGCTCCCTCGTTCATTTCACGGATGCGTCACTGAAGGTGTTGCTCAAATCTTCTGACATAGTACCGCTGGTGTCTGTATCTCTCGGGGCCAGGTTGACACCAGGATATGTTATGATAGTTAGCGTAGAGTACAGCCCTGTCACGGAGTCTCAATCCTATAAGGAATTCCGTAGCATCATGATTATCACCATCATCGCATTGTAAAACCTGTGTCAGCTTCTGTGGACATTAAGATGGCGTAGAAAATGGAACAAAACAAAAAAAAAAAAAAAAAAAAAAGGTGAGCACAAAGGCAACCTCCTTAAGTGTGATGATCCTTAAAAAAGAGAAAAAGATTTTGAGCTGACTTTTACAAAGCAGCGAAACAATCGATTGAAACTGTTGGTCTTTTTCTTTACTCAATCGACCTTCATTCCTATACCTTTACTAAAAAAAGATATGTATGTAATATACTCCTGTAAAACCTGACTCATCTGCACAACAAGGTTTTCACGATATTGGTGTATGCATACAAGCTGGTGGATAGGGTGAGAGAGTCAAAGGGTTCATTATTTTTTCAGTTGATGGATACGGTGCACGTGGGAGTCAAAGGGTTAAAAATTAAGACACATCAGGGCGATGGAAACGTTCAAGGGGTCAGGTGGGGGGCCTGTTGTTAACACGAGATAACAATGTCCATACAGATACTTATATCTCTAATCATATAAACACACGCATAATGGATGATTCCACAGTGCTACGCGATCAGTAGTAGTTACGAGTGGAGGAACAGTTATGATATTGGCAATGGAAACCCTGTGTGAAAAAAGTAAAACTTTGCAGGTCTATTTCTGCTCCTGCATATCTCATTTCCCTTGAGCCAAAAATGCACTTATACAAGTACCCAATTATCATTCCTAAGACGAAATACGTAAGACTTATCCAACACACGACACAGAGTAAGACAGGAAAATGACAAACCGAAGGACAAGCAGAAACAAAGAGAGAGAGAGAAGTAAGATAGAAGAGACGAAAGGAAGTAGAGGAGAAGAGAAGAGAGAGAGTGAAGAGAAGAAGAAATTTCTAGCACAGAATTTCCTGACGTGGGTATTATTTATACTGAAAGAGCCTCTAGATCCCGTGAAGGGTGGGACATTGGGGGGGGGGGGAAAGAAAATAATGATTTATAACGATGATGATGATTATGATGATGATGGTATGAGATGATGATGAACAGATGATGACGAGACGATGATGATGATGATGATAAGCAATAATAATAACATAACAAACTATAATAATAACAATATGAAAACAGAGCTCGGTAAGCTACTCACGAAACAAGACAGCCCAAATCTTCAGCCAGATTCTTTATCTTCTCTACCTCAATGAACAGAATCAACTTCCAGGTGAGTTATCTGATCTTTGCTTTTGTCATCTAAAAATCTTACTGAATGTGTTCCTAACTTTGTTTTGTTTTTCTTTTTCTTCTTCTTCTTCTTCTTCTTGGCTCTTCTCTTCGGTGTGTATTTGTGTGTGTGTGCTGTGTGTGGTATGTGTATTGTGTGTGTGTGTGTGTGTGTGTGTCTGTGTGTGTGTGTGTATGTGTTGTGTGTGTATGTGCGTGTGTATGTGTTGTGCGTGTGTGTGCACGCTTAACAAAACCAGTTGGCCGAAATTTGCGCCTGTCGTATTTCGACAACTAAGTACGCGTTATAATTCAATTTTCATGTGCTTCCTATTATAAAAGTAAAATAGTACAGAGACGAGAGAGACAGACAGAGAAAGACAGTCAGACAGACAGAGACAGAGACGACAGACAGACAGATAAACAGACAGACAGACAGAGACAGAGAGAGCAGACAGAGACAGAGACAGAAGACAGAGACAGATAGAGACGACAGACAGAAACAGACAGACCGAGAGAACGGCGAGAGAGAGAGGGAGAGAGAGAGAGAGAGAGAGAGAAAAGACAGAGAGAGAAGAGAGAGAGAGACAGAGAGACAGAAGGAGGCAGACAGACGAAGAGACAGAGAGACAGAAGACAGAGACAGAGAGAAGAGACAGACAGAGAGAGAGAAGAGAGACAGAGAGAGACACAGACGACAGAAAACAGAGAAGACAGAGACAGAGGAGAGACAGAGAGAGACAGACGAGACAGAGATACAATACAGAGACATACAGAGACAACAGACACAGACAAACAGAAAGAAATTCGGTATCAATCAGAGGCGGGATACTTATAAAACTACCGCACCGGCTGTTCCCAAATGGACACACCTCTCTCCTCTCCCTCTCAACTTCTCCACGGCCACCCCATACCTTTCAAAGTCCCGTTACAAAATCTGCTGCAGCATGACTACCTCCCCCACCCCACCCCCACCCCAACTAAAAAAAGAAAAAAGAAAAAGCAAAGAAAAGAAGGACAGAAAGAAAGAAAGAAAAAGAAAAGAAAAACAAAACATAGAAGGCTGGCCACTAGTGCCATTTGTTTGACCACTGCCCACTTGGCCTCCCCTAACCACCGGTGGCGGGTCAACATTTTGTAGCTTTTTAATCTCTGGCCCCGGTAAATTTGAGCTGCGGGCTGCAACCGCGCACAAGCCCGCGCAACGCCACACACTCCGCCGCCAGGGGTCTGTTGTCACAACTGCCCTCAAATCCGATTTCCTGTTTGATCAAAAACCAGTTTAAGGATTTAGGGAAGGAGGGCATTAAAGGGCACGGTTACACGTACAGATTCTTGGTGTTACACAACAGCGGCTTATTTTTTCTTTTTTTTCTTCTTTTTTTGTTATTAATATCTGAAGGGAGTTTGAGGGTTGTTGTTTTTTTTACAAAAATTTTTTTTTTCAATCTGGAAGAGAAGTGTGTGTGTGTATCTGTTTATGAACAAAATGTGTCAAGAAAGTCTTTTCATCTGTGTTTTGCATGCCTGATTTGTGTGAGTGAGTGAGTGTGTGTGTGTGTGTGTGTGTGTGTGTGTGTGTGTGTGTGTGTGTATGTGTGCGTGTGTGTTTGTGCTGCGAGCGCACGCATGTTTGTATGTGTTTGTGTGAGTGTGTTTGTATGTATGTATAATCTGTGTGTGTGTGTGTGTGTGTGTGTGTGTGTGTGTGTGTGTGTGTGTGTATGTGTGCGTGTGTGTGTGTGCTACGAGCGCACGCATGTTTGTATGTGTTTGTGTGAGTGTGTTTGTATGTATGTATGTATATCTGTGTGTGTGTGTGTGTGTGTGTGTGTGTGTGTGTGTGTGTGTGTGTGTATGTGTGCGTGTGTGTGTGTGCTACGAGCGCACGCATGTTTGTATGTGTTTGTGTGAGTGTGTTTGTATGTATGTATATGTGTGTGTGTGTGTGTGTGTGTGTGTGTGTTGTGTGTATGTATGTATATTATATATGTGTGTGTGTGTGTGTGTATGTGTGTGTGTGTGTGTGTGTGTGTGTGTGTGTGTGTGTGTATGTGTGTGTGTGTGTTATTTGTTCGATTGTTTATTATTTTTTGTTGTTTTGTTTTCATTATGATAGCTCTCCACAAACAAGATCCGAAAAAAAAAACCCGAAAAAAAACAAAAAAACGACATCCTCTCCCCATGTTCTCTGTCTCCATAAAGCCACATTTCTTGATCTGTTAAACAATTCAAATTTTAAAAGAAAAAACGGAATAAAAAAAAATCTGTTCTTGCTCACCGCCATATCCTCCTACAATCTTTGTTCTATCTTCTGTTTTGAAATGAAACAGAACTTTGTTTTCAATCAATCCAAACGAAGTTTGACAAGTTTGTGCGGAGCTGACGCGGAAGTGGTCAACGCGTTTGTTTTGGCTGTGACCGCAGTGGCAGAAACAGTGTGGTGACGCTACGCCTAAACTAATTAGCCCTGGGGTCCTGGCTCTGTAATCGCCCGCAAACATGTCATCGTTTCACAGCGGTTGCATGGTGGGTTTGCTTTCTTGGGCTTTCGAAGAAAGAGAGAGAAAGGGAGAGAGAGAGAAAGAGAAGGACAGAGACAGAGACAGAGAGACAGAGAGAGACAGAGAGACAGACAGAGAGGAGAGAAACAGATACAAAGAGAAAGACATAGGAAGAGAGAGAGGGGGGACAGACAGACAGGCAGAGACAGGCAGACAGACAGAGAGACAGAGAGAGAGGGAGGGAGGGAGGGAGAGACAGAGAGACAGAGACGAGAGAGACAGAGAGAGAGACAGACAGAGAGACAGACAGAGAGAAACAGATACAAAGAGAAAGACATAGGAAAAGAGAGAGGGGGGACAGACAGACAGACAGACACAGGCAGACAGACAGATAGAGAGAGAGAGAGAGGGAGAGGGAGAGAGAGAGAGAGAGAGCAAGAGACAGACAGACAGACAGATAGAGAGAGAGACAGACAGAGAGACAGAGAGGAGAGAAATAGATACAAAGAGAAAGACATAGGAGGAGAGAGAGAGGGGGACAGACAGAGACAGAGAGAGAGGGAGAGAGAGTGAGAGACAGACAGACAGACAGACACAGAGACAGACAGACTGAGACAGAAAGACACAGACAGATAGACAAGCAGACAGACAGAGACACAGAGACAGACATAACTCAAGACATTCGATTCAAAACAAAATTCTGTCCCAACTTAAATGCCGCGTCAATGACGTTAACACCGATAAACGCACGTCATTCATCCTATCAAAACGGGAAAAAGTGATCATTGCATCCAAGAAGGGCATCTCACACCCTCTTCCTCTCCTCTTCTATGGGGCTGAGCCCATCAGGAGAGAGGATATAAGTTATTATTCTTTCTTCTTCAAAGGCCTAGCAGCTGATCTGCCGTGTTATTACAGAGTGGGACACTATAAGGGATCCAGCATAGTCACACACGGATATGGAGAAACTGGGTAGGCCTTACAATTATAGTTT
>JAPXFY010000021.1:39959069-39966569 GCA_030674185.1 Monoplex corrugatus | reverse complement strand
AAAGTGTCTGATATTTTCTCCCTCGGTCTACCTGGTACTCTTTTTTTCCCTCTAGATTTCCTGTTGTGACTAGGTGCTCAAATTTCTCTTACCTCATAAAATGCCCTGTCAAGGTTGGTTGCTTGTCTCTTCCTAGTGTTCTTCATTATTAGTGTTCTTTTTGTATTGGCTTCTTTCAAAATTGTTCTGTTTGTTTTCTTTGCTGTCCATGGGACTCTTAACATTCTTCTCAGAAATCACGTTTGAGCTGCCTCTATCTGGTTCTGACTTTGTTTGTTGATTGTCCAGGCTTCGTATCCATGCAATAGTATTGGCTCTATGTAACACCCTTAACATCCAACCTGGCCTTTTCCGCTGCCCGTCTTAATGTCCCAGTCATCCTGACCTTCTTCTTCCAACGCAAGCTGGGTCTCCTGCAAGCACTCCCTATCTAAACATATCATCATCATGTCGAGCTTGCTCGGTTATCCATGACACGTTTCTTCCATCCTTCTCTGTCAGACATTGCAGTAGGTAGTTCGTCATATTGACAGCCCGTATCATCGATCAGTTGGTCGATGAAGGTCTTCTTTGGACGTCCTGATCTTTGTTTGCCGTGACTTGGTCTCCATAGTAGAACATTCCCCACCAGTTCTTCTTTGCTACGCCAGCAATGTCCCGCGAAGCGCAGTCTTTGTTAACGTATTGATTTACTGATGGGTGGGATCTTACCATATAACTCTTTGTTAATTGGATGTTCTCTCCAGGATTTGTTCAGGGCTGCACGCAGCATTCGTGTGTATGCTCCATCAATCTTCTCCAATGTCGTTGTTAGGGTCTTAGAGATTGAACCATATGTAAGAACGGACTCCACTGCTGCTCGGAAGAAGTTCCTTTTCAGGTTGTCTGGTAGATTGGATTTCCAGATCTTGTCCAGTTGATTTAGTGCGCCCCAGGCATTTTCGAGTCTGGTGTTGACGTCTTGTTCTGTGGAGTCAAAGTAGCTGCCAAGGTATTTAAAGTCTTGAACTTGTTTGATCGTATCTCAATTGAGACTTGTCATACCTTCTGATGCGTCTTGGTTCAGACAGATGAACTCTGTTTTGTTCGCATTGAGGTGGAGCCCAATCTCAATTGCTGTTTTTTCGACACTGTGAAAGAGAGACGTTGCATCCTTTAGGAAGTCTGCGAGAACAGTCATATAAGATCACACAAACGTAGCAGAGGTAGCGGAGTTTTGCGTGTATGACTGTTCGTCATCTCTCCTTAACCCTTTGACTCCTGCACTGTATCATTCAGTATCTTGCATAGCCAACCATGCTAGCAAAGCAAAAACTTAACCCTGCCCGCAGGAGGAAGCTGGTGGATAGGGTTAGGGAACCAATTGGTTACATTTTTGCAGTTGGTTGATATGGGGCGGGAGTCGAAGGGTTAAAAGTAAGTCATAAGGTGTCTTTTGGGGAGAGTCATTCTGATGATATCAGGTTAGTCTTTCATATCATCCTTCTCCCTCCCCACTACCCCATCCCGATCTTCCCCATTTGAGACCTTGACAGCGCATATGGCTTTGCCCAGACTCAGCGGAGTCTGCCAGATAACTAAGAGAACAGATTTGGGTGGAGCGCATAAGGGATCGTCTGACCGCGGTGGTGGATCCCCCTTGAACAAATTTCGATCAAACTCCGCACATGCAGAAGACGAGCTGGAAGTGTTCGATCGCTGATCTCCCTCTTTATTTTCACACACACCCCAACACACACACACACACACACACACACACACACACACACACACACACACACACACACACACACACACACACACACACCACACACACGCTCTCACACACACACACACACACACACGCTCACACACACACACACACACACACACACACACACACAAACACACACACACACACGCTCACTCACACAGCTTCCTTCCTGCCAGTCGATATCAAAACCCTCCTCCTCTTTCCTTTTTTTTTTAAAATTCACGTTTTGAAAAAAAAAAAAAAAGATTTAAAAAAAAGTCTCAGGAGGAGGAAGAGGGGGAGGGGCAGGAAGGACGAAGGAGGAGGGGTGGGGGATATGGGGGATGGAGAGGTGGGGAGGGGGGGTTAGCACCATTTTGTGCCGGCAGAGGCATATTAGCCTCCCGGAGTAGAGGAGGGTTAATTACAATAGAAATGCTATTAACAGGCTCACTGCTCAAACACGTCGGGGGACAGAGCAAGCGGCGTCGCTCGTTGGTCAATTTCGCTCTTTCTCCCCTCCCATCGATCAGTCCAAGAATGGGAGGGAGGGAGGGAGGGAGGGGGAAGGAGGGAGAGAGAGGGGGAAGAGAGAACGAGAGAGAGAGAGAGAGAACGAGAGAGGGAGGGAGGGAAGGAAAAGGAGAGACAGAGAAAGAGACAGAGACAGAGAGACACAGAGAACGAGAGAGGGAGAGAGAGGCAGACAGATAGACAGACAGAGACAGTCAGACAGACAGATAGACAGACAGACAAACAAAGAGAGACAAAGATAGAGACAGACATACAGACAGACACACAACAGATAGACAGACAGACAAAGACAAAGAAAAAGTGAAAGGGAGAGAGAGAGAGAGTGAGAGAGAGAGACAGAGAGACAGAGACAGACAGAGAAAGAGGGAGAGATGGGAGAGTGAAATGGGGTAAGGGAGAAATTTAACAGAGAGAGAGAGAGAGAGAGAGAAAGAGAGAAAGAGAGAGAGAGAGAGAGAGAGAGAGAGAGAGAGAGAATGCTGACGGTAATGATGGTAATGACAGAGATAATGATGATAGAGTATGGAGATGAGATTTAGGCAGATACTTCCCCCCTCCCCCATCTCTCTCTTCCCCCCTCCCCTCTCTCATTCTTTGGGTTAGATCCTTTCTTCTCTTCTCTCTCTCTCTTCTCTCTCTCTGTTCTCTTCTCTCTCTCTATTCTTTCTTATTATTTTCTTTCGGTAGATATCCCCCATCTCTCTCTCTCTCTCTCCCTCCCTCTCTCTCTCTCTCTCTTATTTTCTCTCTGTCTCCATCCTAATTGTTAATAAAGTTTACAGATCTTGAAAAAAAAGACCATTACAGTGGGAAAAACAGAAGATTAAGTGGAGAATAATCAACGCAATATATTGAGTGGGTGAACGAAAATGGAGACCGGTCAAAAAAACAACCATATTGTCTCTATTGTGTTTATATAGTTTGTAGTTTGTTCAAGAGGGACTCATTACGTTTGAACGATTCCATATGCGCTCTACCAATGTCTGCCAGAAATGATCTGGCAGGTTCATTGAACTTGCCAAAAAGTCTATGCACTGGCGAAGTCTTGAAATAGTAAGGAGAGGGAATAGACCAAAACAAAAAACGAAAAAAAACCCCACTAAGCTGATATCCAAAACAAGTGTGACCGCCCGCGTTCAAGCAAACAGGAACCAGAAAAAAAACACGAAAGAAGAATATGGACGCGTATTTAATACAACAAAACAAGACAGGCGCAAATTTTCGGCGAACTGGCCTTTGTTTCAATTTTTTTTTGTATCTAGTGTTTGTAATCTTTCGCTTGACGAAGACCAGGTGGCCGAAAATTTGCGCCTGTCTTGTTTTGTTGTATTAAATACGCGTTCATATTTTTCTTTCGTGTTTTTTCTGGTTCCACAAAACTGATAACACCGAAATAAAGGAAGCATTCATATGAACATCGAACTGTCCAGATTTTAATGTTGGTAGCTAGGAATGAACTCGAGGTATCAGATTCTGAGTCTACGGTACCATCATCATAAGAAGCAACACAGAGAAGAAGACATAATTACAGCTCATGATGTACGTCACGCAAACCGTAGTTTTACCGTTAACTTTACGATCCATGCGTAACATCTTTAGAACCACTATGTATGATAGATTTGTCGATTTAAAAGCCATTGCCAACTATAAATTGACCCGCGCCTGTTTAATATCGGAAATAATTTCAAACATACATGTAATCAACAAGATGGTAAGCGTACACGTAAACACACCTGTGGCGGACACGGTAGAAGTTTATGCAGCCAACATTAACATCTTGCTTAATTAAAAAAGAATGAAAAAACAAGACAAACAAAGACAAAAGACAAGCACACACACACACACACACACACACACACACACACACACACACACACACACAGACACACAACACACACACAACACACACACACACACACACACACACAACACACACACACACACACACACACACAGACACAGACACACACACACACACACACACACACACAACACACACACACACACACACACGAACTAAGTAACAAAAGTACATCTTTTGAGGTTGATTTTCTCAACAGGGAATTTTCCGGTTTTTCTTCTTTTCTTTTCTTTTTCTTTTATATTTCGATTAATCTGTTTTGTTGTTGTTGTTGTTGTTGTTGTCATTATTTCTCTATCCATCAATTCATTTATTGTCACAAAGGAGTTACCATATGCAATTCAGGCTGCTCTCCAGTTCCGGGGAGAGAGCTAAATACGTTCGTCAAAATGCAACATTTTCGCACAAAGAGATCACAACATTTGCGAGATCTTAACATTAGCATCGTATGTCTAAGATGCAAAATCCATACACGAAGTAGAACTTCAGGATCTGGCCAGCGCATGGGTCATTATGCAGATTTAATACTTGTGCCATGATCATTTTCAATCTTCTCCGCCACATGGCGAGCAGCGGCATCGGTGCATATGGAATACATTCCAAGCACAGAGACGATATCTTCTGAAATTGAAAGTCTATTTCAACAACAACAAATGGTCAGTGATGCTACAAATAAAAAAAACAATCCTGCACCAGTCGCCGTGGTGTAGTAGTTAACGCAACGGTCTATCAACTGGAAGGTTGCGGGTTCGAATCCCCATCATATCAGTTCCCTTTAACTGGCTCCTACCCAGAGTCGGGCGTGCTATGGGCTTATTGGGAAGACTGGGACTACACAGTCGAGTCTCATCCACTTCACGGATGCGTCATTGAGGGTATTGCTCAAATTTGACCAGCACCGCAGTTGTCTGTATCTCTCGGGCCTGGTTGATGCCAGGATATGTTATGATAGTAAGAGCAGAATACAACCCTGTCACGTAGTCTCAATCCTAGATGGAACTTCATAGCATCATGATAATCATCCTCATCGACATCATCAATATTGCATTGTGAAAGATTGTTCCAGCTTCTATGGTTATTATGGTGGCGTAGAAAATGGGGGGAAAAAGAAAAAAAAGGTGAGCACAAAGGTAGCCTCCTGAGTGCAATGATCCTTAAAATAAATTATCCTCACAACGAACTTTTCCACGACAGGCTACAATACGTCCTTTTTGCTGATAGCGAGCGAAGACGAGCCTGCTAACAGCGAGCGCGTCTTTCCCTCCCCCCCCCCTCCCCACCCCATCTATTCCGTACCCCCACCCCATCCCCCCAGTCCTCTTCTGTCAGAAATCAATCGATGAGTGTGTTAATGTGAAGTGCTGCGGATTAAATGATCACCATCGCTGCCAACACGGGGGGCGCTCGCTTGTCGATCGGCGGGACTGGAAGGAAGGAAGGAAGGGATGTGAAGATTCTTGAGTCTGGATCGTTGCTCCCCCAACCCCTAACCTCCCCCCCACCCCCCAGCCCCTTCTAAAAAAAAAAGGGATTCACCGCCTTCGGACAATTCCATATGCGCTTCACCCGAAGTTACAAACAGTTATCTCTCTGGCAGACTTTTTGAGCATGACGTGCAAAGCTCTAACAATGTGCTGGAAAGATCTTGAAATCGGAAAGGCGACGGTAACGAGACTTATGCAACGCTTGGCACTAATAAACGGATTGCACTATTCACTTAACCCTTTTGATTCCCGCATCCTGTCCACCAACATCCTCCATTGTCAATCGTACTAGCAAAGCAAAAATTTAACCCTTTGATTCCCGCATCCTCTCCATCAATATCCTCCATTGTCAATCGCACTAGCAAAGCAAAAACTTAACCCTTTGACACCCGCACCCTGTCTACCAATATCCTCCGTTGTCAATCATACTAGCAAGGCAAAAACTTAACCCTTTGACTTCCGCACCCTGTCCATCAATATCATCCATTGTCAATCCTACTAGCAAAGCAAAAACTTAACCCTTTGACTCCCGCACCATGTCCACCAACATCCTCCATTGTCAATCGTACTAGCAAAGCAAAAACTTAACCCTTTGACTCCCGCACCCTGTCCACTAATATCCTCCATTGTCAATCGTACTGGCAAAGCAAAAACTTAACACTTTGACTCCCGCACTCTGTCCACCAGCTTCCTGTTGGAAGCTGATGGATAGCGTGAGGGAGTCAAAGGTAAAGTTTTTGCAGTTGGTTGATAGGGTGCGGGAGTCAAAGGGTTAAGATAAGCAACAAACACGTCAAAGTTTACATTGCGGGGATGGGGGGGGGGGGGACTCTAGACATGAGTGTGTCACGTCAGCTCAGTTGGAAGTGGACGGCATAGGGTTTTGTGCAGCAGGCTCAGGAAAACTCTTGTCAGAGAATTGCTGGCTAAATTTGGGTAAAGCACATATGGAGCTCTCCGAGCGCGGTGAATCCTCTTGAAACAAACTCCAATAATTCCAATATCAAAGTGGAAAGGGATTCAAAATTTAGAGGATTCATTCAATAATAAACCCATAGCAGTTCACAGGAGAGATAACGAAAGAACAAAATCGCAAGTTTTATACATTCATTACGCCGTCAAACAAGCTCTTCTATTCCAAACGCCTTGGACAGGAAAATAGCAGCAGTTTTACAGAGCAGGAGAAAAAGACATGGAGGAAAGAATGAGGGGAGGGAGAGAGAAAGAGAGAGAGAAAAAGACACACACACCACACACACACACACACACACACACACACACACACACACACACACACACACACACACACACACCACACACACATTGAAAAATCTTTCTACATAGGACTTGATAAATCTGTCTTTACAGCTGAACTCTTTGCAATATTAATGGCTTTAAACTTTATGATAAGTCTTCCTAGGACAATTTTTCAAATACTTTTTTGCGTTGATTCAAAATCAGTACTTCAGGCTCTTGAATTGTCAAAATTACAAACAAGATCAGAAATGATTCTGGAAATTAGTCACTTGATTCATAATTTATCTTTAAGAGGCACTGATATTACTTTCTGCTGGATACCTTCTCATAGTTCTTTTCGTTATAATGATAAAGTTGACAGGGCTGCCAAACGGGGAGCTAATAACTCACCAGATTCAAACAATATCCAGCTTTCTCTCTCGTTGCACGAGAATTAGACTTTAGTAGACAACTACGTCTGGAAGCAGTTCCAATTAAAACAGAAAAAGTATGATAAATGTCACATGAACTTTGAAGTTAGCAAAATACTTAAGCAGCTTCATGCCAGCAGAATTATACAATCCCTTATGTATAGATGGAAACTTGATGCATTCAAAACAAAATACACCAAGAACATAGTGTGTCTGTGTGGA
>JAPXFY010000021.1:39946569-39951569 GCA_030674185.1 Monoplex corrugatus | reverse complement strand
TGAGTGCAAGAGTGCAAGCGTGCAAGAAACGAGCCCCTGGACCAAAGATCACTGGGGGGCTTTACCTTCTGTTGACTCGTCAAGTTGGGTTCTGTTTGTTCAAGTCATTAGCAAATGTCATTAGCAGAACCCTGGGACAGTACTGTCCACAGACCTCTAAAACCTGTCTCACGTTTCATCGGAGTGGAGGGGGTAGGCAACCTCTTCCAACACATACACATACAACACGCGCGCACACACACGCAAACACACACACACACACACCACACCACACACACACACACGCACGCACGCACCACACACGACACAACACACACACGCACACACACAGCGCACACACGCGCGCGCACACACACAACACCAACACTGCACACACACACACACGCACATACACACACACACACACACACACACACAAGCACACATGCATCAAACACACCACACACCACACGCACACACACACACACAACGCACACACACACACACACACAGCACACACACAACACAACACACACACACACACACACCACACACACACACTACGCACGCACGCACACACACAGAAACAACACACACACACGAACACACAACACACACACGCACTACAACACAACAAACACGCACACACACACTGCACAAACACATGCAACACACACAACACACAACACAAACACACACAACGCACACACACACACACACACACACACACACACAACACACACACAACACACACACACACACACACACACAACACACAGCCTCCTGCATCGCTACGTGACAGGATAAATCACTGACCTGAACGTAATGCAGCATTGTGTGTTAATTAGTTATATATAGTGTTGGATGTTTTTGAAGTAAACATGAAACCAAATCCTAGAAAATAATTGAATAAATATACGAATAAACAAATAAATGAATGAAAATGAATAATAATTAAAAAAATAGAAAATAAATAAATAAGTAAACAGATAAATAATATATGAATAATATTATATATATATATATATATATATATATATATATATATAAAAAGAAATGCAATGAATAAATAATAAATCAATAATAAATAGATAAACATTTTGCATCAGGTGGCTTTGAACACATGACTATCCTTTGTGTCATACATATACGTATGTACACGTATGTGGCGATAAAAAAAACGCTCATTGCAAAGGAAAACAATAAATAAAATATCCTCCACTCCACCACCCCTAGAAAAACGTAAAAAATAAAAATTCCAGAACTACCACATCTTCTGTTTTATTGCATGTTTCTTGCTCCTCGTCCTGTTACCAGAGTTCTACTGCATCGATGATGATCATTATGTAAGTTATACATTTTTATGCAACATACAAATACACATTCAAGTAACAATGACCCACACTTCTTCACTCTCAATTTTAAATCGGTATAGAATAAATACTTAAGGCAAGTAACATGAACATAAACTAAAAAATCAAAAATGAATAATAAACAATCAAAAAATAAATAAATAAATAAACGAACAATAAATAAAAAAAAAAACAAATAAATAAATGAAAAAATATGTAAAGAAAGAAAAGAAAAAGAAAACATTGATGACAGTAACGATGATAATGACAATCTTGATGACACCAGTGGCGCTAAATTTTTCAGTGAAAACAGAAACAGCAATGGCATTTGCTACTGATGACATATGATATGAAATATGCATGATAATACATACATTATGCATGATATGTGATACCGCGATTTTCCTGTCCTCACACTTTTCTACCTCTTCACCACCATAGTTAAAAAAAAAAAACTCTCAAGAAGGTAAGCAGACAAGGGGACAGCACTCGCCCAATATTTAGAATGGGAGGTCATTCAGTGTTGGAGTGAGCTGCAGGTGCAAGAATGGAGATGAGACGAGCGAGGTACGAAAGGAACATGGGCCAGAGATCTGGGGCTGTACCGTTTGTTGACCTCCAACAAGAAGTTCGGTCTTGTTTGTTCAACTCATTAGCAAATGCCATGAGCAAGCCCTTGGTCTTCATCCACCAGCCCTCTCCCTCTGAGTCCGATCGCTCTTCACCCCCCCCCCCCACCACCCCATGTTGAACCAAGGTAAGTTTTTAATCAGGATCTGAAATGGGTGCGAATTTCAAAGCCCGTGGTATCGGTAAGTTCACTGTTTCTTCAAACGCTTTAGACAGCTAACACGAAACTAAATGGAGATAAAGTCCATAACTGAATAAATCACTAACAAAGAAATATGCATGTTAAAGATCCTTTCAGTTTTGTCAGTGGCTGGCTTATGGAAACAAGAAAACACCCAGCACGCACGCCCATCAGAGATCTGACTGTGCAACAACAGAGTGGAATGTGAATCTTAAATATGCATATTGATATCCTGCAAGCATATATACACAAATGTAGTTTAAACACTGGCAGGTCTGCATTTCTTACTGCAGCGAACATTATTATTGCTGCTGTCGCTGCTCTTACCACTACTAATTACTAACTACTACTACTACTACTACTACTACTACCATTGCTACTACTTCTACCACCACCATTATCATGAATGACCACTACTACGCTACTTGCACAACAACAACTGCTACGACAATTGGTAGAAATAGAAGAGATCATAAAAAAAATATAATGTGGAACAGTTATTGTAATTGTTCTTATTATAAATCATACCTCTTTAGCACTGTCCTTCAAACTGATTTGGATTCATTGCACAGTGTACACAATCAGATCTTTATTTATTTATTTATTTATTATTTATTTATTTATTTATTTATTACTATTCTTCTTCTTATTCTTCTTCTTTTATTATTATCATTGTCATTAATTACTAATTAATTGATTAATATAATTAATTGCTGAGCACGTTTTTCTGGTCAAAACTGAGGAGAAAAGTTGAGGCCTCTACAGGAAGGAACCCTAGGACTCGAGTTTAGTTAATGGTAGGCGAACGTCTGAACCATTCTACCACTCCTCTCCTCCGTTTTGTCATATCTGAACTAAACAGTGATCCACACAGTCTTTTCCCGTACCCCGTGGGGATGCCGGGGGCTCTTTCAGTATAAATAGTATCCCCACTTACTGGAAATTCTGTCCTAGAAATTTCTTTGTTTCTGTCACTTTCCTTGTTTTTGTTTTGTTCCTTTGCTTTCTGTCATTTTTTCCTATCATTTTTTTCCTTGCTGGTCCATTCGCCTGTATGTGTTCATAAAGTCTTACGTGCTGTCTCTTAAGATTGATAACTGGGTACATGCATTAAGTGTATTTTTTGGCTCTAGGGAAATGAGATAGGCAGAAGTAATTTTAGGTGATTTGGGCCCGTTTTTATTTATGTTTTAGTGTCCTTAGATATGTTTACACTTTTATTCAGGTATCAACTAAGTAACATAACTCTTGAGAGTCATGGAGTTATCTCCCATGTAGAATTTCTCAAACCCAACACAGTTTGCGCTACCCATTCAGCTAGCATAGACGCAGCCACAAAGCAAAAAGTGGTAAGCTCAGAACATTCCTTCCACCATCGTGTTGTATTCAGGTATGTTTTTCAAATTTCCTGTGCGATGAATTGGACGGAGTGCTCAATGCCAAGGTATCTTCTTCGATTATGTGCGCAAATGCATTGATTTGTGTACTTATTTTTCTTTTCTTTCTTTTTTTTTCCTATTGAAGTATTATGTATGTTTTGAAACGGTTATAGACCTGATATGGTTACACGCAATCGGCTGGGCTTACACAAAAATAGCAATAACAATAACTCTTTCGTCTCTTAAATTAAGGAAACAGAAAAAAAGAAGCATCAGAATCCGCAACTGAACGTACACTGAAAGACAAACAAAAGTAAAAAGAAGAAGACAAAGAAGAAAAACGAAAAAGCGGAAGAAGAAAGATAAGAAACAAAAAACGGAAAAAGAAGACAGAAAAAAAAAAGAGGAAGAAGAAGATGATGATGTTGAAGAGGATGAAGACGACAGTAATTTAGACTTTGAACAAGGCAATGACGAACTATCATTATTGAAAAATCCTCCACAAGATTTACACCCACCCACCCCCCCTCCCCCCCCCCGAAAGTTATCTCCATCACTAACATAAAACTACTGACGAAGTTAACGGGACAAAGTGACAACACTCACCAAATATGTGAAAAGGGGGAGGCTACTTGGAGTGAACTGCAGGTGCACAAAGGGCAATGAGACGAGCTAGGAACGAGGGATACCTTTGGCCAAAGACCAAGGGCTGTAACCCCCTCGTCTGTTGACCAACACAGTAGGGTCCTGTTTGTTCAATTCATTAGCAAATGTCATTAGCTCTCCCACAAGTCCGGTCTGGCTTAGATTCGATCGGAGGGAGAGACAGTTCCCCCTCCCCTCTCTCCCAAACATCTGACCTCTCTGCTAACTGAGCTAAGGGAAGTAATTGACTAAGTCTCAGGTGCGGTGGTGTCAACTTAGTGTTTCATGGGCTTAACACCTCTACCCAACCCCCCACCATCACCATCATCATCAAGTACCTTGGCCACATTGCGTTGACGATCATGACCTTCCATCTGTTTCTATCCCTTGTTGCTGCAAACACTTCTTCCACCCTCTCTGTCTTCAGCCACTCTGCAAGTCCGTCCAATATTTTCTCCCTGGATCTATCTGGTGCTCCCTTTCCCTCCAACTGTCCTGTTGTGACCAAGTGCTCCAATTCCCCTTTCCTAATAAAATGGCCATGAATGTTGCCTGTCTTTTCCTAATCTTCCTTATGAATGATCTTCTTGTGTCTGCCTCCTCAGACTGTCTCTCGTTTGTTTTCTTTGCTGTCCTTGGAACTCTCAACGTTCTTAGTACAAACCACATCTCGGCCGCCTCAATTTTGTTCTGACTTTGCTTGTTGATTGTCCACGCCTCACAACCGTATAACATTATCGGTTCTATATAGCATTCAAGAACCATCTTTCTGATGTTACCCCCCACAGCCCTTAACAAGGCAACGCTTAGTTTTCGCGCAGGCTCAACAGATAG
>JAPXFY010000021.1:39921569-39941569 GCA_030674185.1 Monoplex corrugatus | reverse complement strand
CTCCCGTCAACGTATAACGAGCAAACTGAACCTTGTAGCCCTTATCAAGTTCTTGGGTTCCAAGGGCAGAGAAATGTGTTCTGAGAAGTTCTGAGTTTGCATAAAACTCCAACCACCACCACCCCCCACTTTTTCTTTTTTTTTTTCTTTTAATTAAATTAATCAACAGAATGCAACGACACCCAACACCCAAAACTTCTCCACGTATCTCGCCCCCCCCCCACACCCCCCCCCTACTCCCCCCCCCCCAAAGAACAGAACAGAATGTGGCGAACCACACCACCCAATTAGCACACGACGAGCGCTGTACACCTCGTCCTCCTCTTCAAACAACAAGCGAAGGACAGTGCCATCCACCGCGCTGCCGGGAACACACAGAGCGCGCCTGTAACGCGGTGGCGCGGGCAAACAGCGGTTAATGAGTTAAAGGGCCTCGGTCAAGCCCTGTGTCATTAAGGGGTTAACCCCCAAAAGGTTTAGCGCCAGCGCGGTAGTGTCACTGCTGCACAAATTGGGCTTGCTCAGGTATGCCCGCTTCTGTCTCTGGTTTTGTAAAGGGGAAGGTTAGCGGAGAGTGGGGAGGGAGGGAGGGGGAGGAGGAGGGTAGAGAGAGGGATGAGAGAGAGAGAGAGGATGGAGAGGAGAGAGAGGAGAGAGAGAGAGAGAGAGAGAGAGAGGAGAGAGAGAGAGAGAGAGAGAGAGAGAGAATGATATATTGAAATATTTTCCAGGGGTGGAATTCATCTATAAGCCAGTGTTAAACTTGTTATTATTAATTATGTATTTTCCTAAAACTGAGAATAATTTGATAAAGAAACACATCAGTTAATCAATGGTATAAGGCACAGTACATAAAGAGAGAGAGAGAGAGAGAGAGAGGTAGAGAGAGAGAGAGAGAGAAGAGAGAAGAGTGAGGGAGAAAGAGAGAGAGACAGAGACAGATAGACAGACAGACAGAGAAAACGACAAAGAGACAGAGAAACAGACAGAGACAGCCAGAAAGACAGACACAAAGAGAGAGAGGGAGAGAGAGAGAGAGAGAGAGAGCAAGAGAGAGAGAGAGACAGACAGACAGACAAATAGAGAGAGAGAAAAAAATAGAGAGAGAGACATGTAGAACGAGAGACATGTAACATGTAGAGAGAGAAAGATAGATTAATAGAGAGAGAGAGAGAGAGGAGAGAGAGAGAGAGAGAGAGAGAGAGAGAGAGAGAGAATGACAATGACAATGATAATGCTACTTTATTTTCCAGAGGTAGAAGTATTCTTAAAGCATCCGTTAAACTTGCCGTAGCTATTGTACATATTTATACCTATTTGCCTAGAACTACAAATACTGAAAAAGAAAGCGTCACTAAATTAACTACAGAAGACCTACTACATATAAAAAAAAAACTTAAAAGTACAACATTTGCTGTCGATTTAGACAGATACATGCCTAGAAATAAACACAACGAAAAAAGAATAGATTAATACAGCAATAATATCGGGCATAATACCGAGGAAATCAAAGAGTAATAGTATTTATTGTCACTTGAGAGAGAAAAGAGACAGAGACAGAGAGACAGAGAGAGACAGAGAGAGAGAGAGACAGAGAGAGACAGAAGAGGACAGAGACAGAGACAGGACAGAAACACAGACAAGACAGCACAGACAGACAGACAAGAGAGACGAGAGACAGAGAGAAAGAGAGAGACAGAGCAGACAGACGACGAGACAGACAGACAGACAGAGACAGAAGACAGAGACAGAGACAGAGAACAGAGAGACAAACAGAGACAGAGACAGAGAGACAGAGAACTAGAGAGATAAAGAGACTAGAGAGAGGAACGCGGGCGGTCATTTTTTTTGTTTTAATCTTTTTCTTTGATTCTTGAAATTTCATTTTCTTTTATCATTGAAAATTATATTCATTTTTTTCCAGTCTGTCTACGTGATGGGTAACACTGGTTTTCAGAAATGTCCAGAGCTTTTCCATTTTTTTAAAGTCTGTTGAAACCAGAACGCAGCTGCATTTTATTATCATCTTATTTACCATTTTATTTTTTATTTATTTATTTTTTATTTTGTTGTTTTTATTATTTTGTTATGTTTTACTCTTTTTCGGTTCTTTCTTTCTTTCTTTTTTCTTCTTTCTTTTTTTCTTCTTTTCTTTTCTTTCTTTCTTTTTTTTTTTTGTTTTTTTATGTATGTCATTATGTTGTTTTATGTATGTATGATGATGATGTAGTATGTATGCATGTATTGTATGTATGTATGTCATGTATGTATGTATTGTATGTATGTATGTATGATGTATGTATTAGTATGTATGTATGTATATTGCATGCATGCATGTTATGTATGTATTATGTATGTATGTATGTATATGTATGTATGTTGTATGTATGTATGTTATGTATTGTATGTATGTATGATATGTATGGTTATGTATGTATTTGAGTATGTATATGCAGTATCTTGTATGTAGTATATGTATGTATATGTATTATGTATGTATGTATGCAATGTTATGTATGTATTGTATGTATATGATGTTGTGTATGTATGTATGTATGTATGCATGCTGCTTTCCAGCTAAAGACTGTTGAAACAACAGCGCAGCTATATTTTATTCATCAGTTTATTCATATCTTTGTTTTTTAAAATGTACTCTTTCATTCATTTATTTATCGATTTGTGCATATCTGTATTCATTCATTTGTTCATTCTGAGTGGGCGGGGACGTCCAAATCTGAAGAACAATTTTGCAGTCAAGGTAAATTATATGTCGAAGGTAAAGTGAACCCGTTAAACGATATATGAAAAAAATTTGTTAAAATCTTAACACACACACACACACACACACAACACATATATATATATATATATACACACATTCACAGACATACACACACGCATTCACACACACAACACAAACACAGACAGAGAGAGACAGAGAGACAGAGAGACAGAGAGAAGAGAGAGAGAGAGAGAGAGAGAGAGAGAGAGAGAGAGAGAGAAAGTATAGAGAGGCAGAGAGAGAGACAGAAAACAGAGACAGTGACAGAGACAGAGAAAAGACCCCCTTCTCCGAAAAAAGGAAAAAAAAAACAACAAAAAACAAAAAAAACAATAAACAGTAACGATTAATAGAGACATAAATGACCAGTATTCATCGAGTATATAAGTAAAAATATGAACAAATCAAAAGAACAGACTAACAATTAAGAAAATATATTCTCTTCACGTCATATTTCGGAAACAAATCACATTTTTAATCACAAACAAAATACTCCAGAGGCTGAACTGGTCATATTTCGCATGTCTCAATGACAGCCTCAAACTCTTTCTTCTTTCAAATCGATACAATAAATTATTTTTCTTTCAGCAGTAATTCCCCCCTTCACATAGTTGTCGCTTTATCCCACTCCCCTTGTGTCTTCTCCCTCTTTGTAAGTGTGTGCTTTGTACATTACTCTCAAGTTGTTTTCTTTTTGTTATTGTCAGTGAATGTCTCCGTGAACGATGAGATTGTGGTCTTTGATTTGATTTGCATATCAAGATTTACTGAGCTCCTTGTAATGAATAATAATATTATTATGAAGAGAAGAGTGATGAGATGATAGATAATAATATAATACAATGAATACAACAACAACAAACAACAACAATAATAATAATAATAATGATAATAACATGATGATGGTGACAACGATGACGACGACGACGACGATGATGTGAACGACGACGACGACGATGATGATGATGATGATGATAATCATGATGATGATAAACAGTATATGAATGACAATAATGTAATAAATACAATCATATAGCAGTCTCACTTGCTTGTTTGCTTTTAAATAACAAGGTGCGAACCGAACCTAGGTCATTCGCAATATCAAATCAAAAATCAAGACATTTCAATGACTGTAGTGAAACAAGATTTGTATATTCACAATTCTTAAAAAAAAACTAACTAAAAATCGAATTAGACTCCTGTCTTTCAACCCGACGTGATGGTCAATTGGAACTGAATTCAGTTTCAGATCTTCTCAGATACTCTTCGCTCGAAGAATTCCTCATGCACTGCCCCACTGGTGCCATGTGAGAGAAGACCAAATATCACGGACAAGCCTATAGCTGCATTTAACCATCGTGTAGGTCCTGAGGAACAGACAGAAATGAGATGTGAATGAGACAGTGCCACTTTCTTTGTGTGTTTAGGACAAGTCTGTACAGCAACAAGCAGCAAACAAAACAAAAAGTTGTAATTGGATCTTCTGCTAAAATTCGTTTTGAGAATTCGTTAACATGACATAAGAAAATCTTGGAGATGCGAGTAGGAATAGCGGAACAACAACAACAGTATTGTATTTATATAGCGCAAAATCTTGATAAAATCAAATCTAAGCGCTGAAACAGACACACACGCACGCACGCACGCACGCACGCACACACACGCACGCACGCACGCACGCACCACGCACGCACACACACACACACACACACACACACGGCTATAAATGGGGAGAAAGAATAAAAGCAATGGAAAATTATAGAGAGCATATTATATACAATTATATATTACAATGTGATTCCCCTCCGAGGGAGACAGGCTGCAGAGGGGAATTTGAGTGAGGTCAGGATTTTATTCAGAGGAGAAAAGGTGAGTTTTGAGAGCGGACTTGAAGGAGACAAAAGTAGGTTGCTGACGGACTGAGAGAGGAAGTTTGTTCCAGGAGAGTGGACCAGAAACAGAGAAGGCTCGTGGACCATAGGTATTGAGCTTAGTGCGTGGAAAGCGAAAAGTCAGAGGATCGGAGGCAGAGCGGAGGGTACGTGAGGGAACATAGATCTCAGAATTATTTTGACTGAGAAATATCGCAAGTTACAGTATTTCTGACTTTCTGGGATTTCTGCACATTTCTCGTGTGCCCACAATAAAACAACCATAACATTGTATCGTGTTTTCTAGGATGTTTTCTCGGCAAAGAAAACAGAATCATACAAAGTGTCAAAACGTGAGGGTTTTCAGTTGTTTGTTTTCTTAACTTTTTACTCTGTTGCCTTGCTGTCTGGGTCCGAGTCTTTCTATAATTATTGCTTGTCTGGTTCTGTGCAGAATGCAGGCTTTTCATGCAGGGACTGGAAGTGATGACTTTTTGCTAGGTCTTCTTTGCCTGTCTTTTTATCATCTCTGGCAGTCTTTCTTTTTTTCTTTTATTGTTGTTTAAAGCCCAGCCGACTGCGCAGAGCCACATCAGGGCTATAACCGCTCTAAAACACACAAAAATTCCAACAGGAAAAAAAAAAAAAGAAAATTAAGTACACATATCAATGCATTCGCGCACATAATCTAAGGACATGCCCCCGGTGTAGGACCATTCCGTCCGATTTATCGAACAGGAGAAATTTAAAAAACACATCTGAATACAAATATAAGCATATATAAGGACACCAAAACATATATAAAATCAGGCATAGATTACCTAAAATTGCTTTTGCATAATCTCACCTCCTTAGAGCCCAAAATGCACTTAATACATGTATCCAATTATCAATCCGAAGAAAAATGTACGTAAGACTTTATCGAAAAAATACAGGTGAATGGACCAGTAAGGCAGAAAATGAGTAGAAATGACAGAAAGCAAGGCAACAAGGCAGAAACAAAGAGAGTGACAGAAAAGAGGAAATTTCTAGCACAGAATTTCCAGAAGGTGGGGATACTATTTATACTGAAAGAGCCCCGGCAATCCAACGGGGGGCTCTGGCAGTCGCTCTGGCAGAAGAGAACTAACTGCCATAGACAAGAGTTAATGGAAGGACACACAGTCATAATATTCCGCATTATCTCCAAAAGCCGAAAACAAAACTCACGTGATAGCATGTGGAAAAAATCCGTCTTTGTACTTTATTCTGCTGTCGTCCTCAGAGTTGATGATAATGGACTGGCTGTTTAATAAGCACTTCGTTTGTTGTGGATATTTCTGTTTCACTATTACACTTATGCAGCATAAACGTAACAAAAATAGATAAGAAACGATCATGACGTGAAATTAGAAATGGAGGTAATAAAATAGTCAAAACAAGCAAATACAAACAAACAAACAAACAAACAAACAACAAAACAAACAAAACAAAAAACAAAAAAAACAAAAACAAAACAAAACAAAACCGAAGTACGTATATGAGGAAGAGAAACGTGTAAGTACAATCTTTAGATACACTACACATACATCCACACAGACACGCAAGCATAGATACATTTATATTTTCACTATACACAGCACAAGTACACATGATATACACTGAGGGGGGGGGGGATCTGGGTTCATGCAGTAGCAACAATAACAGATGATACAATTACTTATAGTGCAGAGAAGAAAAATGTTCAAAACGAATGCAGGTTATAAAACAATAGTTATCACATCCACCGCCACTAAAGCGACTATTAAGGCATGCTACTTCTACACCACTATACAAAATAGGTGTATACATTTCCTGTGAGATATGATAAATTCGAACAACTTAATGCAAATACCGTACGCTGATTGGAATTAGATTTACCGTGTGTCCGGTTATGCAACAGATTTTTTTTATAACTTTGTCGTGTTCTGACAAAAAATAATGAATTCCTGCCGATCACTACTTTTTATGTGTTGTCGTTCACAAATAGATACTGGTATGCATTCCAGTCACAAGCAGCTCTAATAAAAACAATCACTAACAGTTGCTGCGATCATAAATAGCGGTGACAGACTTAAATCTGAAAAAAAAATTAGTTCCCGCTTTCGTGGGCAGACTCTCTCCGTCACACTGTTTTATGCATCAAAGCAGGGGAACATATTCCTCTTTTTTTTGGAAGCATACTTTTGGTGCAGTTCCTCCCAATATCAAGTTTTCGAAAAACGAACTGTTCGGAATTACCAGACTGTTTGGAATTTACAGCCTCTCCCAGGCTGCAAATACCGAATCCTTTTAATAAGGAAATCCGCCGACCACTTTAAAATGAACATAAACATATCTGAAAACCAAACATTATTCAAACATAAAATGTGCCATATTCTAACCAATTTTGGATGAAAAAATCTCCACAAAAACGGACCAATTCATCAGACCATTACAGCAGGTGTCTGTATCTCTCGGTTCTGGTTTACGCCAGGATATAGATTATTCTGAAAGTAAGCGTAGAGTACAGCCCTACCACACAGTCTTAATCTAGATTGGACCTCAATAAACATCATGATTGTTTTCTCCATCGTCATTTTCATTATACCGCTGTGAAAAAGTGTCCCACAGTCTGCGGTCATAGATGTGGGATAGGAAATAAGACAGCACAAAAACAAAAACAACAAAAAACAAAACAAAACAAAACAATGCCAAGGGAGAAAAAAATGCCAAGGAAAGCAAAGATTCTCCACTACTAGAACTCCAAGTGGCAATGACTATTCACTACTCTCCTCTCTTTTTTCTTGACATTTCTATTTGATAAAAAGACCGTGAGTCATATTATAATGTGGTTTAGATACCAATCTTTGGGAGTGATATCAGTTTTCTTCTATCAGAGCTGTACGGAAATACCATAGATAAAAGACCCGAGTGCAATAAGACTGATCAAATATGATATCTTATAAGAAATGTAAACATTAACGCAATTAAAAGAAGATAGTTTAAGATTGATCAAACATAATCTATAACGAAAACTTAAAAGGGAGGTAAACAGTAAGGCAATTAAACAGATTATAGTTGTCACACTTAAGGATTCTACACGGGAAAAACACCAAAAATTAGAAATCCAAAACAAGTGTGACTACCCGCGTTCAAGCAAACAGGAACCAGAAAAAAACAGGAAAAACGAATAAGAACGCGTATTTAATACAAGACAAGACAGGCGCAAATTTTCGGCCAACTGGCCTGTGTCAAGTGATCTTATGCTTGACAAAGGCCAGTTAGCCGAAAATGTGCGCCTGTCTTGTCTTGTTGTATTAAATACGCGTTCTTAATCTTTTTTCGTGTTTTTTTCTGGTACCAATATTAGGTTCTAGAACAAAATCATGCGGGAAAACATTGCACACATACAGTTTTTGGCAAAGTTCTGTCGATAGAGCCGTGGATTGAACATCAGAATGTCTGGTGTTTAGTTTTAGCCAAAGACATTATAAAAAGGTAAGTAAAAAAAAAGTTCTGTTTATAACGTCTTTGGTCTTAGCCCTCAGCATAAAAATTGGCCTGTTCATTCCCTATAATAATGTATCAGTCATTCTGATGGTGTCAGCTTTAAGTATTCATAGTTTCTTTTCCATCTCCTCTCCCCATTTCAAGAACTTGAAAACGCAAAAGATTTTGCGCAGGCTCAAGGAACCTGCCAGAATGTGTTTTTTTTTTTCTTTTCTTTTTAGAATCATTGCACTCAGGGAGGTTATCTTTGTACTCACCTTTTCTTTTTTCATCCCGTTTTCTACGCCACCTTAATGGCCACAGAAGCTGGCACAGTTTTTTTACAATGCGATGATGATGATGTCGATGAGGATGATAATCAAGACGCTATGGAGTTCCATCTAGGATTGAGACTGTGTAACAGGGCTGTACTCTACGCTTATTATCATAACATATCCTGGCGTCAACCAGGCCCGAGAGATACAGACACCTGCAGTGCTGGTCCGAAGATTTGAGCAACACCCTCAATGACGCATCCGTGAAGTGGATGAGACTCGACTGTGTGGTTCCGGCCTTCTCAATGAGCCCATAGCACGCCCAACTCTGGGTAGGAGCCGGTTAAAGCCGAAAACAACAACCACAATGATTTTTGAAGGGACTGATGGGGATTCGAACCCACAAACTTCCAGTCGGTAGTCCGTTGCCTTAACCACAACACCACTGCGACTGGCACCTGCCAGACAGTTACTGGCAGATTCGGGTTCAGCGCATGTGGAATTGTCCGAGTGCAGTGAATCCCTCTTGAATTCCCTCTAAACCCCATCGAAGGAAGGGGCCATCAGTAATGTTCCATTCATTCTGGTGGTGTCAGCATAGTGTATCCATGGGTCCTTTTCCTTCCCCAACCTATCTCCTAAAGCCTCCATTTCTTCCCCATTTCAAGCACATGCCAGCGCATAGGGTTTTACGCAGGCTCAAAAAGTTCAAATACTGCCACCAGCTTTGAGTGGAGCGCGTATGGAATTCTCCAAGCGCAATAAATCCTTCTCGAACACAAACTCCAAACCCTTAAACTTAAAACTCCATTGAAGGATCATCCATTAAGATAATACGAAATTTATACCGACGTTGTTCCCAAGAATTGAACAGCTTTTTAGTAATAAAATAGTACGTCTTATCAACTCACCTGCGCCATCTTTCTCGTCGACGCTGTCGCCAAAGGCGTCGCGTTGCTTCGGCGATGACGTTGTCATGGGAACGACGTGTTCCTTGCCCAAGAGGCTGTCGATGTCATAGGCACTTTTCTTCTTCACTGAAAGATCCATGGTTGACAGCTAGCAGCTCACCCTGCGGACTGACTTGTTCACTTCTGATGCTTGTGCTTTCTGTTTACTTTTTTCGTAATATTGCTTATTGTCTTTCGTTCGTGCTTTTCTGTTTATTGTCTTTGTTCATACATTCTGTTTACTTAGTTTGTACTATTTGTTTACTGCATTGATTTGTACTTTCTGTTTTAAATTTTTGTTCTTTTTTCTGTTTTACTGTCTTTGTCGGTAACTTTCTCTGTATCGTTTTTCGCTCGTATTTTCTGTTCACTGACTTTTGCTCGTGTTTTCTATTTACTGTCTTTGTTCGTGCGTTGTGTATAATTTGTCTGTGCTTCCTGCTATCTCTGTTCCTTCTGTCTGTTTACAGTCTTTGCTCAAAGGTTCTGCTTACTGTCTTTTTTCACTCTCTGTTTTACTGTTTTTGTTTGCATTCTTGCTAACATTTTTTGTTCGCTCTTTGTTCACATTTTCTGCTCGCTGTCTTCTCCATGTAAGTCTTCCAAGCCCGGAATAGAAACTTCTTCAGTAGTTCGTTTGCTCACCTGATGATACAGATGTTGCGTCGTTATGCTGCTGGATGATAAAACTAAGGGTTCAGAAATAAATTCAAAATCTACGTCATATATATTGTAGGTTTATTTGTATAGTATTACAGTTTCTGAGTAGAAAAATCTTGAAGATCTGGCACAACAGTTTCATTACGTATAAACCCAAGCCACTTCCGCGTACTGTTGAACCTGCAATTGTTTCCGAGTCACAGTTCTTAAGTGTCCAACGTTAGGTTAAAGAAAGATGCGGTCTCTAGATCATTATGGTTTTGCGTTAACCGTGCGACTCTACTAGAACTGTCACTGAACGTGGTTGTATGCCTTAACATGAAGATATATATCCACTGATAGATTGTGTACTTTTTTCTCTTCCTTTTTCAGTCCCCGTTAGTACTATCACACGTTTCAATTTATGGTTGGCACATGAATATTTCGAAGAAATTTTCAAATGGTAGTAGTTTATCTGTATGTTTTTATTTTCTGTCATTGGTTTGACACATTTTTATAGATGGCAGCATGTAGGCTAGCATTTGAAGAAAACTTCCAGTAGCAGTTTCTCCTTACACATTTTCAGGTTCTGTTAATATCACAATCGTAAGACGTATAGTTTGACTCATGGATATTTCAAAGAATTCTGTATTCTCAAAACATGAATATTCTGAAGAATAACGTTCTGGCAACAAACTAGTACACAACATTTCAAGGCAGTGATTCCAAGAAAAAGCATTCCTGACATCAAATATGGACAAGTTCTTGCCTTTATACTCTTGTAGGTAAGACTGCCGAGAAGGAAAAAAAACTTTTTTTGAGGGGGGAGGGGGGGGACTGCTACTGCTTTGGGGAGTGTGTCAAATCATGACTCACGAATCCAACCTCCTGTCACCCCCCTAGATTTGAACTGTTTGTCAGCTCAGTTCAAAAGTCTGCCCGAGTTAAAGTTTAATTGACGCTGACATTTCCACGTCGCAGTGCCAATCTTGCCAGGGGTCCCCAATTCAACTGGAGAGTCAACACACGGTTTGAAAAAGAGAGAGAGCAAGTCTATAGCTAGCCAACACCGCGGTCACAATGCTCGTATTCTGCTGGCGTCTTCCTCGTGTCCAAACACAAACACCCACCCGCCTTGCCACTGCTGCAAGCAAGTTGTCTTTCTTTGCCGATAATCCTTGTTACTTGCCTACAGGTGGCGCTTTTTTTCGAGGGAAGGATGCTGCTCAGCAACACAGTCGCTTGGCTTTTTTTTTTTTTTTTTTTTTTTGGCTCGCGCTCAATCTAAAACTGTTCTTTTTCTTTTCTTTTTTTTTCTTTTAGGACAAAAATGTTAGGGGCACCAAAAAAAAAAAAAAAAGAAAAAAAAAAAAAAAAAAAAGAAAGTGTTGCTGGGTTGAACCTGGGGCGATTGAGAGAATGTTGGGTTTGAAATGAAAAACCTTGACACCCGGCAGCAAGCCAGAGAGAGAGAGAGAGAGAGAGAGAGAGAGAGAGAGAGAGAGAGGAGGAGAGAGGAGAGAGAGAGAGAGAGAGAGAGAAGATACAAAAGGCGGAATGAAACAAGGACCGTTCCCTTCAATGTGTCGAGTCTATTCAGCAGGCTTAACAGGTCTTGCTTGCTCTTGTTAACTCACGCCCTCGTGATCTCCTTTAACAAGCTCCGAAGCACGGAGGACCACCACTGTCAAAGCATCGCTCCTCTACGCCCGTTGTTGTGTTGCCAAGGTCAGCTAGCTAGCCTTCAGATTCTAGGTGGCACATTGAAGTTGGACCGATGCCAGGTAAGTCTTCAATTTCTTGACAGCGTCTTCGTATTCAGAGCTTCTCTCTTGTGAGCTCACTTGCTGTGGGTTTTTTTTTTTTTCAAGCTTAGGTGATGAAGAAGTTTTTACCTGTAAAAAAGAAATGTGAAATGGTTAGGATTTTAATCGTCAGGATGCACTTAATCTTTGATCCTACCCCATCGCAAGACTGCATCGTCACTATGATAAGCAAACAAATTTAACCCTTCACTCCACCACTTCCACTACCAGCATCCTGCATCGTCATACATGACAGCAAAGGAAAACTTAATCCTTCGACTCCCCCTTCGGCTGCCAGCATCCTGCATCGTCACCATGACAACAAAGCAAAAACTTAACCCTTCGACTCCCTCACTTCGTCGCCAGAATCCTGCATCGTCATCCATGACAACAATACAAAAAACTTAACCCTTTCACTCCCTCTCCTATCCACCAGCTTCCTCCAGGAAGCTTAGGAAGCTGGTGGAAAAGGTTACGTAGTAAAAGGGTTTAGTTTATGCAGCTGGTGGATAGGTCGCAGGAGAGAAAGGGTTAATACCACGGACATGTTGGTCAAATCGGTAGGTGTCAGACCCTCCAAGAAAGTATGAAGTTCAATTTGCCTGGGTATCTTGAGGATAAAAGCGTGGAGATATTTTCCGATCTCCCATGTGTGCTGAGATCTATTTAGTACCTAAATCCCATTCATGTGTGTATATACGCTCGCAGAACATTAAATACACACGTTAAAGATCTTTTCGTAGATCCAGCGGCTTATGGACACGCCAAAAAAACAACACCCAGCATACACGCCTGCCGAAGACGGAGTATGCAGCCTCTGCAGCAACATATGCCTGCACAGCGTGTGAAAAAGAATACAAGAAGAATGCAAGAATTTTATTTATTTAGCCCAGAGCATCACAATGGGAAATTGTTTTGGCATTCGCATTAAAATACATACAGGAACAAGAACGCATAAACAAATGTACACACATGCTCTTACTCTCTCTTACTCTCTCTTACTCTCTCTGTAATATCACTTATAGTGAAAAGACGTTAAATCAAAGAAGAACACTCTCTCTCTATCTCACTCTCTCCTTCACCCCTCTCTCACTCTCTCCCTCCCTCATCTCTCTCCCCCTCCCTCTTTGTCGAACACAAAATCAAAGATAATGACTAATTCTAAAAATGTACGGTTAAAAAAAGCACATCATAAGAGTCAGATGCCTTGGTTTTAACAATGGACAAAAATGGGCAGTACTCATTGAAAAACAACATTGGTAGGTATAGAAAAAATTTGATTAATGATGCAAATGTGATATGCACATTAAAATCAAAATGGAGTTAAATACAATAAAATGATATGTAGTCTAAGAGGACAAGGTTAAACTTTTTCAGTCAGCCGACAGAAACACATATACAAGCAACCGATTTTAAATTATCACATAGATCTACATGCATCTTGGAAAAAATCGGAACGCTTAATTAAAAATATCTAAATTTTTGTTTTGGAGCATTGTTATGTGTAGATATGTTTGTGAGAGAGGGAATAATGAAAGGATGGCAGGTGTGTGTGTGTGTGTTTGCGCGCGTGTGTGTGCATGTGAGAGAAAGAGAGAGAGAGAAGAATTTTTGGTGTGTGTGGTGTGTGTGTGTGTGTTGTGTGTGTGTGTGTGTGTGTGTGTGTGTGTGTGTGTGTGTGTGTGTGCGCGGGCGTGTTGTGTGTGTGTAAACACATGGTACATATTTGCATATTATGCTTAAATCGGAATTTCATTGTATAGTATACATTTCATTCTTATCATCAGAGAATGGTCAACGAATTTACAAAACGTGTTTTTATGTGAATAGTCATTGAAAAATTCAGGCTAAAATGAAAGATTTTCATTTCTGAGTTTTCAACTCATCTTAAAATTTAGAAGTTTATAAATCAACAAAAGAAAATAATCTATCCGTTAAAGTTTTTTTTTTTTTTTTGAGACATGTTTTGAACTTTGTAAGCTAGCTTATTACAGGGACGTATTAGTATGCTTATAAAATTGGTTAAAAAATCGGCTTTTGTTTTCATCTGTACATACTTAACAGTTTTTGTTGTCGAATTAATTCCGTTGAAATTGATTCCATTTCACTTTGATCACCAGCCCTGGTTTATTGCTGTCAATGTTCTGCTTATTTTTCTGCTTTTCTATGTAATTCTTCAGTTTGTGCCCTGAATATATGATAACTTGGGTCAAGGGTCTCTCGCCTAACAGGCTTGAGTGTACCCTACCTCAGCATCTCTGTGTGTATGCGTGTGTGTGTGTGTGATGTGTGTGGTGTGTGTGTGTGTGTGTTGTGTGTGTGTGTGTGTATGTGTGTGGTGTTATGTTTGTTTGTTTTATGTTTGATCTGTGTTACTGTGTGTTTGTGTGTGTATGTGTTGTGTATGAATTAATTAATGCAAAGCGCAGTGAGTCCTTACCTATGTGTGGGAGAATAGCGCTACATAAATGTGATTTTATATTATTATTATTATTATTTATTATTATGTCAGGTACCTTATCATCAGCTGTCTATACTGAAAATTCGCTTCTTTTTCTTGCTTTTGTTTGTTTGTTCTTCGATTCTTTCTGTCTTTCTCTAAACTTTCACTGGTAAGTTTTTCGGAAAAGAAATGTTAGCAATTGACGACTGGTGATGCTTTCCGTGACAATGTAGACCGTGATGTGGAGTGTTGTTTGGTGTCACGTTTTGGTGTGTGTGTGTGTGTGTGTGTGTGTGGTGTGTTGTGTGTGTGTGTGTGTGTGTGTTGTGTGTGTGTGTGTGTGTTGTGTGTGTGTGTGTGTGTGTGTGTGTGTGTTTGTATGTGTGTTGTGTGTGTGTGTGGTGTGTGGTGATGGGGTGTGTGTGTGTGTATGTGTGTGTGTGTTGTGTGTTTGTGTGTGTGTGTGTGTGTGTGTGTGTTGTGTGTGTGTGTGTGTGTGTGTGTTATTTGTTGTGGTCATTGTTGTTGTTTGTTGTCGTTGTTGTTATTGCTTTTTTGGTTTGGTTTGGCTTTGTTTTGGTTTCATTTTTCCGGCTGATCTTGCTGATAAACCCATAATTATACTCTAGCTCAGATAACCCGAGTTGAATCACACTTATAAATATAAAACTGGCTTCTGCCCTGTTTATCATACCCTTTGACTTCCCGTATCCTGTCCACCAAATGCAACAATTTAACTGTTTGATTCCCTCACCCTATCCACCAGCTTCCTGCAGAACGCTGGTGGATAGGGTGAGGAGTCAAAGAGTTAAGTTTTTTGCTTTGCTAGCATGGACGAAAACGCAGGACTCTGATATTCAAGGTGCCGGAGTCAAAGGGTTATTGCTCCATTGTTCTGGTAATATAAGCTTAATGCTTCGTAGATTCTGGTTGCTATTTCTTCTAAGACCTTGCCCAGTGCATAGGGCTTTTGGGCAGACGCACGGACCCTAACAGACATAGATACTGGCAGAGTTGGGGGAGGGGGCATGTGGGATTGTCCGAATACGATGAAAACCTTGAACAAACCCCAGAAACCCTATGCTGTAGTACCAGAAACTAAATCACAGAGACTGGCGATACTTCCATTTGGGCATTCTAACCTTTTGACTCCCGCACCCCGTCCACCAGCAACCTGCATTGCCAACCATGGCAAAAACAAAGCAAAAAACTAACACTTTGACTCCCTCACCCTATCCATCAGCTTTCTGCAGGAAACTGGTGAATAGGGTGAGGGAGTCAAAGGGTTACATTTTTTTGCAGTTGGTGGACAGGGTGCGGAAGTCAAAGGGTTAAGGCCGATACTTTAAGCTGGACATTCTAAACTGATTGACCAGGGCGGTAGTCAAGTGGGTAAGACGTTAGACTTCCAATCGGATGTCTCGGGTTCGACCCTACCTAGGTACTTTCTTCTGGTAAGGTAGAGGGTGGGGATTTTTTGTGTTGTTTTTTTGCCTGATCTCCCAGGTCAACATGAGTGCAAACCTGTTAGAGCCAAAACCCCTTTGCGTGTACACGCATGTTTGAGATCAAGTCATCATCATCATCATCATCATCATCATCATCATCATCATTATCATCATCATCATTACCTTGTGCCATGCTGCATACCGTTGGCGATCATGGCCGCCGTACGAATCTTTTTTTTTTTTTTTTTTTGTCGCTGCAAGTATAACTCCTACCCTTCTGGCCCTCATCCAAAACTGTGAAGCATTTTCTCCTGGGGTGTACCTGGTGTTCTTTTCGCCTCTACCTTTCCTGTTGTGACTAGGTGCTCTAAATTTTTCTTGTCTCATAAAAATGGCCCTATAAATGTTGCTTGTCTTTTTTTTTTAATCTTCTTCGTTAACGTTCTTTTGTGTGTGTGTGTGTGTGTGTGTGTGTGTGTGTGTGTGTGTGTGTGTGTGTGTGTGTGTGTGTGTGTGTGTGTGTGTGTGTTTGCTTCTTTTAAGACCTGTCTCATTTGTTTCCTTTGCTGTCCATTAAACTCTTGAAATCTTTCTTAGAAATCACATTTCAGACACCTCAGTCTTGTTCTGACTTTGCTTGTTGACTGTCCAAGCATCATGTATGCACGTCAAAACTCTTCTTCTAAGTCACGTCAGTGTACGGTGGCATATGGAAACATGAACACACCCAATACGCACAGACAGACAATGAAGACGGAGAGTGCACACTACGGCAAAAAAGGATTCGTCACTCTCAGACAGTTCCATATGTGCTCCACCCAAATATGCCAGTAATTATCCGGCAGACTTCAGTGCACGTTAGAGATCCCACGGCCAAAAAAAGAAATCTGTCTCTAGCAAAATTATGTGGAAAAGCAACTCGAATTCAACATGATAAACCTGTTGTGAAAAGAACAAAAGAACTTAAAAAAATGAAAAAGAAAGAAAAGAAAAGAAATAAACAAACAAACAAAAAAGGGAATGGGTGCGTGGGGGAAAAAGGAAAAAAAAAAAGAAAATATATACAAATACAAAAACACAAACATTGTGGACAGGACAGTGAGTGGTCATCTGGGTGCCAGCATTTCGAACAAGACGAACGATAACTCGACATCCAGAACGCATGACACGCTCAGGCTTACGTAAAAGAATTCCATAGTAACAATTGCTCCCCTGGAATAATGAAATACAAAACAGAAAAGAAAAGAAAAGTCCCATACCATACAGAGAAAAAAGAGGAGGGAGTGGGGGAATGGGTGGCATTGCAATATGGCAACGTTGTCTCCCTTTTGAAATGTAACCCAGACTTCAAACCAGTTGTGAGAAAAAAAAAGTGTGAATAAGAAAAATCATTGAAGTATACAGAAATGATGAACATCGGCAATACATTTTTTACAAATACGATGATTTATAAGTTACTCTTTATGTGACGATATCAATCAACAACAACAACAGCAACAACAACAAAAGCAAAACAATATTTGAACGTATTTTCGTGCTTTTCTTATATTCTTGATCCTAACTGACTTTTCTAACAAAGGAATCGAAAACAGTAATTAAAAACAACGCTGATGATTATGCTGATGATGACACTAATGATAATGATCGTGATCATAATCATGATAATAGTAATCATGATGATGAAGATAATGATGATGATGATGATGCTATTAATGATATTAACAACAATAATGATAGTAATGGTTATAATAGTAATGATGATGGTGATAATAGTAATGATGATAATAATAATACTTGTTATTATTATCATTGTTATTATTATTATTATTATTATCATTATTATAGTTATTATCGTTGTTATTATTATTGTTGTTGATGTTGTTGTTGCGGCTGCTGTTGTTGTTATTAAGAACAATAACAATAATAATAACTACCTGTTAACGCAATTGAGAATAATAATGACCAGATAACAATAATGATAATAACATTTGATAATAACAATAACAACAACAACAACAACAATAATAATAATAATAACAATAACAATAACAACAATAATAATGATAATTTAAAACAATAATGATAATATAAATGATGATCACAATAATAACAGTTATCTTTTTCGTAATATTCAGAATAAGCCTGTGAACAACAATTGCAATAATAATAATGCCAGTATCAATACTAATAACAGTAACAACAACAGCAACAATACTGATAATCATAAAAAAAAATTATGACTACTACTACTACAACTAGTAGTAGTAGTAGTAATAATAGCACTAATACTTTGATGATAATGTTAATATTAATAATGATGATGATAACAATAACAATAACAACAATAATAATAATAATAATAATAATAATAATAATAATAATAATAACGATGGTGATGATGATGATGACAATGACGATGATGATGACGATGGCACTAATACTAACACCAATGGACATTATGATTCCGTTTTCGATCAAAGAATTCAATAGATCGTAAGGTATTTACGTTAAAAGTGATAACATTCAATAAATTGTATGCACATGCCAAAATAAAAAAAAAATGCCAGTTTATTTTCCTCTCTCTCTCTCCCTTTCTCTCTCTCTCTCTATCTCTCCATCTCTCTCTCTCTCTCTTTTCTCTCTCTCTCTCTCTCTCTCTCTCTCTCTCTCTCTCTTTCTGATTTCACCCTTGCCATCCAATTATTGTTATGCAAACAGATGCATACTAATTCCATTCATCATGTCTTGTCTTCTCTCACACTGGTATCTATTTATGCATTTGTTCTGTTTTTACTGGTCTTTTTTCATTTATTCATTCATCAATTTTACTTTGTATTTCATTTTAGTTACTTACTGGCTGATTTCCTCAGGAATAGACCCAAAAAGTGGACATAAAAATTTAAAAAATAAAAGGCGAAAGTATTATAGACCTGTCCCTATCTAGTCCTACCTACCTATCTATCTGTCTGTCTACATATCTAATCTTGGGTTTATGCACACGTGCGCGCGCACACACGCATACACACACATATATATGTATATATATCACACACAAACACACACACACACATACAACACACATAAAGCGGTCTGAAGTTCACGAGTTTGATCCTCACACGAGGCATTGTTTTTTAGCGTGGGCTGGTCGGTCCTTTTGATGAAGCCGTGTGTTTTAAAATTTGATGTCTCAGAGTTCAATCCCAGCCCACGACAGAGACACTGGCCCGTTGGCCGCGGCTGTCTATCATAATACTTCAAGCATCTATTTTGCTTACGATGTCAGCTTAGCGTATCATGGGTACCTTTCACACTCGCCCCCCCCCCCCCCCCCGCCCCGTTCCTTTTCCCCCGCCCATACAACCCCCCCCCCCCCCGCCCCGTTCTATTTCAAGCGCACAAGGCTTTGCACAGGCTTTAAAGTATCTGCTGGAAAATTGCTGGTATATTTGGAAAGAGTGCCTACAAAATTGTTCATCTGCGATAGATCCGTTTTGAACAAGTACAAATTCAAATTCCATTCATCGACAGATCCTAGGGTTTTTATGCCACGCCCAACTTTATCAACGACGCACATGGGAAAATTTACGGTTCAGCATTATTGTGTTATGTGACAGTCTTGGGAAATACATTATTCATTCGTTTATTCGTTCATTTATGTTATGTGTTTGATTCATTGTTTTATTCGTTTATGCATTAATTGATTGATTCATTCATTCATTGATTTATTCGTTTATATCTTCGTTCATTTGTTCATTATACGTTCTCTGAGGGACTGATTGGTTCATTCATTCATCAATGCATTCCATCATTCAAACATTATAGTGCCGTGTTAGTCTTAGAACAAAGTAAAGATCATTCGTTCGTTCGTTCGTTCGTTCATTCTTTCTTTCATTCATTCATTCATTCATTCTTTCATTCGTTCGTTCGTTCATTCATTCATTCAATCATATATTCGTTCATTCTGTATAAACTTACCCAGTCCAAAAGTGTAGCCAGCAGCAAGTCTGAAGCGAACAGGTAACTAAACTCCGCTGACAGGCGGGCCACTCCTACCACCTGCTGTCAGAAACACAAACACAACGAACACTGCCGGTATATCAGTGTCACAGGCCTGTCGTTTACTTCAGTAAACTCAAAGTCTTACAGGAAGTGATTCCAAAAGAAAAGAAAAGAAAATAAACTCACGTACACGCTTAAATTATGGTAATAAGACGTTGGAGGATTTCAATTCACACTTTGACAGAAATCCAAACACAAATGTTACAATTATGGTAATAAGACGTTGGAGGGGGTTCAAC
>JAPXFY010000021.1:39909069-39914069 GCA_030674185.1 Monoplex corrugatus | reverse complement strand
TGTTTGTTTGGACTTTAACGTCCGCACCTACATAAGCGATACGGCAGACGGAATACAACGAGGTGTTCGACCTATGGGTCCAGGATTCTAAAACACAATGTGTGTGTGTGTGTGTGTGTGTGTGTGTGTGTGTGTGTGCATGTGTGTGTGCATGTGTGTGTGTGTGTGTGTGTGTGTATGCCATGGAACGAGTATGGACCTCCGATCTCCTCTTTAACATATTACTTTCTTACTAACAACCAACTATGCTCTTGGCATGTAAAGCAGCAACACATAATTATGCTTCATGCCTGTTCTGTTCCAGTTTTTGTATGGAACCTCAGATATGTTTCAGGACCTTGATGTCTCCTAATGGTCAAGGCTAGTGTTCTTGGGTCTTCCTCTTTTATGTCTTTTTCTGGTATCCAATGAAGCGCAGTCCAAGAGATGTTATCCTGCCCTCTTTGGATGACTGATCGGTCAGTTCATCTCCGTCGTTGTTTTTGTTTGTTTGTTTTTTGTTTTGTTTTGTTTTGTTCTGTTTTCATGTTGATGGTGCCCATATTCTCTTGACTGCATTGGGTGAGGTTTGTTGGTTGCCTTCAGTGTAAGGTCAGAAATTTCATTTGATTCTTCAACAGTTCGTTGTGTTGAAGGTTGATAGCTTAGCCAGGATGCGTTTTTCCCCGTCTTCCAGTTTTATGCACTGCAAAGTAGGATGGAGAGAACACAGCTCTGTACAGTCTCAGCTTTCTGGTACAGTCTTAGTTTCTGGTACGGTCTTAGCTTGGCATTGCCATTGTACGGAGGAGCCCCCAAAGGTTAGTCGGCATTCTGAATCTGTTTCTGGTTTTGTTTGACGTTGTTGATATCACTGCCTGCTTTTTCGTCGTATTGACAATACTGCCGGGTACCAGTCCATCTACATGGATCGGTGAGGGTTGAACAAGAGGATGAGGACATAAACGAAGGTCTAATAATTTTTATGTTTCAGTTGTTGCTTGTTGTTTAACCCTTTGACTCCACACCCTATCCACCCAACTGCAAAACTTAACCCTTCTACTTTTCACCTTATCCACCAGCTTCCAGCAGGAATCTGGTGGATAATGTCAGGGAGTCAAAGGGTTAAGTTTCTGATTTACTTGTATGGCTGGCAATGCAGGATGCTGATGGACAGGGTGCGGGATTAAAGGGTTAAAACTTTCAAGCACAAAATAAGCAAATAGACAAATAAACAGATAGATTAAAGTAAACAGACAAAGTAATAACATATCCTCAAAAGTTGCAGGTCTACAGGGCCAGCAACATATATATCTTTCAAAATGTAAAACAACAAACGACAGGTTTGCATTTGCACAAACAAAGCGACGTAGAAACAGACTTCTGCCATCAGCCGTGTAAACGACGAAAAGTCGGACGCAAATTTCACAGCTTCTGCTCAGATAGGCTCTTGTCTTTGAAGTTATTTCCCTTGGCACTCCGCTGATTGGCTGTGTCAACAGGGGCCACAACTTTGGCAGAGACTGAATCAACAGAAGGATAACTCTGGACAAATTGAAAGGGTCTCCTTGTTCTCACTGCACAACACAGGTGTGAAGGTAGAAGTGTTTTAAAGCGTCATAGTCGTTAGTTTTGCTCTCTTTTGATTTGAACTTCCTTATCTTTTCCTCTCCGTACAATCTTCACAAGGAGTTTTCCCAAGAGAGATTAATCGCACTGGGACCATTCCATATGCGTTTCAACCAAATCTGTCAAAAGTTAGCTATCTTAGAGTACTCCTTAACTGCGCAAAACCCCACCTGCTGGCAAGATCTTGGAATAGGGAGGGGAAAAAGGTTTGGAAACACAGGCACCATCAAATGATTGTAACATTAAGATGCACAGCGAGAATCCAGGTTTACGTTGCGGGGTGTTTTGGACAAAGAGACTTGAGATTCTAAGTCCGTGGAGCTATCAATAGAGCCACCAGTCCATGTTAATACCCGTTTGTTTAATACTTCACGAAAAAGGGGATTGGGTGATGATATCACGAGATCCATCCTTGACTGAGACTCCGTCACAGGGTGGCACTGAACGTTTCCTTTCCAGAAAAAGAAATAAGGAAATGAAAAAAAAAAATAAAAGAAGAAAAAAAAAACATAATATATCTGGCATCAACCACACCCGAGAGATTCAGATACCTGCATTGCCAGTCAGAAAATTTGATCGACACAGAAATTAAGCATCCGAGGAATGGACGAAATTGGATTTCGTTGTCCTAGTTTTCTCAACTAACCCATAATGTGCCTGCTGTGGGTAAAAAAATGATCAGGGTGACAATTCTTAGAATGATTTGAACTGATGGGATTCGAACTAAATCTTCCCATTTGTTTACCTGTTGCGCTAACCACTTTGTCACAAGAACAGTGGCCCTGCTCTAAGAGCTCCAGAGATTTAAAGGCGTTGGTTTTATCATTGTTCAAAGCCCAGCCGACTACGCAGAGCCATATCAGGGCTATAATTGCTTTCAATACGGACACAATACTTCGAGTACTAAATAAAAAAAAAAAACATTAACGAAAAAGAAAGTTAAGTACACACATCAATACATTCGCGCACATAATCCAAGGGGACGCCCCTGGCGCCGACCATTCCGTCCAATTTATCACACAGGGGATTTAAAAAAAACATAACTGAATACAAATTTAAAAACAACATAACTATGGACACTAAAACAATGAAATCGGGACTAAATTAACTAAAATTGCTTCCATATATCTCATTTCCCTAGAGCCAAAAACGCACTTAATATACCCAATGATCAGTCCTAAGAGAAAGTATGTAAGACTTTGTTGAACACATACATGTGAATGGTTCAACAAGGCAGACAATGATAGGTAGAAATGACAAGATGCAAAGGAACAAGGCAGAAATAATGATAGTGTCAGAAAAGAAGCTACAGAATTACCAGGAGGTGGGGATACCATTATATTGAAAGAGCCCCGGCTTCCCCACAGGGGAAAGGTCTTGGTTGGCCTGGCATCCATCAGATAAATGATGAAAGATGGAGTTGTGAGTTGTGCATTTGTTTATGAGGGATTCATCGCAAAATGCGTCCTCGCAACCAACACTATCTACCATCATACTCATCCACATCCATCATACATCATACATCATCTCATCCATCATCATGTGCCTTGCCGCATGGCGTTGGCGATCATGGCCTCCTTCGAATCTATGTATTGTCCGTGCAAGTATATCTCCACCTTTTCTGTCTTCATTCCTCGCGCGAATCCAACCAAAATTTTCTCCCGCTCTACCTTGCGCTGTTTTTCCTCCAGCTTTTCTGTTGTGCTCAATTTCTCTCGCCTCAATATAATGTCCTATAAGTGTTGCTGTTTGTTCCTAATCTTATTTATTAATGTTTTTTTTGTGTTTGCCTCCTTCAAGACTGTCTTGTTTGTTTTACTTTGCTGTCTGTGGAACTCGTAACAGCCAGATGCTTTCATCCTCTTATCGACTGACGTAGCCATCAATACATATAAAACTGTCAATTAACATGCGTCCTTGATGATCTGCATGCGCATAATTATACGTATGTATACACGGCAGGAAGCAGGAAAAAATGGCCTGAAAAAGATGTGACACCCAGAATATCGAAGCGGGGTCTGCTGGGTGAGGCGGACGGCTGGAAATGCACAGCAGATCTCCCACAATGGAAAAAAAAAACAATCAGAAATCACCAGTAAGAGTGGCATGAGACCAGACAGTTCTCCACTCCCACTGATCCAAACAAGTGATTCTAATCGAGCTGACTGTGCCATGCGAAAGTAGAATGGAGGAAGCCCGTATCTACAAGACTGAAAAGTATGCTAGTTTAGCTAGCAGCTTGAAAATATCTGGCTTAAAAGCCAAAGTCTTCGTCATAGAGGTTGAAGCAATGGGATTGATAGACACATTAGCCCATGATCTCATGAAGCAGCTCTCGATGTCGGAGAGAGAGAGAGAGAGGACCAGAGCCCTAAAGGCAATGACAGAAGCAGCGGAAAAGAGCTCTAGCTGGATCTAGATCAGGAGGAACGAAAGTGAACTTCATAAGGTTTAAAATGCCCCTATATGTTATGCTGCTGTTGATCAACGGCTAAATGAGATGTTCAGGCGCGAGTAGATCTATGCAAATGTTGACCTGGAATATGGAGAAATTCTCCACCTTTTACCCACCAGGCGCTTCCCAAGCGGGGATCAAACTCAGACCGTTCATTGGAAATTTAACGATTTTACTGCTTAACAATCGTGCCACCTCCGTGGGGATGCCGGGGGCTCTTTCAGTATAAATGATATCCACACCTACTGGAAATTACGTGCTAGAGATTTCCTCTTTTTTTTGTCACTCTCTTTGTTTCTTTCTTCCTCCTGTGCTTTTTGTCATTTCTTCTTCCTCTCATTTTCTGCCTTGATTGTCCATTCATCTGTATGCGTTCAATGAAGTCTTACATACTTTCTGTTAGGAACGATAATTAGGTACATGTATTAAGTGCATTTTTTGTTCTGGGGAAATGAGATATGTTGAAGCAATTTTAGATAACTTAGGCCCGTTTTTATATATGTTTCAGTGTTCTAAGCTTTGCTTAAATTTGTGTTAAAGTGTGTGTTTTTTTAAAAATCCCCTGTGCTATAAATTGGACGGAGTGGTCAACGCCAGGGGCACCTCCTTAGATTATGTGCTCAGATGCATTGATGTGTACTTAATTTTCTTTTCCCTTTTTTCCAGTTGAACTGGTGTGTGTGTTTTGAAACAGTTATAGACCTGAAATGGTTCCACGGAGTCGGCTGGGCTTTAATGAAAAATAACAATAAACAAGCTATCGCTCCAACGTTGCGACTTTTCAAAGAACAAACCTGTGGTTCAGCTTTTGTACAGATTTATAACACACCATGTGGGCGTGCGCTCACACGCAGACACATATAGACAGCAAGACAGAAGACAGGTAGACAGACAGAGAGATGGACAAACAGAAACACGTGCGCACACACACACACAC
>JAPXFY010000021.1:39896569-39904069 GCA_030674185.1 Monoplex corrugatus | reverse complement strand
TCTCCCTGGGTCTACCTGGTGCTCTCTTTCCCTCCAGCTTTCCCGTTGTGACCAGGTGTTCCAAATCCCCCTTCCTCATAAAATGGCCTAGAAATGTTGCCTGTCTTTTCGTAATCTTCATTATGAGTATCTACTTGTGTCTGCCTCCATCAAGACTGTCTCGTTTGTTTTCTTTGCTGTCCTGGAACTCTCAACATTCTTCTTAGAAACCACATCTCGGCTGCCTCAATCTTGTTCTGGCTTTGCTTGTTGCCTGTAGTTATGTGACAGAATCCTTGAGTTTGTGCAAAACTTATGCCCTGACAAAGTCTTAACATAGAATGTAGAAGGGATTGGGGTGAGGTGGGTAGGAACACTGGATTTATGAAACAGTAAACTGACACTACCAAAACGATTAAAAGAGTAAGACGAGCAGCGAACAGGCCAGTTTTTAAACTGCAGGCTGGGATTGAACTCCAGATATTCCATCTAGAGTCTGCAGCATTGTGAGCAGCACCATCCAGACAGCATGGAGAGGAGGCAGATGGAAGGGGATGGTCTACGAGTAATGAAAGAATGGGAAGATTAAGAAGGAGGGAAAAGGGCAGTGGTGATGTGGATGATGGTAATGATGAATGGTGGTCATTCGGCACCCGTATGTGAAGTGTGGGACTACGCACACAATTCCATAGAATGAGGCAGGCACTATTTTTTTTCTTCTCTTTGTCTCTTTCTCTGTCTGCTTGTCTGTTCCTTCTGTCTCTGTCTCTCTCCCTGTCTTGTTTCTCTGTCTCTCTGTCTCTCTGTCTCTGTCTCTGTCTGTCTGTCTGTATTCTGCTGTCTGTTTATTCTGTTGTCTCTTGTCTTCTCTGTCTATCTGTCTGTTTCTCCTCTCTCTCTCCTATCTATCTATCTGTCTATGTGTTTTTCTTTCTTTCTATCTTTCTATCTCTATATGTATATCTATTATACATTTGTATATATATGTTATAATATAGATAGATAACAGATAGATAGACAGATAGATAGATATAGATAGATTGATAGAAGATAGATAATAGCAATTAGATAGATATATGATAGATATGATAGATAGAATAGATAGATAGATAGATAGATATGATAGATAGATAGATATGATATAATAATTGGATATGTGGTCGAAGCACGCAGCAGAGTATTTAGCATACCAAGTAGCAATATACGCAGCTGACAACAACTTCACAATATTTTGTTGGACGCCAGGAGCAAAGTAAACCGAAGGCGATGTGGGCATTTATTTGGAACGTAGCGGGACACATTGCACTGTGAGCAAAATGAGAAAGTAAGGGTAGTTGTTTTAATTTTATTTCCCTTTTACTTTAAACAAAAAAAGGAGGTTACAGTATCTGAATAAATTTGAAAATTAAATTGAAATTATATCTACGGAACCAAGCATTCAGACGGAAGAAAGAAAAGAAAAACGTTCCTCACCAATCTTCTATCGCCGTAATAAGGAGGATGTTCAAGCCTCATCAATGATCATCAGTTTCATATCAATAAAGATATTCGTAGTTTGCTGGTGGTACGATGAGATTGTGGTACCTGCTCTGTTAGCTGAAACGCAAACATACATTCACAATTGCAGACATAGCTGGTTAGTAAATCAATATTAAGAACTTGTTTCTGCGAATGTTGATTTTCTATTGCCATTAATCTCATTTTGTTCCAGTCTTCAAGATCCACCGTGTCTAGCGACAAATGTGGTCATTTTTCTTCCCGGTTCATGCCGCGAATGTGGCCCTCCTCCCCCCCCCCCCCAACTCCTCTAAGCTTTTCTTTCTGCTCGCTGCTATGTTCCACTGGACAAAGGTGACATTGCTGCAATATGTATTCAGTTGATAGGTCCTTTTGACCGCAGGGACACGCTGGTAGGCTTGAGCTTGTGGTTCGTAAGGACAATTGATAAATTGTGGCTGTTTTTAAATCTTTAACTTCTATAGTGCAAACTGATTACTGTTTTCTGTTGCATTATATCCTCACATTGAAGTCTGAGTTTGTTCAAAAGGAATTCAGCGCATTTGGACGTCCATAATACGCTCCACTCAATTCTGACAGTCAATGATCTGTCAGATTCCCTGAGCCTGCGCTAAAATCAATGTGCTGGAAGGTCTTGAAGTGGGGGAAGGTGGAGAAAGGACTTATGATACACCTGAACTGATACCACCAGAATGATGGAAAAATTCAGATGGGCATCTGAACGGGCCAGTTTTTTAATGTTGTTACTGGTATTGAACCCGAGATATGATATCTTATGTCCACGGATCCGCAGCCGCGTGAAACAACTACCATGCCCTATGTTGTTAGTTTTAATTATGCCCTCTCTGGTAAGTTGCTCTATGTTTTATCCCCTCACCCTGTATATTTACTCTTCTTCATCAACTTCTTGACTAAAATGTGTGTTCGCGCGCGCGCGCGAGCACGCACACACACAAACACAACACACACACACACACACACACACACACACACACACACACACACACACACACACACACACACACACAGATATATATATATATAATGTATATATATATGTATATATATGTATATATATAAATGGACATACATGTATATATATATATATATATGAATATACTGTATATATATATATATATGTGTGTGTGTATGTATACATATATGTAATTATACACCACACACACACACACACACACACACACACACACACACACACACACACACACACACACACACCACATACACACATTCGCACAGGCACACATACACGCACGCGCGCGCACTCCTTCAATATGAAATCATCTCCTTCTCTTTCTCCAAAACAGAGATTTAAAGGAAACTGAGCGCACAATGTAGTAACAAATCGGCTGAATGGATTTCTTATGATCCGATTTGAGCAGCGAGATCTGTTTTCGGTGTGCTAAGCGGCTTTGTCCGGGTTGCCATCGATCCGGAAGCGAATCCTACAGCCGGGTCTTAGCAAAGATAGCGGGCGATTTGAGGTGCTAATTGGCACAGATTAGATTGAATGGGGTTGTTTGTGGGGAATGAGCCGTGATGTTCCCCTCTCTTCATCATCTTAAAATCCCCTCAGCCTGTGCTTTTCTTGGCTCCTTTTCTCTTTTCTCTTCTTCTCGTTTTTTTTTTTGGGGGGATGGGGTTAAGTGGACGAAAAGAAAAAGAAAAAGAAGAAGAAGAAGAAGAAGAACCGTTACAACGAGCAGCATTGGAAGGAAATGAGGAATTCCTGATGATGATGATGCCGTAGTAATGTTGATGTAATAGTGGTGGGGTGGTGTTGGTGATGGTGGTTGTGATGATGATGTTGATGATGAAGATGATGATGTTGGTGGTGGTGTGATGATGATGATGATGATGATGATGATGATGTGATTGATGATAATGATAATGATGATAGTTACGATTTGATACTGTTCTTATGTTTATGATTCTGATGTTTATTTATTATTATGACGTTTGAAGTTATGTTATTGCTGTTCTTTATTGCCATGTGCATTTAGAAGTCATACATCAGTTGATCATGTTTGTTTTATTCACTGTTTGTCGCTATTCAACACTCTACACTTAAGAACATTGTCTTAATTGTGAATGACAAAATCTCGATTTTTATCATTACTGTAAAAGACATTATTAGTTATTACCAATATATTATATTCATCATCATATGTATGACTGTCATACTCTTTGTGAAAATTCATTTTGAAATACCGGGTGCGTATTTTGCTTAATATCATTATATTCATGACTCTATTCTTTGCACTGTTTGTTAAGTACGCAGTATGATAGATATGTTATTTCTTTTACAAGAAAAGTCCTTCATTGCACAGGGACCAAAATTATGGAAATGAAGCGTGCCTCAAGGCTCCTTTTATTGGTCTATATCTGCTACTCGTCTGTCTTCCCAACAGGTGCGGATAGGCAGGTGGGTAAACGTCAGATTTCCAATCATAAGCCTGGGTTCAAGGATGCCGCTCTCCCCACCCCCCCCATCCCCGTGGGAATGCCGGGGGCTTTTTCAGTTAAATAGTATCCAAACCATCTGGAACTTCTGTGCTAGAAATTTCCTCTTTTCTGTCACTCTCTTTGTTTCTGCCTTGTTCCTTTGCTTTCTGTCATTTCTTCCTATTTCCTACCTTAACATCCATTCACCTGTATATGTTCGATAAAGTCTTACGTACTTTCTCGTAGGATTGATAATTGGGTACATGTATTAAGCGCATTTTTGGCTCAGGGTGGGGGCAGGGGTGTGGGTGGGGGGGGGGGTGAGATATGCAGAAGCAATTTTAGGTTTGAGTGTCCTTATCTATGTTTAAATTTGTATTCAGGTTTGTTTTTTGAATCCCATGTGCGATAGACTGGACGGTGATCAACGCCAGGGGCATATCCTTAGATCATGTGCGCGAATGCATTGATATGTGTACTTTTGTTTTCTTTTTCCTGTTGAAGTATTGTATGTTTTGAATGGTTGTAGCCCTGGTATGGCTCTGCGCAGTCGGCTGGATTTTAAACAATAATAATCAGCATGCCTGGGTACCTCCCGTCTGATGGACAAAGTTTGGAGATTTTCACGATCTTTCTGGTCAACCTGTGTGCAGATATGCCAGCCCCTAACATGCTTTCGTGTGTATACGCAAACAAAATATCAAATATGAAAGTTAAGAAAAATCCTGTAGGTCATGTAAAAATCCTGTAACTGATGTTTCCATTAGCTGGCTTATGGAGATCTGTATGAAAACACTCACCCTGCACACCCATCAAACAGAGAATATGCAGATTGTACAGCAACATGGCACATGCACAGCTGAACATAAAACCGTGCATAGTTGAATCTGAGAAAATAGAAACGCTATTTAAAAAAAGAGAAAGAATTCCACTTCTTTCTCTCTTTCTTTTTCTTTCTCCTGTTTTCCCCTTCTTATGCAAAAGTATGGGGAAAAATTGCAGACCTGTCAATCCAGAGAGGTTAAAAGAATTATCATTTAAAGAAATCCTATAATGCATAATATTTCATTGGGTTTAATGGTGACATACCCTTCCAGCCTGTCCTTTCGTTCATTATCGTCTGATTTGAAGTCAACAGTCCCGGGATAAACGTTTTCTAAGAGGTGAGGTAGGCCTATCTCCTATGAGGATGTCAGGGCTTTTCATAGTATATGTCTCCCCACTTCTGGAAACTGTGTGCTAGAAATGTATTCTTTCTGTCACTCTGTTTGTTTCCACCTTACTTCTTTGCTTTCTATCGTCTCTTTCTATCATTTTCTGCCTTGCTGGCCTGTTTACTTGACTTGTATGTTTTCCATAAAGTCTGCCATACTTTCTCTTAGGACTAATAATTGGGCACATGTATTAACTGCATTTTTGGCTCTAAGAAAATGTGATGTGCAACAGAAATGTTAGGTGATTCATACCACATTTATATACGTTTTTGTGTACAGTTCATCTATTTGTATTCATGTTTATTATTTTACCATTCCTGGTGATAGATTGGACGGAATTGTCAATACCTGGGGCATCTTCTTAGATTTTGTGCGCCAATGAAGTGATAGGTGTACCTAATGTTCTTTTCCTTTTGGGGGGTTTAAACAAGTATTGAGATGGTTACAACCCTGACATGGATCTGCACAGCTGGATGTGCTCTAAACACAAGTGGTAATGAGAAGAGTTAGGCTGATAGGAGAGTGATGTGGTGGAGAACCTACGACTTTCAGGTCAGCTGTTTGAACGTGGGTCTCTGTTATCTCCATCGCCGCTCTACATTTCCTAACCCTGATGAAAGTAAACAAACACTTACCAACACTATGCTTAACCTAGACTTTTATCTACGTAAATATTTAAACGCTCTTACCAACAAATACCTTTCAATTAACACCAGGAAGACAGTTCTTGAGTGTTATATAGAACCGATACTGTTGTATGGTTATGAGGCGTGGACAGTCAACACACCAAGTCAGAACAAAATTGAGGCAATTGAAATGTGGTTTCTAAGAAGAATGTTGAGAGTACCATGGACAGCAAAGACAACAAACGAAACGGTCTTGAAGGAGGCAGACACAAGAAGATCACTGATACAGAAGATTAAAATAATAAAAAGACAAGCAACATTTATTGGGCATTTCATGAGGAAAGAGGAATTAGAGTACCTGGTCACAACAGGAATTTTGGAGGGAAAGAGAACACTAGAGATAGACCCAGGGAGAAAATATTGGACGGACTTGCAGGGTGGCTGAGGACGGAAGGGGTGGGAGATGTACTTGCAGCGACAAGGGATAGATTCGTACGGAGGGCCATGATCGCCAACGCCATGTGGGCAGGGCACATGATGATGATGATGAGACATTTTATGTAAAGCCGGATATGCAGTTTTAATGTGATATTTAACAGACTCACACACCGAACATTATAAGGATTGCTTGATCATCTTGTTTTGATTGGTCTGTATCTATTTCAGTGTGTGAAATTCAATGTCGGAAAATTCACGTTCTCTCACTCCACCAGCTCCACAAGGGTTCGAATGTGAATGCAGATGGGGATTGAGTACATTCGTTTATCGTGTGCTTCTGAAATGACGTGCACACAGAATCCAGTGATTTCAGTTTTGAAAGCAAGCTAGGGAGTGAGTGAGAAGTAAATGTAAAAGACAACAAACAAAAGGAGATGCCATTGTTTTTATTCTATCAACGGTAAGGAAGTTGCTGAAAAGAGTTGACGTGCTAAAAAGCCAAAGAACGGCAAGTTTAAGTAAATTCGCGGCGTGGCTAGATGAATAGGCTGCTTACCCAGTTTAATGGCTGTTAGTGTTATACATTTTGCCTCTACCTGTCTCGCGAGATTGTGTCGATAATTTCACACGGGACAGCCTTGCAAACCATAAAGTCCTAATTGATTAACCGCACAAAAGCTTGTTGCCAAGTTTGTCCTGACAAAACGTTACAATGTCGTCGAGACAAAAAAACAAGCATTACTGCCATTGTCGCGAGCATGTAATTCTCTTCCTAGCTCTCCAAGTTATCCTTGCCCGACAGAGTGGTTTCCCTTGATGACAGCACGTGCGTGGCGTGTGAATGTGAGGGCTCGCTCTTTTATCATTGAATGTCTGCACTTCAGGTAAAGCGCAGGGTTTCACTTTCCTGCCCCAAGGCTTCTCACAGAGACAATAGGCGCCAGCACTTCCAGGCGCGTGTTAATTGATAGAAACAAATTGTGGCTAAACCATCTTCCATATTTTCTTGTGAGATCAGAAACTACGTTCTGACGTCATTGTTTTACGACACTTTAATCGGATGGTCAAGACATATTTTTGTTCTTTGTTATTCTTCGTTCTAGAGCACACACACACCACACACACACACACACACACACACACACACACACACACACACACACACACACACACACACACACACACACACACACACACAACACACACACACACACACCCCTGCCTTGGGGATGCCAGGGGGCTCTTTCAGTGTAAACATATCG
>JAPXFY010000021.1:39864069-39891569 GCA_030674185.1 Monoplex corrugatus | reverse complement strand
TGTAGATAGATTTCAATCGTACGTTATGTTGTGACAAGGAAAATGAACGAACACATTATTGATACGAGCCGACAAGGACGACAATCCATCGGCGCTTCTCCCACTCTCACCCGCTATCCCTCCCCCCTCCCCCCTCCTCCCCATCGCTTCAAAGCGCAAAAAGACTTTTACGATCGAAACTGTTTTGAGGTCCTTTAATATCCTATCCATTAATTGAGTTTAACCGCTGCCTCCATGTTTGCTGTCCACTTACGGAGGTAGAAAAGGCAGCTCGAGGAACAAGATGGCGGATATCTCTGCCGGGGGAGTCGTCTGCTTCCCACAGTGACAAAAGGCGGATCGTTTCCTTTCAGATGTCGTAAAAGGCTTCTCAGCAGGGGGTATTGAGATGGTGTCCTCTGTGTTTGTGGCCTTCTTTCTCTTTCCCATCTCCACGGATCAAAGCTTTTTGCCTGTTCACACAAAGCGAGGGACAGAGACAGTGAAAGAGTGAGATGGAACGAATTGAACGAACGACTGAAGGAAAAAATATTATGATGAACATCGGCCACGGGCCGCAATTCAAAACATGCAGGAAGTCTGGAAACGGGTGTAGCAACTGATAGCATCCAGCTGTAATTATATCATAATTCTACATACATGGACCCACAAAAATATTCACTAATCAACCAAACACAAAAAATACATATGCACAGAGAGATAAAGAGAAAGAGATAGGGAGAAAGAAAGAAAGAAAGAAAGAGATAGAGAGAGAAAGAGAGAGAAAGAGAGAGACAGAGAGAGAGAGAAGAGAGAGAGGGACAGAGACTGAAACAAAGAGAGAGGGGGGAGAGAGGGGGGAGGAGAGAAGAGACAGAGACAGAAAGAGAGGAGAGAGAGAGAGAGAGAGAGAGAGAGAGAGAGACAGACAGACAGACAGACAGACAGAGACAGACAGGCAGACAGACAGACAGACAGACAAAATAAAAAAAACAAGAGCAAGAACTTTTTTCCATTAAACGTCTGTCTCATTTTCTTAAAAAATTCTGTTTCATTTTGTATGTAAGATTTTTTTCTTTTGTCATAAACAGATTAACAAATTCTTGTTACATCAAGCACTTGCCCCTACAGGGTCTAGACTAATGCAAGTACACTATAATGCCGATGTACGGACTGTCCTAATACAAATGAAACAACAACAACAATAATAATAATAACAATAACAATGAAAATAATAATGATGATAACAATAGCAATAACGATAATAACAGAGTTCGTCTAATAGTTATGGTAATGATAACAACAACAACAACAATAATAATGATAACAACAACAATGATAATAATAATAACATTAATAATAATAGTAATAACAATAATAATAATAATAATAATAACAATATAATAGCAATAATAATAATAATAATAATAATAATAATAATAATAATAATAATAATAATAATAATAATGACAATGATGTTGATGCTGATGACGACGACGACGACAACAACAACAATAATAATAATGATAATAACAATAATAATAATAATATAATAATAATAATAATGATGATAATAATAATGATAATAAAAACAACAATATCAATAAAAAATATATTAATATTCATATTAATTTATTTTGCCACAGTGGATTTATCATGTGAAACTCTGGCCGCTCTCCACTTTCAGAGCATGTCGCCGCAGTGCAGTTCCACTCGTTTTTAAATTTTTTTTTATTCATTTATTTTTAACCGAGACTTCAGAAAGGCAAGAAGGCTAATTTGCCATCAGGGGAAGGGGTCTGGGAAATCAGCCTATCTCTCCAATGTTTTATACCACCTTAGCCGGGCAAATACTCTCCTCTTCACGATTTTTAACTGCCGTGGGATCTTTAGAGTGCGTAGACTAGAAGGCAAAGTCCGACTCGTTTTTCGTCCCCTTCCGAAGGACTAGACGTTTAGTTCGATTTTTCTGCCTAACTGAGAAGAAAAGTAGAGGCCTCCACGGGATACGAACTCTGGTACCTTGACTTAATGAAGTTATTTGCAGGCGAACGTCTGAAACCATTCTGCCACTCTTCTCCTTAATGATACTACTACTGCTACTATTATTACAACTACCACTACTACCACTACTACTACTACTACTGCTGCTGCTGCTACTGCCACTACTACTATTACTGCTGCTTCTTCTCTGTTTGCTGCTGCTGTTGTTCCTATTATTACTACTACTACTACTACTGATAATAATAATAATGAAACTAACGGTAACAATAATAACAACAACAACAACAAGAACAAGATGAACAATAATACTGATAATTTCTTAATGATGATGGTGGCGTAGTGATGATGATGATGATGATGATGATGATGATGATTTCTGACATTATCTGTGTGTCTCTAGGCTACATCTGTAACAATAACCACAACAAAAGAACAAGAAAAACATAACAAGAAGAAAATAATAATAATGACAACAACTACAACAACAAACAATGAAACAATGATAACAATACATTGTAATGATGATGATGAACAGCTGATCAGCCCCACTCCACCTCTGTCTACCCCCGTCCTCTTCCTCTTCCTTTCCCTCCCCCCCCCCCCCTTCCTAACACCCAAAAGAGGGTTTGCACAGCTCCTCATGAACGGTCTGGATGGCAATTTAATGCTCAGTTAATTGTCCTCACGTGCTGATCTTTTAATCCACAGGGTGAAAAGGAATAAAACGTGAATGTTGGGTTTGCGTGAGATGGAGATGGAGACGATGGGAGAATATGTATCTATGGATGAATGGCAATGCAAAGTGAAAGAAAAAGACTACCGATGACAAAAAGAAATAATCAAAACTTACAAGGACAACAACAACAACCCCAACCACACTACAACACACCACTCACCCACACCCACCTACCCACTCTCACACCACACACACACACACAACGACACCACACCAACACACCACGCACACCCACGCACACACACCACACACAACACACACACACACACACACACACACACACACGCGCGCGCACACACACTCACGCACACACACACACACACACACACACACACACACACACACATACACACACACACACACACACACAAAAGACGATGATCAAGCAATTGCATGTTTTCTTCTTCCCCTTTTTTATATTGTCATTTTGAATGTATATTTTGGTTGATACATGTATGGTTTTTTTTTGACGAATTTGTGTTGGTATATGTCACTTCGAAAACCAACAGTCTCGATCGAACTTTTATAAATAAGATATTCTCCTTTCAAGTCAAACTTTTTATCAAAATATGGTGACTGAAACATTCTCTTAGCTCCAGCTGCCGTTGCTAAGTCAGGTAATGTGCAATCGAAATTGTGCTTTCATGGCTACCCATTTGTAAGGATCTTTCGGCAAGAGTGTGGCAAAATTGCTTCAATAAACATGCAACAAATCTTCGCTGACATGTTTTGTTAAAAACATACGCCCCACACGCACACACGCACGGGCACGCGCGCGGCAAGCACATAGGCATACACACACGCGCGCAAGCACGCACACACACACCACACACACAACAACAACACAGAAGAGCAGAGCAGAAACATGAAGAGACAGAGAGAAGAGACAGAGAAGAGACAGAGACAGAGACGACAGACGACAGAGACAGAGACAGAGACAGAGAGACAGAGAACACAGAGAGAGACGGACAGAGGACAGAGGGACAGAGACAGACCGACAGACAGACAGAGGGATAGACTAGCACCAGCCGTATCAAACAATCTTTACAAAAAGTTAAAAGTTTCCACGAAATTCATGGGTAAAGTTTGTATATATAGATGTGTGTTGGGAAAAGAAAAAGATGGGAGTAGGGCTAGGAAGAGGAAGGGAAGAAAAGATGCATTCAGAAGACAGAATAGTTACAACGGACAGCAAGAAGAGAAGAGCCCACTCACGTATCAATTGGGAACAAACAAAGACTTGGCACGAGGCACTCCAGCCGTCTAATCAGCCAATTAAACGCCCCGCTGTATTTCAAAATTTAATTTGAGCCACCCGCCATCCTTTGCGGTGGTCACGCGGGCACGTGACGGCGGCCCTCTCGAGCCGTCGGGGAGAGCCCGGTAATTTCTGTGTTGCGTTTCTTCTTGTTTTCCCGTTCGAAGTTTGTCTTTCCTGGTCGCGTCTGTAGGCTTGCCAGTCCGTCTCATTTGCTGAACAAACTTCTCCAATATGGCGGCAATTACTGCCAAACGTCGCCCGATTAAAACGAGGATGGGCGGAAATTCAAAGGGAAATTGCCTCCTTTGGAAACACTTGTGCTCTGGCGTCTTTGCCGCCATGACACTGGCTCCAACACTAGAGGTTCCGGACCGTCTTGGAGTGATGGGCACAGAACGTGGTCTGGAAGAGGTTTCGATGGGTGCTTGGACAACTATTGGCGCCTCTTTTCAGGGCTTGGATGGAAAGATGTGGGGTTTTTTGCCTCCCTTCCTTTTTTTCATGTGTGTGTTCCCTTTCAAGGGTCTTCTTCGCGGTTTTTTTGTCCGTGGTGGTGAGGTTGTTGTGCTGGCCACAAAGTGGATGATACCGGCTAGGGCCATCTGGTGCCGATTCCATACTTTTGACTTGCCTTCCATCTTTCCGTGCTATCGTCCGGATGTTAGCTTCAGTGTCTTTTGGGGCTTGTTTTTGTTGTCGTTGTTGTTTTGTTTTTCGTTGTTTTTCTTCGTTGTTGTCGTCTTCTTTTCTTTTCCTTACTGTTTCTGTTTTTACTGTTAGGAAGTATGATGCAATTTTTTTCTTTTTAATTTCTTTTTGTTTCTTATTTCTGTTGTCGTTTGAATAAATTGCAAATTTGCACCTTTTTTTTAACTCCATATCTTCCTGAAGAAAGAGGAATTTTCAGACTGAAAACCAAACACAGGAAGTTTGTTTTCCTGTATGTATGTGTGTCTGTGAACAAAATACGTTGAGCTACGATTTTCTGCTTCCTTAATTGTAGAAATTTACCAGTGTGTTAGAAATCACGTGTTAGAAATCGTAATTATTGCCTACACAGTTGCATCCTCTCGCGCGTACACTCACAAACAAACAAGCAAGCAAACAAACAAACAAACAAACAGACAAACAAACAGACAAGCAAACAAACAAGAAGAGAGAGAGAAGAGAGAGAGAGAGTAAAAGAGAGAGAGAAAGGGAGAGAGAGAAAGAGAGAGAGAGAGAGGCACGCATACACATATGGTTTATGGAAGCTTGTCGACAGTAGAAGTGAAAAAGAAGTATAACCAAAACGTTTTTTTTTTCCATCATATTAGATGCGCTGGGGAAAAATAAAGTAGAAAAGGGATTGGGGAGTTGGCAAAAATTAACTTTCAATGAACAGTAAAAGACGGAATATTCGTAAATCAAGCCGTCAGTACTTTCTGGTTGACAAAGAAGTAAAATTAAGTTGAAGAGGGAAATAAAAGTATGCAGAGTAGACCCAGGGAGAAAATGTTGGACGGACTTGCAGAGTGGCTGGGGACGAGGAGGTGGGGGAGATGCTGGGGCAACGAGAGATAGAGACAGATGGAAGTCCATGATCGCAACGCAATGCGGCAGGGCACCTGATGATGATGATGAGAGTAACTTGCTGCCATTAGACATTACTTCTTTCTCATACTAAAAGAGGGCTTAGAACTCTTTTCACTTAACTCATCGATCATACAAGTATATACAACATACTAACAACGAAAACATACAACAATGATTAAGGTGATTTCTCTTATATTCATTCCACTTCTTTGTTTCTCCCTGCCTCCTAAAACATAAACCAAAGAAAATCCTGCATGTTGGCAGGGGAAAGACGGACCTTCTCCCAATTAAGCACAATCAACATCCACTTTCCGTTGAGATAGTTTCTCTACACAAGTGCCATATTTGCGTGGACAAAACGCGTTTGAATCTCGTTTGTTGCCAAAAATCACCGACGCTTCCTTTCGGCCGGAAGTACAAATGTTTAGCGCCTGCGCGAAGACGTGCCTGTCGGCAGATTGGAGACCAAACACGATCTAATTGGTGTTAGTAGCAAGATCGTGTGAAGACCAAGACTCGCTCTAACGTGCAAAAAATGGCGAAAACGAAGAGAAGGAAGGAAGGGAGAGAGAGAAAGAGAGAGAGAGAGAGAAGAGAAGACAGACAGACAGACAGACAGAGATAGACAGAGAAAGAGAAAGAGAGACACACACACACTCACACAGAGAAACAGAGAGAGAGAGAGTGACACAGAGACAAAGACACAGAGAGAGAGAGAGAGAGAGACAGAAGAGAGACAGAAGAGAGAGAGAAGAAGAGAGAGACAGAAGAGAGAGACAGAGAAGAGAACAGAGAGAGACAGAGAGAGAGAGAGAGAAGAGAGAGAACAGAGAGAGAGAGAGAGACAGACAGCAGAGACAAAGAGAGAAACGGACGGACGGACAGACAGACAGACAGAGAGGTGGTTTGCTCTAACCTCTGCATGACGCACCCTCATAATCATCATCGTTGTCGTCGTAGTCATCATCATCATCAACATCGTCGTCGTCGTCTCATCATCATCATCATCACCACTCTTCTTCTTCTTCTTCTGCTTCTTCATCATCATCATCATCAGCACAGCAGCAGCAGCAGCAGCAGCAGCATCTTTCTTCTTCTTCTTCCCTCTCCTCCTCATCTTCTTCTTCTTCCTCTCTTCCGTCCTTCTCCTCCTCCTGTTCTTTTTTTTTTCTTCTTCTTCTACTTTTTCTTCTGTTAGTTCTTCTTCTGTGTCTTCCGTTTCGTCTACTCCTAATTTTCTTCTTGTGTTTCGCTTTTCTGCTACATAATTTTTTTTAATACATCTTCCTTCTGTTCTTCATTTTATTTCCACTTTGCGCTTATCTTCCCCACCCCTATTACCCCCCCCCCCCACACCACCACACCGTCAGCAACACAGACAAGAGAAATTGAGAAAAAGAAGCAAAGACAAACACAAGTTGAGAGGATTCAGTGTGATGAAGATGGAAGGGTATCACAGCTCATTCCCCGACAAACAACCCCATTCAATCTAATCTGTGCCAATTAGCGCCACAAATCGCCCGCCATCTTGCTAAGACCCGGCCGTAGGATTCGCTTCCGGATCGATGGCAACACGGAGAAAGCCGCTTAGCACACCGAAAACAGATCTCGCTGCTCAAATCGGATCATAAGAAATCCATTCACGGGATCCTCTATTATAACGTGTGAGCAATTTAATCTGCTATTTAATCGCGCTTTAGAAAAAAAAAAAAAGAGATAGTTTCGTATTTGTTAGAAGGAGCGTGAGTGCGTGTGTGTATGAAATAACATACATACATACAAAACACACATGCACACACTACTATATTCGTGTTTGTATATATATATATATATATATATATATATATATATATATATTATACATATATACATATATATTTTACATATATATATATATATGTGTATGTACATATATATATATATATATATATATATATATACATATATACAGAGACAAGGAAGGAGCACAAGAGAAAAGGGGAGACAGAGGCAGACAGCAGAAACAGAGAGACAGAAATAGATAGAAGAGAACAGACAGACAGAAAAGAGAGAGAGAGACAGAGACAGGGAGAGAAGAGAGAGAGGGACAGACAGACAGACGGACAGACAGACATACAATTGAGTGTTTTTGTGTGTGTGATGAGAGAGAGAGAGAGAGAGAGAGAAAGAGAGAGAGAGGCAAGAGATGGAGAGTGAGAGAATTTTTGTGTGGTGTGTGTGTGTGTGTGTGTGTGTGTGTGTGTGTGTGATGTGTGGTGTGGTGTGTGTGTGTGTGTGTGTGTGCGGGCGCGTGCGCTCGCCGCAGTTGTTGACTGATTTGTGGTCCCGCACTGCCAACATTTACGCACATTGACTGACTGTTATCATCATCATCATCATACATCACCACTAACCACTTAACGCTTATCCACCCCCTGTTTCTCCTGACCCTCTCGCTCTGGCTTTGTCTTACTCCTGGAAACGTTATGAACTACCTGCTCCCAACACGGTGTTATCGACCCACCCTCCTTCTTTCTCCACCCCACCTCTCCCGTGTCACTCATATTTACATGGTTTTCTACGTCCTGTCACTCACATGAACGTATAATTGTCCCCCCCCCCCCCCCCCCCAATTCTTTGTTTCTTTTCTTATTAAACAACGGGTAATTATTTCATATGAATCAGAGGTGCACATTGTGTGTGTGTGTGGATGGGTGGGTGGGGGTGGAGTGGGTGGGTGGGGGTGGGAGTGGGTGGGTGGGGGTGGGTGGGTGGGCGTGTGCCTCTCTCTGTCTCTCTGTGTCTGTCTCTCTGTCTGTCTGTCTGTCTCTCTCTCTCCAGCTCTCTCTCTCTCTCACTCTCTCTCTCTTTTTCTCTCTGTTTCTGTTTCTTTCTCTCTCCTCTCTCTCTCTCTCTCTCTGTCTAGCTCTCTTCTCTCTCTCTCCCTCTCTCTTCTCTCTCTCTCTTTCTGTTTCTGTCTGTTTCTTTCTCTCTCCCTCTCTCTCTCACTTCTCTCTCTCTCTCTCTCTCTCTCTCTCTCTCTCTCTCTCTCTCTCTCTCTCTCTCTCTGTGCGCGGTCAATGTCTGGTTGTGTCTCTCTGTTTGTGAGAAAACGTTTGGTCATGCGTATGGATTGCTAAGAATATTTAAAGACATAGCTTTGGAAGGTTAAACATCAAGATCAAAGTCACACGGACCAAAATAATGTGCTCAAAAGAAGTAGTTTTCACGGAAGATGTGCATTAATAGTTCATTCTGAGAACTTTTGCACATATTTACACTGTATTGGCTGTTTGTGACAATCTACCGTTGTCTTGGATGCACATCAAAGTTTTATATGAAACAACGTTTTTTTTAACATCACAGTGAACTTGAGATGTACAAAATCTGTATTTATTTTAAAAAAATTGTATGAAAAGGGAGATTACTAGAACAACTTGACTGTTTTGTTTTTTTCCCGTTCCACCTCCCTCCCTCTTCATCTTCCTCGTATTTTTTCCAGCTCCCCCTGATGGCAGAAACATCTAGCTGTTAACTTATTGATGGAATCATTAAACCATGAAGGTAAAACGAAGACAAACGATGTAACTGATAGCTTTTCGCAAACAGGAAGGGGGCGGAGGGGGGTGGGGGTTGGGGGGGGCGGAAGGGGGAGAATTCCAGACGATGAAAATGTTGACGAGCAATTAAGTAAATTAACAAGACACCGACCATGGTCTTTCACTTAATTTCCCAACGGGAGGTAAACCATTTCCCGTGAAACAGTTGTCTCCCATTGTGGATCATAATTAGGTTTGATGGCTGACCTGTGAGTTGGCAGCGAGCAATGGTACGTTTAAAATGAAAAATAAACCAAAGACGATCGTGCCATGTGATATTTTGTCATTCTTTAGAAAAAATCACTGCATACAATTCATTCAGAAGCAAAAAAAAAAAAAAAAGAACTGGATGACAAAAGAAATTTTAGGCTTGATGGAGGAAAGGAGGAAAGCAAAGAGAAACGAGGAGATATACAGGAAGATAAACAAAGAAATCAGGAATAGTGCAATGAAGCTAAGGAAGCTTGGCTGAAAACAAAATGCAAAGAAATAGAAGACCGACACAAAACGACCTCAGGGTATGTACAGTCGAATTGAAGAAATTGTTCCACAGGAAAAATACATGCACATCAACTGGTTGCTTAAAATCGAAAGATGGTACGCTTATCACGGAAAAAGCAAAATATTAAACAGATGGGGAGAGTACATTAAAGACCTTTTTGAAGATGTTAGAAACGAAGAACACATTTTAAGAAAAAACGTTGAAGGACCACCATAATGAAAGATGAATTAGAGCACCACTGAAAAAAGATGAAACCAGGAAACGCCCCAGGACCAGACAACATTATACAGAGTTGATTGAAGACCTGGAGGAATTTGGTATTGAAAAGTCCTCGTAAATAAAATTTATGACACTGGAAAAATCCCCAAAGATATATCAAAATCAATTTTCATTGCACTTCCAAAGAAGACAGGGGCGAAGAATGCAAAACTTCCATCGCACGATCAGCTTGATGAGTCATGTAACAAAATCTTATTAAGAATAATCATGATGAGGACAAGGAATAGAATCAAAAGATAAATAGCAGATGAACAGTGTGGATTTGTGAAAGGAAAGGAACTATTAATGCCATATACATCCTAAGAACTATCATAGAGAGGTCAATTGAGATGAATAAGGATTTTATTTATGCTTTGTTGATTATACCAAGGCTTTCGATCGGGTACGACATGAAGAATTGATCAACCAACTAGAAAGACTTAATAATTGATGGAAAAGACCTACGAATAATCAGAAATATGTATTGGGAACAAACAGCTGCAATGAGAATAGAAAACGTATAAGCTCTTTCCAAAACATCAAAACAGGAGTCAAACAGGGTTGTGTTTTTTCACCAGATCTGTTTTCACTTTACAGCGAAAACATCATGAGAAACCTAGAGGAATACCCTGTATTAAAGGAAAAATGATAAACAATATTCGATACGCAGATGACACCGTGCTAATTGCAGAAAATGAAAGGGACTACAAAACCTTGTGAATATACTTGAAATAGAAAGCAAAGGTAAAGAGTTGGAACCAAACAGCAGGAAGACTGAAGTCATGGTGATCAGTAAAAAACATGAAATTCCTCATGCAAAATAAGAGCAAACGGCACAGCCTTGAGACAGGTTGATAAGTTTAAGTAGCTGGGAACGATCATTTCACTGGACGGCAGATGCACTTCAGAAATAGCCAGCAGAATCGGCCAAGCCAAAATAGCATTCAAGAAATGAAAAGCATTCTTACCAACAAATGCCTATCAATTAACATCAGGAAGAGAGTTCTCGTATGTTACACAGAACCATACTGTAATACGGTTGTGAGGCGTGGACAGTCAACAAGCAAAGCTAGAACAAGATTGAGGCAGCTGAGATGTGGTTTCTAAGAAGAATGTTGAGAAAACAAACGAGACAGTCTTGATGGAGGCAGACACAAGAAGATCATTCATAAGGAAGATTGTGAAAAGACAGGCAACATTTATAGGCCATTTTATGAGGAAAGGGGAATTGGACCACCTTGTCACAACGGGAAAGCTGGAGGGAAAGAGAGCACCAGTAAGAAGATATTGGACGGACTTGCAGAGAGGCTGAAGACAAAGAGGGTGGAAGAGGTGCTTGAAGCAACAAGAGATAGAAACAGATGGAAGGCCATGATCGCCAACACCATGTGGCAAGGCACTTAATGATGATGATGATAACAATTCATCATCGTCATCATCATCATCGTCGTCGTCGTCGTCGTCGTTGTCGTCGCTGTTAAGCTTATATCAAAGTCATTTAAAAATATGTCAGTTATTAGTAACATCGAAGACAATTCATGTCATAATAATATGTAGTGCCTCATTTTATTACTGAAAAACATTGTTTTCATGCAGTATGCGTGTGTTCAATCAATTTCAACGGGAAAATAATGTATGTCATCTTGAAATTCTATACATCATGTTGTTAAAATGAGAGCAAAAATGATCTTTGAAGAAAAATGAACGAAAAAGAAAAAGACCCAGCTCTATTGAGTAAAAATCCCCTTCTAACGCAGTGAACAATAAACCGTGTTTATTTGCAGATGGAAAGAGAGAGAGAGAGAAAGAGACAGACAGACAGACAGACAGAGATACAGACAGACAGACAAAGAGACAAACAGACAAACAGACAGACTGACAGACTGACAGACTGACAGACAGACAGACAGACAGACAGAGATACAGACAGACAGACAAACAGACAAACAGACAGACTGACAGACTGACAGACAGACAGACAGAGAAACAGTTAGAGACAGATACAGAGAGACGGACAGACATACAGAGACAGACAGAGTGACAGACAGATACACAGTCGCGCAGACACACAAATACACAGACACACAGAGACAGAGAGAGAAGACAAACAGATTGAACAGACAGAGAAACAGAGATAGAAATAAAGAGACAAAGTGAGAAAGAAAGATAGAGGGAGAAAGAGAAAGGCAAAGAGAGAGAGAGAGAGAGAGAGAGAGAGAGACAGACAGACAGACAGACAGACAGACACACAGACACACTGACACACAGACAGGCAGACACACAGGCACACATATAGACAGACTGTAAAACAGACTGACCATCTGACAGACATAAAAACAGACTTGCAGAAAGGGAAGGAAAGAGAGAGAGAGACAGAGAGAGACAGAAAGAAGAGACTAAGTGAGAAACAAAGAGAGAGAAGGAGAGAGAGACACACAGAGACATACAGAGAGAGAGAGTCAGATAGTGAGAGAGAGAGAGTGTATGTGTGAGAGAGAGAGAGGGGGGGAGAGAGAGGGAGAGACAGACAGACAGAAACAGAGACAGAAAGACAGACAGACAGAGAGAGAGAGACAAAGACAGAGGGAAAGACAGAGACAGAGAGAGACAGAGACAGAGAGAGATAGAAAGACAGAGAGAGACATAGAGAGAGAAAAGACTTTGATACTGAGAAAGACAGACAGACAGATCCGTTCATCCAGACACCCACAAACCCAAACAAGCTCTTCCCACCTCGATCTCAAACCTTCTCCAATACCACAAGAAACAACATAACAATGGACAGACAGGTAGACAGACAGACAAGAGGGACGGGACAGGTGAAAGGGGTTTGGTGGGGTAACATTACAAGGGCAATTTGTGTAATCACACCACAGCTTGGAGGATTGGCACTTGGCTCAGGGGGGCGGATGCTTTAGTGGGATTAATGGCACTTTATTAGACGGGGTGGTGGTTTTTTGTTTCAATCTGTCTTTGTGGTTGTGGGGAGGAAACAATAATATCAAGTAGAGGAATTGGTGGTAAAACGACACGAGGTGATCTGTACATGTGTGTGTGTGTGTGTGTGTGTGTTGTGTGTTGTGTTGTGTGTTGTGTGTGTGTGTGTGTGTGTGTGTGTGTGTGTGAGTTGTGTGTGTGTGTGGAGAGAGTGTGAGTGGGTGGTGTGAGTGCGAGTGTGTGTGGATGGATGGAGGCGGAGATAGTATTGATGTGTGAGTGTGTGTGTGTAGTGTGGTGGGATGTGTGTGAGGGTGTGAGAGAGCAGAGAAGACAGAGAAGAGAGAGAGAGACAGACAGAGACAGAGACAGACGAGAGAGAGAGACAGACAAGAGAGAGAGAGAAGTGAAAGAGAGACGGGAGACGAGAGAGACAGAAGACAGACAGACAGAGACGAGGACAGAGTCAGAGAAATAGACAGAAGACAGACAGAGAAGATAGAAGAGACAGACAGAAGACAGAGACAGACAGAAGAACAGAGAGAAGAGAGACAAGAACAGAGAAGACTCAAGTACAAAAGACAGACAGCAGAGATTCATTCATCCAGACACCCACAAATCCAAACAACCTCTTCCCACATCGATCTCAAACCTTCTCCAATTCACCAGAAACAACGTAACAATGGACAACAGGTAGACAGACAGACAGACAGGAGGGACAGGTGAAAGGGTTTGGTGGGGAAACATTACAAGGGCAATTTGTGTAATCACACCACAGCGTGGAGGATTGGCACTTGGCTCAGGGGGAATGCTTTAGTGGGATTAATGGCACTTATAAGACGGTGTGACGGTTTTATTTTTTCAATCTGTCTTTGTGGTTGTGGAGAGGAAACAGTAATATCAAGTAGAGGAGATTCGGTGGTAAAACGACACGAGGTGATACTGTGTGTGTGTGTGTGTGTGTGTGTGTGTGGTGTGTGTGGTGTATGTGTGTGTGTGTGTGTGTGAGCGTGTGTTGTGTGTGTATGTGTTGTGTGTGAGCGTGAGCGTGTGTGTGTGAATGTGTGTATGTGGTGTGTGTGAGAGAGAGACAGCAGACAGACAGACAGAGGGAGAGAGAAAGAGGAAGATAGAGATATAGAGAGACAGAGACAGAGACAGACAGACGACAGACAGGAAGGCAGAGTGAGAGAGAGAGACGGAGGAGAGAGAGAGAGAAAGAGAGAGAATGCTCAGAAACAGGAAGGCAGAGAGAAAGAGAGAGAAGAGACAGAGACAGACAGGCAGCAGGAAGGCACAGAGAGAGAGAGAGAGAGAGAGAGAGAGAGAGAGAGAGAGAGAGAGAGGAGAGAGAGAGAAAGAGAGAGACAGAGATAGAGAGCACAGCAAAACAAACACACACACACACAACACACACACACACACACACAACACACACACACAGAGAAAGAGAGAGAGAGAGAGAGAGAGACAGAGAGAGAGAGAGAGACAGACAGACAGAAGAGAAGGCTCAGAAAAGGAGAAAGACAGACAACAGACAGACAGAGATCCGTTCATCCAGACAACCACCTTGATCTTAACCTTCTCCAATACCACCAGAAACAACGTAACAATGGACAGACAAAGGTAGACAGACAGACAAGAGGGACAGGTGAAAGGGGTTTGGTGAGGGAAACATTACAAGGGCAATTTGTGTAATCACACCACAGCGTGGGGATTGGCACTTGGCTCAGGGGGCAGCGGATGCTTTAGTGGGATTAATAGCACTTTATTAGACGGGGTGGCGGTTTTGTTTCAATCTGTCCTTGTGGTTATAAGGGAGGAAACAATAATATTAAGTAGAGAGATCGATATATGTTGGTGGTTGAGTGTGTGTGTGTGTGTGTTGTGTGTTGTGTGTGTGTGTGTGTGTGTGTGTGTGTGTGTGTGTTATATGTGTTGTGTGTTTGTGTGTGTGTGTTTGTGTGTGTGTGTGTTGTGTGTGGTTGTGAGTGTTGTGTGTGTGTGTTGTAGTGTGTTTATGTTGGTGTGTGTCTGTGTGAGTGAGTATGTGTGTTATTTGTGTGTTTGTGTGTGTGTCGCGCGCGCGCGCGCGCGTGTGTGTGTGTGGTGTGTGTGTGTGTTGTGGTGTGTGTGTGTGAGTGATGAGTCTGTTGTGTGTGTGTGTTGTGTTATGTGTGTGTGTTTGTGTGTAGTTTGTGTGTAGTAGTGAGTGTGTGTGTGTGTGTGTGGTGTGTGAATGAATTTGTGTGTGGCGGTTTGGGTGTTTGTGTGTGTGTTGGTGTGGTGTGTGTGTGAGGTGTGAGTGTTTGTGTGTTGTGTGCGTGAGGTGTGTCTTTGTGTGTGTGCGTGGAAGCGGTGAGCGTGGTTAGTGTGTGTGTGTATGTGGGTGTGTGTGTGAGTGTGTGTGTGATGGAGGTGGTGAGTGAGGTGTGTGTGGGGGGTGGTGGGGCGGGTATGAGCCGGTTAAAACCAAAAATCCACAATGATTTGAAGGATTGATGGATTCGAACCCACAACCTTCCAGTCGGTAGTACGTTGCGCTAACCACTACATCACAGCGACTGGTCCATTTTAAGACTATGCTTTGGCCATAGATTTTGAGCACTCTCAAAGAGTCTGTGAGACAATTTCTAGCAAATTTAATGATGTGCATATAAAAATGTTCGAACACGATGAATTCCTGTTGAACATACTCCAAACATTCATAATTTGTGTGTGTGTGTGCTACTCTACGGTATAAATTTACTGTAAAAATGAGATTATCAACATAGCTTGGTCATTTCATCATCCGTTGCCATTGAGACTGGCGAGATGAGGTCCCCCGTTGTGATCCTTTTAGAGGTAGTTACGTTGATTACTGATGTGACGATTAGTCCTGAAGGTAACATCTTTCTATTGCTTCCTACATTGGTCAGGCCTAGGGGATATTAATTCTGCTTGTTTGCAGACTTTAGTGATTTTGGTTTTGTTTCTTTGTTTGGTTAAAAAGACTAGTTTGCCGAAAATTTGCAATTGTTGTTTTTCGTCGATTAGATACATGTATTCATTCTCTTTTCGTGTGTATCTAATAACTGTTCGCTTTCAACACTGGTAGTTCGTTTAATTTATTCACAACATAATTCTCTGATCATACCATCACGTTTCATTTTGAGTAATTAACATCTGTTGAATCTGAAGATGAATTTGAGTGACAATTTGCATATTTATCATAAGCCTATGCAAATTAAACTAGAATATCTATTTTTATGAAGAATAAGTGGTATGTTTTCAAACTCCACATTGTATTATAAATATGCAGACCAGACAACGAGAGTGCTTCGTAAACCCCATCTGTAAACAATTTATAACATCATAACAGTGCTGTAAAATCATTTCTTTTCAGTCTGGAAACGCTTGTTGTCTTTAGGAAAGATAATAGATGAATATAATCAGGAGAAAAGAGTGGCAATTGCACCAGTTTGGCAGCATGAAAAATCAGTCTACCCATCCCTTCCTCCTCCCTCCCTTCCTCCCCCTCCCGGCTCTTCTCTCTCTCTCTCTCTCTTTCTCTCTCTCTCTTTCTCTCTCTCTCTCTTCTCTCTCTCTCCTTCTCTCTCTCTCTCTCTCTCTCTCTCTCTCTCTCTCTCTCTCTCTCTCTCTCTCTCTCTCCCCACTCTGTGCGTCTTTGTCTCTTTTCCATTTATCTCAAATCCTGTTATTCTTTGAGTTGTTTACATATTTTGTCTTATAATCTTGAATCGTTAATGTATTTTGTTCTGAAATTTTAGTTCCAGGCAGGTATCAAGATTATCAATGGCAAAATCGAAACATTCGTTTCAGCCGTTAACTTCTACAGTTGAAAAAAAAAAATAGTATCGTTGTCCTTGAAATTGTCATTCTCTCTGTCTGGCTGGCTGGCTATCTGTCTCTCTTTGTCTGTTTGTCTGCCTGTCTCTGTCTGTTTGTATGACTGTCTGTATGTCTATCTGCACCCCCTCGCTCTCTCTCTCTCTCTCTCTCTCTCTCTCTCTCTCTCTCTCTCTCTCTCCCTCTCTGTCCGTTTGTCTCTCTTTGTATGCTTCTATTTCTCCCTCTGTCTTTTTCTGTCTCTCTATCTCCGTCTTTGTCTTTCTGTCCCTATTGTTGTCTTCTTCTGCTCTGCTCTTCTCTGTGTATATCTGTCTGTCTTGTCTGTCTGCTCTGCGTCTGTCCGTGTGTCTGTCTGTCTGTCTCTCTTTTCCTCTTTTTTCCTTTTCTTGTTCTTTTTTCTCTGCCACCCCTTTCCTCTCACACAAACTTTTTGGAGAACTTGGAGCCGTGAGGGTAAGCAAAAAACACACACACACACACAAAAAAAGAAGGCAAGGCACAAAGACACAGAAAACCTTCATACCCCCCCTTGCTGAGAACCTTTCACGACATCTGAAAGGAAACGATCCGCTTTTTGTCACTGCGGGAAGCGGACGACTCTCCGGTAAAGGCATCCGCCATCTTGTTCCTCGGGCTGCCTTTTCTATCTCCGTAAGTGGAGAGCAAACATGGAGGCAGCGGTTAAACTCAATTAATGGATAGGATATTAAAGGACCTCAATGCAGCTTCGATCTGAAGGCCCGTATACCTTGAAGGGATGGTGAAAAGGTTGTGATCGATCGCTGTCCGTGTCGGCTCGTACATAGGGGGGAGGAGGTATCAATAGTGCCTTGTAATATACAAAATGATTAGATCTGATCGGCACGCAGTGTGTGTGTGTGTGTGTGTGTGTGTGTGTGTGTGTGTGTGTGTGTGTGGTGTGTGTGTGGGGGTGGGGTGGGGGTGGGTGTTTGTGTGTGTGTGCGTGTGTGTTTGTGTGTGTATGTGTGTGTGTGGGGGGGGGTGGCGGTGGGTGGGGGTGGGGGGTAAATTGTGTATGTTGTCGCGTGTGTGTGTTGTTGTGTGTGTATGTGTGTTCGTGTGTATGTGTGTGTGTGTGAGTGAGTGTGTGTGTGTTACGTGTGTTTGTATGTGCGTGTGTATGTGTGTGTGTGTGTGTGTGTGTGTGTGTGTGTGTGTGTGTGTGTGGTGTGTGTGTGAGTGCGTGCCCATGTGCGCTTCACTGTGTCATTCTTTCTCTCTCTGTGCCATCATTGTGCCATTCTTTGTTTCTCTCTCTCTCTCTCTCTCTCTCTCTCTCTCTCTCTCTCTCTCTCTCCTCTCTCTCTCTCTCCCTCACTCTCTCTCTCTCTCAGTGTACACGAAAACGTGCTGTGAAAAATTGCTTGGGTGCTCGTTTCTATTAAAAAACTATTCATTGTTAAGTAGTTATGTTAAAGAAAAAAACAACAAAGAAAAATGTTTCAATCAAGATTAACTTTGCAATAATGGGGATCTGTCATTTTCACAATCACATTTACTCAAAATGTACTTAAGCGAAGCGAAACGTTGGAAAAAAACCCTCTTTCACACTGTATTCATGTAATCCCCCTTGATTTGATACACTGAACTTCAAATAAAACGCTTGAAAGAAAATATTAAAAAATACCCTGTTTGTAAATGATCCTTGAGAGTATAGAACACGATGTTTCGAGCACAGGTCCTTTGTCAAGTGAAAGAGAAGTGGAAAATAAAATGACAGAGGAGTATTCAAGAGGCATTGTAGCTAGGAAGGTTAGAACAGGTTGCAATCCAAGTTGGTAGAATATACTGAAGGTAAAACAAAGAAAGATCACAACCTGAAAGGGAAAGTCCCAGAAGAGGTCAGATTCAAGTTCATATTGCTTATAGCCCAGCCGACTACTAGAGCCATAACATCACGTTAAAACCCAGAAGAGTTACAGGCAGAACTAGATGAGTAATGATTAGAATCGAAGGTATCTGATAGATGATTGGAACAACACCTGTCAACCACTATGTCACAGAAAGGAACACGGATCAAGTGGTTTAGCGAATTGATCAGGATGCCAGTCAAGCAGCCAGCTTTTCGAGAAAACAACACCAGAGACTCAGGCTCCAACACCAGAGGAAGGACACGGCAGCGCTGGATATTGTTATTGTTATTGTTGATTAAAGCTCAGCCAACTGCGTAGAGCCATATCAGGGCTATAACCGTTTCAAAACACACACAAAACTTAAACCGGAAAAAATAATATAAAGAAAAGAAAATTAAGTACACGTATCAATGCATTCGCGCGAATAATCTAAGGATTGTCCCTGGCGATGACCACTCCGTCCAATTTATCACACATGGGATTTACAAAACACACCTGATTACAAACTTACCTAAGGACATCAAAACATTTAGAAACGGGCCTAAATTATTTAAATTGCTTGCTCATATCTCACTTCCCTAGAGCAAAAAATGCATTTAGTATCCAATTATCAGTCCCAAGAAAAAGTATGTAAGACTTTATCGAACACATACAGGTGAATGGACCCACAAAGCAGAAAATGGAACAGGCAAAAACAAAGAGAGTGACAGAAAAGAGGACATTTCCGGAACAGAATTACCAGAATATGGGGATACTGGAAGAGCCCCCAGCATCCCCACGTGGGGAAACGCTGGATAGATAGAGTGACAGACAGACACCGCGTCTGCAACCTGACTACGCCAGGTTTCCCGTTTAGTTCCAGACTGTAAGTTTCATGTTCCCTGGAACACTTACTGGTACATGCGGATGGAAAAAGTAAATCAAATCTAGATATACATGCTTGCTGCTGTTGTCGAACAACAAGAAGAAAAAAATGTTAAAGCTATGGCTTGTCCATTTTTAGTCGTTTACTTTCATTGTGTGTATCTCGGGAAGTGTGTCTCTTCCGGTATTGATACGCTGTGAATAAATCGCCGTCTAAAGAAAGTACCCAAGGTGGGCTACATTAGCTTGTGCATTAAAATGGTCGGCCAGTAGGCCTGTTTTTCTTTCTTCCTTCCTTTCTTTTTTCTTTTTGTTGCAAGCTGGATCTCATCTGTCGCATAGCATCTGTGTTATCAGCGCATGTAGATTTCATTCTGAGTGCAGTGACGCCATCGTTAAAAAAACTGAAACTGAAACTAGATTTTAAATCCGCATGGGGTTAGAATGGCTTGAACAATTACAGATATGGTGAATGGACCACACTTACTGTATATGCATACTGGTATTTTTACCGAAGACGTAGCTACCCTCTTTGGTCTCTTACTTTACGGGAACTTTGAATCATGGATTTTTTGTTATACCATTTTTGCTTGGTAATGAAACCATTTCTTTCTCAGTATCAGTTTGTCTGTAATGTTTTCCCCTTTTTTCTGGTTTTGTTTTATTTGTATCTGCAGCCTCATTTCTTGCACCGTTCTTGTATCACTATCCCCTAGCCGTCCATTTTAGTTGTCTAACACACCTCTAAACCAACCGAAAGTGACGTCACCAGAAGAGTAAAGGTCAAAGGACTACACAATTGGGGACAATTTTTGGCAGTGTTAGAATGACGAGATTGGGGAGGATAGTGATGAGGCTATAGAGTTTTACTCCGGGCTCAGACTGCGTGAGAGAACTGTATTCAACGCTTACTGTCATGGTATTCCGCAGCGTTAACAATCCCCCAGAGAAAGTCACCTGTGGCACTCTTAAAGAAATTTGAACAACACCTCAATGACGCAGCTATGAAGTGGGTTACACTGTATCTCGACTTTGTGGTTCCACCTTTGCCAGCAGACCAAACTTTGGGTAGACGCTATACAGTGAGAAGTGGATCTATGAAACAGTAAACTGACATCACCAGAACGATCGGAACATTCATAGGAATGGCAACTAGGCCACTGTTTTATCAAGAAGGCTGGAAGTAGACCTGAGATATTACATCTTGAGCTCTAATAACACAGTCTGCCATCTCACAAAAAACAAACAAACAAACAAACAAACAAACAAACAAACAGGTACAGTGAATGGACTACACTTACTGTATATGCATACTGGAAGAGCCCCCAGCATCCCTACGTGGGGAAACGCTGGATAGTTAGAGTGACAGACAGACTCCGCATCTGCAACACGACTACGCCCGGTTTCCCGTTTGGTTCCAGACTGCAGGTTTCATGTTCCCTGGAACACTTACTGGTACATGCGGATGGAAAAAGTAAACAAACAAACAAACAAACAAACAAACAAACAAACAAACAAACAAACAGTGGCACACCTGAAGATCGAACCATCCCTCACTGCGATATCAACATGACATTCAGATAACCAACTGAGTTAAATGCGGCATCTACAAACCTTTGACCCGGCCCAGGTTATCAGCAAATGCACTCTAACTAACTGAGCTAACAGGCCAATAATATGTATAGTAGAAGTGAGAAGACATACAGCCCTGCTTTATGTATTTATCGATTTATAACGCAGCTCTCAAGTGACACAAACTTGAGGTACTCTATGTAGAAGGCAATTTACTGCAAGCGCAAGAAGTTTTCACTGTTCGTTAGTTGCACTGGATGGTGTGTTGTTGATTGACAACTGCCTGTGTTCCCCTCTTTGTGTTCGTGCTAAAAAAAACTGCTGCTAAGTATAGACGAAATGGCTCGTTTTGTGCATACACATTACATATATATATATGTATATATATATTAAAGATATATATATGTATATATGTATTTATATATGTATATATATTTTTTCTTTTTTTTTTTGTCATTTATTTTTCGTATACCATGATCACTTTGGATCCTTTACATTATATGACATCTGTGGTTTCAGTTTGTAAGTAATACTTGTTTTGAGTAAGACAGGAGAACGTTTGAGAATATCAACAGTCAGAAAGTCTGGATTTCGTGGTGTTCAACAGGGATTCATCTCGCTCTGGAAACCCCCAGGTACGCTCAGCCCAAATCTTCCAGCAATTACATGGCAGACTACTTGACCCTGCATGCAACCCTACGCACTGCCAAGGTCTTGAAATGGGGAAGGGGGATGGGTGAGGTGCAGGGTTTATGGAACACCAAGCTGATACTATCAGAATGGTTGAAGCATTACACAGAGTGAGGAACAGGCCAGTTTTCATGTTGCAAACCAGAGTTGAACTTGAGACCTAAAATCTTGTGTCCTGTGGCTCTATGAATAGAGATGGTCAGCCTGCGTCACGTTTTCCTTGGCAACAAAAATTAATGGCTTTTCTTTTATTTCTCTGGTGTGTGTGTGTGTGTGTGTGTGTGTGTGTGTGTGTGTGTGTGTGTTCTTTTATCATTTATGTATGATTCATTAGATGATTTAACATCAAACATCAGATTGCTAGTTGTTTACGGGGTGACTTTGCTGTGCAGGAAATCAAAATATTTAGAATAATTGAATGGTCATTTCTTTAATATATTTTTTTATGGAAAACAAGCTAGCAAAGGAAACAAACAAAAACAAACAAACAAACTAGCAAACAAAGCAAACAAACAACACGTCTGTTTATTTGTCTCTCTGTCTCTGTCTCTGTCTCTCTGTCTCTGTCTCTGAGTCTCTCTCTGTCTCTGTCTCTCTCTCTCTTTCTCTCTCTCTTTCTCTCTGTCTCTCTCTCTCTCTGTCTCTCTCTCTCTCTCTCTCTAGCAAGCGTATGAAACGGACATGTGTGATGTATTAGTGACCAAATTTGAGCGTAATGCGAAGTTGCAAATACATCTTGAACACTTATCATAACTTTAAGTTTTTTCTATTTTACATCATTTTGAACATTTGCTTTATACTCATCTACATTCTGGAACCTCACGGAGAAAAAGAACCCTTTTAGCTGTAAATAATAAAAAAGAAAAAGAAATGCAGACTGATCAAGAAAACTGTCAACTCAAGGGACTAATGTCTCTCTTATTCAATCCCATTATACTTACTGTTTACTTATTTATTTATTTCGTAACTTTCAACATAACATTGTCTATACCCCTTTGATTGCTAGCAGTCATGAGCTCTTCTTAGTTTGTCAGACTGAATTAAAAATATAAATTCCTGGAAAAAGCCTGCAGGTAAAAGTTTTGAATACCGTATTCTTCATCCATACACTGAATGCATTGGACGTGTGGTCATTTTTTTTTTATGCAGCGGCATAGGGCATATCTGTGGGTACGCAAATCAATTACCTTAAAAACACGCATATCAGAACTTTTCTTCTGAAGTTTCACATGAAGCATATGCTTAGACAATGGCTGAGCCTGAAAGTGTTTCTATCAATTAACACGCGGCTGAAAGTGCTGGCTCCACTTGTCTCTGTGAACAGCCTTGAGGCAGGAAACTGACACCAAGCGCTTTACCTGAAGTGCAGACACTGAGCGGTAAAGAGCTCACGCTCTCATCCACACACCATGCACGTGCTGTGATCAAGGGAAACCATTCACCCGGCAAGAATTATTTGGAGAGCAAGGGAGAGAATTACATGCTGGTGGCAACAGCGGTAATGGTTGGTGTTTTTGTCTCCACGATGTTGTAAGTTTTTTTTGTTTGTGTTTTTTCTCCGGAACCTGCTTCGCAACAATGTTTTGCGCGGTTAATCAATTATGACTTTATATAATTTGGAGGACTGTCCCGTGTGGAATTATCGACAATGTTGTGAGACAGTTGGAGCAAAATATACAACATTAACAGCCATCAAAATGGATGAGCATTCTATTCTTCTAGCTACACTAACAGTCTACTTAAAATTGCCGTTCTTTGGCTTCTTACCACGTCGGGCCTTTTTGCACTTCCTTGCAATTTGACATAGAAAACATAAAGCTTTTTTTTTTCTCTCTTTCTTTTATATTTACTTCTCACTCACTTGCTTGCTTGCTTTCAAAATTGAAATTGTTGTATTCTGTTTACAGATTGATCTATGCCACGCAGGAAACTTGAATGTATGGACAGTTTTTAACGGTTCTTCCACACAAGTGATTTTCTTTGGGAGGGGAGGGTGGGGGACCCAAGGAACGGGGGGGGGGGGGGTGAGACCCAAGCAAACAAAAATTGAAAAGAAAAAGCATGTCGTTAATGGATGTGCCTGTGGGTCTGTTTGTTTGTTGCTTTCTTCCTCTCATACTCCCCACTGCACACTCCACAAATATAATACATGTCCCGGGTCTCAGCTGTTAGTGGCCACATGTGAGAGTAATGAGGTGTCACAAATGTATCTTGAACAGTTTGCCTCAAGTTTGAAGTGGCTGGATTTGTTTTATTTTGTTTTTTCTTTCTATTTACTTGCTTCATACCCATGACCATTCAAACTCTGGGGAAAAAAAAAAAATTCCTTTAAAGTATACATTAAAAAGATGAAGGGAAAAAAAATCACGTAAATGCAATTTTTTTATTTTCTGATAATTTTTTTACTTAAAAAACGTTCTTTTTTCACTTCATTGGAGATCAGAGGTTTTTTTTCTTTCTTTCTTTCTTTCTTTCTTTTTTTAAAAATTAAACGCGTTTCGTTCCTTTTAGAAAAGACAAACCAAACAACTAAATTTAACAAGAAAATTAGCAATACACAAACTGTGTAAACAATCCAGTTTGGGAATTATCAAAAAATAGCAAAGTTTGTTATTGTTGTTGTTGTTCATTTATTTGTGTATTTATCATTTATGGTAAAAGCCACCTTCAGGTTGTCGATGTTCATCTCACTGAAATTGTGAGTGATTTCAAAAACAGTTTGTAACCATTGCACAATACAAAACAAATCACACAATGAAATACGTACGTTTAGAGAAAATTGGTAGAAAAATAGATGCTGCAAAGAAAAGAATACAAATAGTTACACAAAAAAAAAGAAAGAGAGAGAAAGAGAGAGAGAGAGAGAGAAAGAGAGAGAGAGAGAGACAGACAGAAAGAAAGAGAGAGAGAGAGAGAGAGAGAGAGAGCTTATTGATATGTACGTCCTGTACTTTTAGTGTGTTGTGTTTGTTGATGTGTGAGTTGTGTGTGTGTGTGTGTGTGTGTGTGGTGTGTGTGTGTGTGTGTGTGTGATATTAGATACATGAAAAAAAGAAGCATTATATTCATATATACGTCATACATGTTTTAGTGTGTGTGTGTGATATGTGTGTGTGTGTGTGTGATGTGTTGTGTTTGTGTTGTTTGTGTGTGTGTGTGTGTGTGTTTGTGTTTGTGTGTGTGTGTGTGTGTGTGTGTGTTTGTGTGTGTGTGTGTGTGTGTGTGTGTGTGTGTGTGTGTGTGTGTGTGTGTGCATGTAAATTTCTTGTGTTCTATGAACACTTTTTTTGTATTCGTTTACACCAGCTGGCTCTTCTTTTTACTAGTTTCCTTAATACTCATTGCTGCTAGGATTTCTATCAATTATTTTCAGTTTAATGTTTTTGTCAGTGTCTGTTTTTATTTGGCTGTATGTTTAATAATGTTCTGCTCTTGTAAATGCAAGAAGCATTATCGTTATTATGGAAATCGGTTTGCATTCACATCAGCATAGAGACACAGACATACAGATGCAGACACATAGACACAAACACAGACAAAGACAGACGGAGAGAGAGAGAGAAAGAGAGAGAGAGAGAGAGAGAGAGAGAGAGAGAGACAGAGAAACACAGAGACAGAGACAGGTAGATAGATAGATAGATAGATAGATAGATAGATAGATAGATAGATAGATAGATAGACAGATAGATGAATGGATGGATGGACAGATGGATGGTTGGATACATACATACATACATGCATGCATACATACATACATACATACATACATACATACATACATACATACATACATACATAGTGAGAGAGAGAGAGAGAGAGAGAGAGAGAGAGAGAGAGAGAGACAGAGACAGATAAACAGACAGACAGACAGAAGACAAACACACCATTCCGCAGAACATAGTGATACAGTACATAAGAATCAGGATATATTGCATTTGGGGCCAAAAATGAAAATCGTATAGAGATGTTTACAATTAAGATTTGAAAGATTACAGTGAATCAGAGTCAGAGTGAATTCCAAGCAGTAGGAACTTGCAATGGGGGGAAACATGGCACTAGCTGTGTATATGGAGATATGCAGAAATAAAGAAATTGGATTGTCTGATAATGATCGGCTTGATCCTCCGTTTGAATATGAGAACAAGAAAAAACACGACCAAAAAAAAAAAGAAAAAAAAAAAAAAAAAGAGTAAGAACGCGTATTTGATAGAATCAGACAAGACAGGTGAAAATTTTCAGCCATTCAGCCAACTGGCCTTTGTCACCCGAAAGATCACAAACAAACACGACACAAAAATTAGGAGAAAAAGACTGAAACTTCCCTGCTGCTCCGTCCAGTGTGAGAAAAGGAATAAACTAAGGAAAGATGGTGTTTGTTTGTGATCTTACGATTGATAAAGGCCAGTTGGCCGAACATTTGCGCCTGTCTAGTCTGGTTGTATTAAATAAACATGCTTTTTTTTTCGTGATTTTTTTTTGTTCCTGTTTGCTTGAACGAGGGCACTCACACTTGTTTTGGAGTTTGAATATAAGACAAAAACAGAAGAAGAAAATGTGCTATCAGTTTGTTGTTAGTCCAATACTCACATGGAAGCCAGTGAATGGATTTTAGCTGTGGCAGTGGAATTTAGCCAGTGAATGGATTTTAGCAGAGGCAGTGGATTTTAGCCAGCGAATGGATTTTAACAGTGGCAGTGGATTTTAGCAGTGGCAATGGATTTTAGCCAGTGAATACATTATAGCAGTGGCAGTGGATTTTAGCCAGTGAATGGATTTTAGTAGTGACAGTGGATTTTACCCAGTGAATGGATTTTAGCAGCGGCAGTGGATTTTAGCAGTGGCAGTGGATTTTAGCCAGTGAATGGATTTTAGCAGTGGTAGTGGAATTTAGCAGCGGCAGTGGATTTTAGCCAGTGAATGGATTTTAACAAAGGCAGTGGATTTTAGCCAGTGAATGGATTTTAGCAGTGGCAGTGGATTTTAGCAGTGGCAGTGGATTTTAGCCAATGAATGGATTTTAGTAGTGGCGGTGGATTTTAGCCAGTGAATGGATTTTAGCAGCGGCAGTGGATTTTAGTAGTGGCAGTGGATTTTAGCCAGCGAATGGATTTAACAGTGGCAGTGGATTTTAGCAAGCAAATAGATTTTAGCCAGTGAATGGATTTTAGAAGTGGCAGTGGATTTTAATCAGCGAATGGATTTTTAGCACTGCAGTGGATTTTAGCCAGTGAATGGATTTTAGCAGTGGTAGTGGATTTTAGCCAGTGGATAGATTTTAGCAGTGGCAGTGGATATTAGCCAGTGAAGGGATTTTAGCTGTGGCTTAACTTGGAACTCCTTCCAATGCAGTGATGGATAGATTGCCTTTCCCACACGAAGGCTCATACTAAAGCACTGGAGATCAGTGTTCCTACTCAGCCATCGTATCGACAAGAGAAGTCATCATCAACAACATGATCACAGTACTTAACCTTTTCGCGACGCACCGGTTGCCGGAGACGGTGCCAAAAAAGTTCCCTCCCGACGCACCGTACCCCCAGTGCCGGTAAGGCGTCTGTTCCCCACAGACGCACCGACCGTACAGTGCCGGTCAAGTTTTGAAAAATTCTGGCAGCTTTCACTGTAAAGAATATCCAAAACAACTGTCAGTACTGTTTAGTAGAAGGTTTCAGCAAAGGGACAGAGTCTGTTTAGTTGGTGTAGCTTTACAGTTGATGGTTTGACTGATAACGGAATAAAGTGACCCCCCTGACCAGGAAATTCAATGCCATGTGTTAGGTCTGCACTATCTTCCTTCATAAACTGTTTGCCGGCTACC
>JAPXFY010000021.1:39839069-39856569 GCA_030674185.1 Monoplex corrugatus | reverse complement strand
TTTAGGTACACGTGTTAAGTGCATTTGTGGCTCTAGGGAGTGGGATATGCAGAAGCAATTTTCGGTAATTTATGCCTGTTTTTCTATATGTTTTTGTGTCCTTAGGTATGCTTATATTTGTATTCTCGTGTTTTTTAAATCCCCTGAGCGATAAATTGGAGTGGTCAACGCCAGGGGCATGTCCTTAGATTATGTGTGCGAATGCATTAATATGTGTTCTTAATTTTCTTTTCCTTTTTTTTTCCTGTTGAAGTTTTGTATGTTTTGAAGCGGTTATAGCCCTGATATGGCTCTACGAAGTCGGCTGGGCTTTCAACAATAACAGTAACCTCCCTCCTCCCCATTTAAATGACTAACCATCACATAAGGGGTTTGCGCAGATTCAAGGAATAGGATCAGGCAATTGCTGCCAGATTCTGGTGGAGCGTATATGGAATTGTCTGAGTGCAATGAATTCGTTTTGAAACTCCAAACTTTATAATAACGCTGATCATCCCTCTCTCTCTTTCTTGGAGATGCCGGAGATTCTTTCCATGCAAATAATACGGCTTGGGTCAGGGGTCACACGCCATACTCCTGTCCTGTTCCCCACCCCACCCACCACCCCAGTTTGCGTGTGTTTGCGCCCTGGAGGTTTGGTCGTTGTTGGCGATTGCTTTGGTGAATGATGGGAGGGCGTGCCCCGATTTGAATCTTGATTCAAGATTTGGCGCCTTATTATTTTTTTCATTATGTCCAATGAAGAGCAGTCTGGATAATGTGATTCTGCTCTCTTCGAGTCGTTACTGACTGGAGATGGTGTTAGGCCAGATGATTCCTCTGATTCTTCAAAAAGTTTATGTGTAGGGTTGACAGCTTGATAAGGTCGCACTCTGTCATTCTCCATCACTCTGAGCCTTAAAGTGGGCTGAAAAGGACACGGCTCTGGTACAATTCAACTGTGTATTTGTATTGTATTTGGGGGAACTGGTGAGATGACTGTTCCCAGACATTCAAACCCTTCAACCTGTCCCATCATGCTGTGCCACCTGCCGTCACTCTGCATGAGGGGATTTCTTGTCTTTCACCGAGCACCATGTCATCCAGTCCTCCAGTTATCTCACTAGGCGGCGGATGCACTTTGGAGATGGCCAACAGAGCTGGACAGGCTAAGAAAGCATTCAGCGTTCTTGACGACCCCGGGGAGAGTTCTTCAGTGTCATATAGAACCGATGTTGTTGTACATATGCGAAGCGTGGACAGTCAACACGCAATGTCAACAAGATTGAGGCAGCTGAAATGTAGTTTCTAAAAAGAATGTTCAGAGTTATATGGAGAACAGAAAAAACAAACGAGACAGTCTTGAAAGAGGCACACACAAAAAGAATATTAATGAAAGGATTGGGGAAGGACGGGCAACATTTATAGGACGTAGGGCATTTTATGAGGCAAGAGAAATTTGAGTACCTAATCACAACATGGATAGAGAAAACGAGCACAAAGTGGACCTAGGGAGAAAATACTGGACAGACTTGTGCAGGTCGGATGAAGAAAGAGGGTGGGAGATGAACTTGCAGCGACAAAAGATAGATTCGTATGGAGGGCCATGATCGCCAAAACCATGCGGCAGGGCACATGATGACTTGGGGGAACCTCCACACGTTGTTCAGCATTTTGAGCATGTTGATGGTCTTGCTGAGACGATGCTGGATGGTGTCTGCTCATCCATCGTGTCTCCCTCAAATGAAGACACTGCATGTCCTCTTTCAACTTCATCTTTGGCAAGAGTCCTGCTTCACGCTTCTGCAAATATACGTACACAGCAAAATGCATTAATGTCCATCTGTATAGACCTGGTACATATACAAAATCATAACGGACAAAACATTCTTTTACAAGAAATTTTCTCTGTTAATGAATGTAAATTTGAAATCAACGTTCGAGGAAACCACCATCATCACCATCTACCAAACACCAACCACCACCACCACCTACCACCACCATCACCATCACCCACCACCACCAACCACCATCACCAACCACCAACCACCAACCACCACCACCACCACCACCACCAACCACCACCACCCAACACCACCACCACCACTATCACCCACCACCACCACCATCACCCACCACCACCAACCACCATCACCAACAACCACCACCACCATCACCAACCACCACCACCACCACCACACGCAAAGACAATAGGAATACATTTGAAACCTTCTTCTTATTGACAGATGACTGAAAAATCTTCATGAACAACGTCTAAGCTGGACACCATTCCAGACATCCCCAGAATGAATGACACTGATGAGTTCCAGGACTTTTCTGCTTACAGGACAGGATGAAAACTGACGTCTGCCTTTGTCAACGTGGCTGACAAACCACACAGCCTCACCTCTAAAGGCCCTGAATGTATTCGACGAAGGTAACTGTACAGAACATGTGTGTGTGTGAGAGAGTGTGTGTGGTGTGTGTGTGTGTGGTGTGCTGTGTGTGTGCGTGTGCGTGTGTGTGTGGTGGTGTGTGGTGTGTGGTGTGCGTGTGTGTGGGGTTTGCGTGGTGTGGTGCGTTGTGCGTGTGTGTGAGCGTGTGTCTGCGCGTTTGTGTGCGCGTGTGTGTGTATGTGTGTGTGCGCGCGTGTTGTGTGTGTATGTGTGCTTGCGTGTGAGCGATTGTGTGTGTGTGCGTATGTGTGTGCGTGTGTGTGTGTGTGTGTCTGTGTGTGCGTGTGCCTGTTCTTAAAAGCGCGCGTGCGTTAAGTTGCTGTCTATGTATGTGTGGAGCGACAAATTAACAAACGCCAAGTCCAAGCATGCGCTGGTCTCCCCACCATACACACACTGTTCAGACAACGCAGGCTGCTCTGGTTTGGTCATGTGCGGCGGAAGGATGGCCGTATCCCAAAGGATAACCTTTACGGTGAACTAGTCTCCGACAAGAGATCTGTTGACCGCCCCCAAAAGTCGTCTGTAAGCGCGATATGAAAGCTTTGGACATCAACACAGAGAGCTGGGAAGACACAACAACCGATCGCAATAAATGGCGCAGTGTGCTCCAGAAACAACTCGGGTTGAGGGAAAAAAAGATATAGACCTTAGCTGAGGTGAGAGCCAGGTGGAAAACAAGCTCTAGTGAAGGCAATCCCATGTCAGCATCCATACATGCATCCAATGTCGCAGAGACTGCCTTTCCCGCATCGGCCTTACCAGCCACAGTGGATGCTGCTCCAGAGGCGTCAACTCGAATCGATATGACACTTGGGCATCGACTGACAGAGGCCTACCACTACTAAACCCTTCTCATAGGCGAAATCTTGAGGTTTCTATCTAACTTAAGAAAACAAATCTCAGACGGAGATTTGAACCCCAGTCCTCTTGCCTAACATGCGGTGATATTGACAAGTAAACTTCCGAGGATCACAGAAACGGTCATCTGTTGTGAACTTGACCACACATTTTCAAACGCTGTGTTGATTCTTGTTTTATTCGACAAACGCTACAAAAGCCACAATCCAAAAATCTATTTATAACAGAGTATGGCCTAGTGGAAAGAGTACGCGCCTAGAAATCCAAGTTCTATTCCCATTGGACGATGGTTTTTCTCCTTCCTCCACTACACCTTGAGCGGTGGTCTGAGTGTTAGTCTTTCAGATGACATACTAAACCAAAATGCTGTACCCGAAAAGTGGTGTGGGGTGGGGTGTGGATGCCAGAGGATCTTTAGTACAGATAGCATCCCTACCTTCGGAAAATTCAGTGCTAGAAATTTCCTCCTTTCTCTCATTCTGTGTTTCTTCCTTGTTCCTTTTCTTTCTATCACTTCTTCCTATCATTCTGTTATGCTGGTCTATTGATCTGTGTTCTGTCCAGTCTTTCATGCTTTCTATTGATATTGTTGGTACAGGTATTAACTACATTTTTGGCTGTAAGGAAACACGATAGGCAGAGGCAGTTTTCGGTAATTTAGGCCTTGCTTTTATGTTTTAGTGTCGTTAGTGATCTTTATGTTTGTGTTCAGGTTTTGTTTTTTAAACCTCATGGAGATAAATGTAAGAGAATGATCAATGCCGGGAGCATATCTTTAGATTAGTATGCGAATGCATTGTTATCTGTACTTAATTTCCTTTCCATTTTTTTGTCAGGGTCATCGAGATGTGTACATTTTGCTATGGTTATAGCACTGTTATAGCTGGGCTTTAGATAGTAATAATGATTGTAGTAAACGGAGATGCTGTGAGCAGCAATTATTTTGGGCATGTTGAACATCTGCGGCAGCAAAGTTTTCTTTGTCAAAAGAAAACACCCTTAGGTGAACAAAAATACATGCATATAGACATAACAAAGAGTTGTGGCGCCGTGCGATGGCGATGTGCTTTCTCTATGAAGTTCAACCCCTATTTCAAGTGGTAAAACTGCGTTGCGTCCAAAACCAATGAACCCAATGCCATCCAATCCAATTCAGTCTAGTTTGTTCGATGAAAGCGACGAGAAAATTGTCCAACTGTGATTTTCTTTCCAGTTATGAATGTTAGTTATCCAGCACAAAATGGTACATCCTTCAAACCAAGAGTTCATTATTTAAACATAAACGGAAATAGTCCCTAATTTGAAAGCAGTGACCTGAATTGCTGCTTAAGTTTCTAGAACACTGTATCTGCTATTTCCGTTTGAATCTGTACCAGATTCGTGCGACTGTGCAACCGTTCAGGCTTGTTTGTATGTTAAGTGTGTATGACTAATTGATTGTCTGTTTTATTGTTTGTTTTTCCGGTGTGTGCATGTGTTTTTGTTTTCCTATGAAAGCGAGTTTTCTACACGATTTTGCCAGAGGCAGTTCTTTTGTCGTGGAATCTTGTACTTCCATCCATCTGTCCGCCCCTGTCTATCGACATGTCTAAGCATGCTTCCATGTTCTCCTTGTATGTCTGTATCCATAAAATTTTACGTTAAACCATTTGGACTTTTTAATTTTTCTATTTGTCTATTTACGTATTTTGTGCAAGTCTTTGCACATACAATTTTGGTCTCACATTGTTGCAGTTTGCCTGTAATGACCTCACACCACGATCTGCATCGTAAAAAGCAGCACAAAGCAACAGGAAGATCAAAACCAAGTAAGTCTTACATTATATATGTTGTACAAACCACAACAACGAAAACAACAACGAAAACAACAACGAGAACAACAACGAGAACAACGACGACGACGAGAACAACAATAACAACGAGAACAACACAACCAATAACAACGAGAACAACGACAACAATAACAACGAGAACAACAACGAAATCAACAACAACGAGAATAACGACAAAAACAACATCGCGAACAACAACGAGAACAATAACAACGAGAACAACGAGAACAACAACAACGTGAACAACAGCAACGAGAACAACAACGAGAAAGAGAAAACAACGAGAACGACACTGAGAAAACAAGAACAACGATAACAACAACGAGAACCACAACGAGAAGAACACCAGTGACAATAACGAGAAGAACAATAACGACAACAACAACGAAGACAACGAGAAGAACAGCAAGGACGACAACGAGAACGACGACGACAAGAACAACAAAGACGACAACGAGAGAACGACGACAACGAGAAGAACAACAACGAGAAGAACGATAACGAGAACAACAACAACAAGAACAACAACGAGAACAACAAAAACGAGAACAAAAAACCCAAACAAAACAAAACAAACAAAAAAACGAGAACACCAACAACGAGAGAAAAAACGAGAACACCAGCAAAGAGAACAACGAGAACAACAACGAGAACAACAGTAACCAGAATAACAAGGAGAACAACAACGAGAACAACACGAGAACAACGAGAGAAACAACAACGATAGCAACACAACAAGAACAACAACGAGAACAACTAGAACAACGAGATCAGCAACGACGACGAGGAGAACAACAACGACAACAACAATAACGAGATCAGCAACGACGACGAGGAGAACAACAACGACAACAACAATAACGAGACCAACAAAAATGAAATCAACAACAACGAGAACAACAACAACAAAACAACAGCAACATCGAGAACAACAAAGACAACAAGAACAACGAGAACAACAAAGACAACAAGAACAACGACAACGAAAACAAAGAACAACGAGAACAACAAAAACAATGAGAACAAAAAAAACCCCACCCAGAACACACAACAATGAGAACACCAACAACGAGAACACCAACAACGAGAACACCAACAACGAGAACACCAACAACGAGAACACCAGCAACGAGAACTACGAGAACAACAATGAGAACAAACAACGAGAACAACAGTAACAGAATACGACGAGAACAACGAGAACAACAACGATAGCAACAACAACAACGATATCAACAACACGAGAACAACGAGATCAACAACGACAACAACAATAATGAGATCAACAACGACAACAACAACAGTGAGAACAACAAGAACAAAAACAATAGCAACATCGAGAATAACAACGAGAACGAGAACAACACGGAACTCAGAACAAAACAACGGACGGCAACGAGGAGAACAACAGGACGACAACGAGAACAACGACAAAAAACAGAACAACAAAGACAACGAGAAGAACAACAAAGACGACAGCGAGAATAACGAGAACGAGAAGAACAACGAAAACAACGACGAGAACAACAAAACACGAGAACAACAAAAACAACACCAAGAACAAAAAACACCAAGAAGAACAACAACAACCAAAGAGAACAAACCAACACGAGAACACCAACAACGAGAACACCAACAACGAGAACACCAACAACGAGAACACCAACAACGAGAACACCAGCAACGAGAACACGCAACGAGAACACCAGCACGTAACACCAACAACGAGAACAACAAGAACAACAGTAACCAGAATAACAACAACAAAAAAACCGAGAACACCAACAACGAGAACACCAACAACGAGAACACCAATAACGAGAACACCAACGAAACAACAACGAGAGCAAACAACGAGAACAACGAGAACAAACAACGAGAACAACAACATCGAGAACAACAACAACGAGAAACAACGAGAACAACAACGAGAACAACGAGAAAAACAACGAGAACAACGACACCGACAAAACGAGAACTGCAACGAGAACAACAACGAGAACAAAATGAACGAGAAAACAAAAACGACAATGAGAACACGACGAAACGAGAACGACGACGACAACGAGAAGAACGACGACGACGACAACGAGAAGAACGACGACAACGAGAACAACAACGCAATGAGAACAACGTTGACAACGAGAAGAACAACGACGACAACGAGAAGAACGACGACAATGAGAACAACAACAACGACAATGAGAACAACGAGAAGAAAAGCAAGGACAACAACTAGAACAAGGACGACAATGAGGAGAAGAACAAGGAAGACAACGAGAACAAGGACGACAACGAAAAGACCAAGAACGAGAAGAACAAGAACGACAACGAGAAGAAGAACAACGACGACAACGAGAAGAAGAACGACAACAACGAGAAGAAGAACAACGACGACAACGAGAAGAACACGACGACAACGAGTACAACAACGAGAACGAGGACGAGAAAACGAGAACAATAACATCGAAAACAATAACACTGAGAACAGCATAGAACAACGAAAACACTGAGAACAACGAGTAAACAGCAATGGAACAACAAAAACGAGAACTACTACAAGGAGAACAACAACGAGAACAACAACGAAGCCTAAGCAAAATAACAACGAAAAGAACAACGAGAACAGTACGAGAACAGACAACACGGAACACGAGAACAATGACACAAGAATAGCACCAATGGGAAGAACGACGACAATGAGAACAAACGACGATGAACGAGAAGAACAACGATGACAATGAGAAGAACGACAACGAGAACAAACGACGACAACGATAAGAGCAACGACGACAACGAGAACAACACACAACGAGAAGAAACGACAACGAGAAGAACAACGACGACAGCGAGAAGAACAACAACAGACGACAAGAGAGAAACGACAACGAGAAGAAACAACGACGACGACGACGAGAACAACGACAACGAGAACGAACCACAACGAGAACAGGAAGAACATTAAGAACAACGAGAACAACTAAAAGAACACAAAAACAAGGTCAACAGCGAGCACAACAGCAACGAGAACAAACGAGAAACAACGAGAACAACAACGACGAACAACAATGAGAACAACAGAGAACAACGAGACACAACAACGAGAACAACAACAACGAGAACAACAACAGAACAGAACAACGAGAACAACAACAACAGAGAAAACAACAACGAGAGCAATAACGAGAACAGAAAGAACGACGAGAACAACCACAACGAGAATAACAACGAGAACAACAAGGACGAGAACAACAAACGAGAACAACGAGAGCAACAACAACGAGAACAGCGAGAACGACGAGACGAACAACGAGAACAGCACATCGAGACGACGACGAGAACGACGGCGAGAAACGAGACAGACGAGAACAACGAGAAGAACGACGACAATGAGAAGAACAACAACGAGAAGAACAACAATGACGACAACGAGAACAACAACGACAATGAGAACAACAACGACGACGACAACCAGAACAACAACGAGAACAACAACGACGAGAAGAACACTAACGACAACGAGAAGAAATACCAACGACAACGAGGAGAACAGTACCAACGACAACGAGAACAATGACAACGAGATGAACAACAACGACGACAAGAAGAACAACGACAACGAGAACGAGAAGAACAACGACGAAAACAACGCGAAGAACGAGAAAAACGAGAACAACAAAAACAACTACGAGAACAACAAAAGCAACAATGAGAGCAACAACAACGAGAAAACCAACAACGAGAACACCAATGACGAGAACAACAAGGAGAACAACGACGAGAAAACGAGAATAAGAACGAGAACAACAACACGAGAACATCGAGAACAACGAGAACTCCGAGAACAACAGCAATGAGAACAACAAAACGAGAACACTACAAGGAGAACGACAACGAGAACAACTACGAGAACAAGAACACGAGAACAACAGAGAACAACGAAAACAGACAAGAGAACAACAACAACGAGAACAACAACAAGATGAACAAGAACAGAACACGAGAAGAACGACGAGAACAACAAGAATCGACAGAAAACAGAGAAAACAAGCACAAGAAACAAACAACAAACGAGAAGAACACACAGAAGACACGAAGAAAACAAGAAACTAACGAGAACAAACAAGAACTACGAGAAAACAAGAACAACTACGAGAAAAAAGAAACAACTACGAGAAACAACAACGAGAAACGACACGACAACGAGAACAACAACGGAGAAGAAACAATGACAATGAGAAACAACGACAACAACGAGAAGAACAACGATGACAACGAGAAGAGAACAACGACGACAACGAGAAGAAGAACGACGACAAGAGAACAACGAGAAGAAAATCGACTACGAAACTAGAAGAAAAACAAGGACAACAACGACAACAACAGGACGACAGAGAAGAACAAGGACGACAAGAGAAGAACAAACGAAATGAGAGAACAAGAACGACAACGAGAAAAACTAGAACAACGAGAAGAAAACGACGACAAGAGAAGAACAACGACGACAACGAGAAGAAACGACGACAACGAGAAGAAGAATAATGACAACAGTGAGAACAAGAACAAAGACGCAACGAGAACAACGACGACAACGACAAGAAAAACGACAAGAGAAAAAACAATGAGAACAAACAACATGAAGAACAAGAACGACAACGAGAACAACGACGACAATGAGAAGAACAAAAACGAGACAACGAGAAGAACAACGAGACAACGTAGAAACAACAGACGACAACGAGAAGAACAACGACGACAACGAACGAAACGAGAACAACGAGAAGACGACGACAGCGAACAGACGAACAGAAGAACATATGACAATGAGAAGAACACGAACAATACAACAACGAGACAACACACGACAACGAGAAGAACTGACGATAGAACGAAAAGAACAACACGACGAAAGCAGACAACAACCGACAACAGAAGACAAACGACAACAACGAGAAACGAGAACAAACAAAGAAACAACAAAGAGAGAACATCAAGGACAACAGCGAGACAGAGCAACGAGAAAAAAGAACGCAACAACGACAAACAAGAACGAACAACAACAATGAGAACAACAACAATGAGAACAACAGCAACGAGAACAACAACAACGAGAACAACAAAACGACGGAACAACCACAAGAACACGAGAACAAGGACGAGAACAACAACGAGAACAGAACAACAGAGCAACAACAACGAGAACGACAACGAGAACAACAACAACGAGAAAACAAGAGAACAAACACGACAGCATGAACGACGAACAACCACAGAAGAATAACGAGAACAAGGACGAGAATGCACACGAGAACAAAAACAAAGCAACAACAACGAGAACACAAGAACGAGAACAACAACGAGAACACAACAAAACAACATCGAGAACAACAACAACGAGAAACGAAAAACAGACGAACGAAACAAGAACGAACAACAACGAGAACAACACGACGAGAACAAACGACGACGAACAGCAAGAACGACGAGAAACAACCGAGAACAACAGACGAGAACAACGAACAGAACGAACGAGAACAACGAAAGAACAACGAGAACGAAGACAGAGACACAACAATAAGAACAACGACGACAAGAGAAAACAACGACGACAACGAGAACACAAGGACAACGAGAACAACAATACGACGACAATGAGAACAAAAAACGACAACGAGAACACGACAACGAGAACAACGACGACAACGAATAGAACAATGACAAACGAGACACGACAACGAGAAGAACAACGATGACAACGAGAAGAACAAAAACATCTACGACAACGAGAAGAACAATGACAACAACAATGAGAACAACAACGACGACAACGCAAAGAACGACAACACTGAGAACAACAACGATGACAACTACGAGAAGAACAACGATGACAACGAGAAGAAGAACAACAACTACCACAATGAGAAGAACAACGATGGCAACTACAACAATAAGAACTACGACAACGAGAAGAATAGCAACGACGACAATGAGAAAAGACAATAACGACGACAACGAGAAGAACACCAACGACAACGAGAAGAGCAAAGACGACGACAACGACAACAAGAAGAACGACAACTACAAGAAAACAACGACAACAGCTACGACAACGACAAGAACAACTACGACAACGAGATGAACAACTACGACAACGAGATGAACAACGACGACAACGAGATGAACAACGACGACAACAACGGGAACAATAACGACAACAACGACTACAACGAGAACAAGGACGACAGTGAGAAGAACAACAACGAGAACAACAACAACAATGACAACGAAAAGAACAACAAAGACGACAACGAGAACAACAACGAGAAGAACGATAACAACGAAAACAAGAAGAAGAAGAACAACAACAATGAGAACAATAACAACGAGAACAACAAACAAAAAACGAGAACACCCGAAACGAGAACACCAACGAGAACAACAAAAACGAGAACAACAGTAACCAGAATAACGAGAACAACAACGAGAACAACACCAACGAGAACAACAACAATGAGAACAACACAAACGAGATCAACAACGACGACGACGAGAACAACAACGACAATAACAAAGATCAACAACAACAACAAGAATAACGAGAACGACAACAACGAAATCAACAACAACAACGAGAACAACAACAAAACAACAGCAACATCGAGAACGACAACTACGACAACAACAAGAAGAAAAACAACTACGACAACGAGATGAACAACTACGACAACGAGATGAACGACGACAACGAGAACAACGACAACTCTAAGAATAACGACGACAACGAGAAGAACGACGACAACGAGAAGAACGACGACAACGAGAACGACAACGAGAAGAACAACGATGACAACGAGAACAACAACGATGACAACTACGACAACAAGAACAACTACGACAACGAGAAGAATAACAACGACGACAATGAGAAAAGACAATAACGACGACAACGAGAAGAACAACGATGACATGGAGAAGAACGACGACATCGAGAAGAACGACGACAACGAGAACAACAACGAAGACAACGAGAACAACGACGACGACAACGATAAAAGCAACGAGAACAACGAGAACAACAAGAACAACAACGAGAACAACGACGAGAACAACAATAAGAACGAGAAGTACAACAAGAACGAGAAGAGCAACAAGAACGAAAACAATAACGAAAAGAACGAGAATAAGGACGACAACGAGAACAAGGACAATGAGAACGAGAACAACAAGGACGACAACAAGAAGAACAACAACGATGACAGTGAGAAGAACAACAACGATGACAACTACAACGAAAACGACGACAACGAGGACAACAACAAGGACGACAAGAGAACAACAACGATGACAACGAGAACAACTAGGACAAGGAGCAGAACGACAACAACTACAATGAGAAGAACGACAACTACGACAACGAGAAGAACAACAACAAGGATGACAACTACGATAACGAGAAGAACAACAACGACGACAACGCGAAGAACAATAACGACAACGAGAAAAACGACAACTACGACAACGAGAAGAACTACGACAACGAGAAGAACAACGACAACGAGAAGAACGACGAGAAGATCAAAAACGACGACAACGAGAAGAACAACGACAACGCGAAGAACAACGACGACAACGGAATCAATACTCTCTGAAACACGGCTAATACCATGCTGGTGGTCCTGCTTTGCCCGTGTATCTTATCTTGGAGGTCTGAGTGTGTGAACACAGTTCAGATTTTTGTTCAGATCTTGTGAGTAACAGAGGGAGGGAACTCCGGACGGGGGAACAACAGAGGGAGGCAACTCCGGATGGGGGGGGGGGGGAAACATTGAGGGAACTCCAGAATGGGGTGTGAGAAGAAAGGAAGGGAATTCGGGATGGGGGGTGGGGTGGGGTGCGGGAAACAGTGGGAGGGAACTTAGGGGGATGGAACTCGTGGTGCCGTGAAAAGAGGGAGTGAACTCTGGACGGTTGGAGGACCAGAGGGAGGGATGTCCTAAGGGGGGAACGGAGGGAGGCAACTTGTGAAGAGAGGAAACAGAGGGACTCCAGAGGGGAGGGGATCCAGAGGGAGGGAACTCCCGTTGGGGGAACAGAGGGAGGGAACTCCACATGGGGAGAGAACAGAGGGAGGGAACTCCAGATGGGGGGAGAACAGAGGGAGGGAACTAGGGGTGGAGAAACGAAAGGAGCTAACTCTGGAGAGGGAAGAAATGAAGGAGGGAACTCCGAAGGTGGGAGAACAGAGGGAGGGAACTCAAGTTGGGGTGAACAGAGGGACCGAACTCTGGAGGGGGGTGGGACAAATGGAGTGAACTCGGGACTGGTGGGGGAGGGAAGAGGGAGGGAACTTCAGATGGGGGTGGGGTGGGGAGATCAGAGGGAGGAAACTCTGGATATACGGTGGGGGGAGGAGAACAGAGGGAGAGAACTCAGGATGGAAACGGAGGGAGGGAATTCTGAAGGGGGAATAAATGGGGGGGGGGGGGGGGACAGAAAGATGGAACTCTTGGTGAGGAAGAAACAAAGGGAGGGAACTCCGGGTGGGTGGGAACATATGGAAAAAAACTCCGGGTGGGAGTAACAGGTGGAGGGAACTGCGGGGCGCTAACAGACGAAGGCAACTCTGGGTGGGGCAGAAACAGAGGGAGGGAAGTCCAGGGGGTTACAGAGGGCGGGAACTCCAGGTGGGGGAACAACGGGAGTGTGCACTCTGGGTGGGGGAACACAGGGAAGGAACTCCAGGGTGGTAACAGAGGGAGGGAACATCTGGATGCAGGGGGGGGGGGTGAAGAACAGAGAGGAGCTCCAGACTGGGGGGGGTGGAGAACAGAGGGAGGAAACTGGATTGGGGAAGTGAAGAACAGAGGGAGGGAAATCCAGATGGGGATGGAGAACAGAGGGAGGGAACTCTGGGTGGGGGGGGGGTGAAGAACACAGGGATGGAACTCCAGATGGGGAGGGGTAGAGAACAGAGGGAGGGGGAACTCTGGATGGGGGAAGTGAAGAACAGAGGGAAGGAACTCCAGATGGGGGTGGAGAACAGAGCGAGGGAACTCTGGATGGGGGAATCAGTGAAAGGAAACTCTGGGTGGGAAACAGAGGGAGGGAACTCTGGATGGGGGGAAGAGTGGAAGGGAACTCCGGGTGGGGGGAACAGACGGAGGGAAATCTGGGTGGGGTGAACAGAGGGAGGGAACTCCGGGTGGGGGGAGAACGGAGGGAGGGAACTGCGGGTGCGTGTAGAAGAGAGGGAGGAAACTCTAGATGGGGGAAGAACAGAGGGAGGGAACTCTAGATGGGTGGGGAACAGAGGGAAGGAACTCCAGGTGGGAAAGACGGAGGGATCTCTCTCTATGGGGTTAAAACAGAGGGAGAGAACTCCAGGGGGTAGAACAGAGGGCCTGAACTCGGGGGGGGGGGGGAGTAGAATAGAGAGAGGGAACTCCAGAGGAAGGGAACTCTGGATGGGGGAACACTGGAAGTGAACTCTGGGTGGGGAGGTGTGGAGAACAGAGGAAGGAAACTCCACGGGGATAGAACAGAGGGATTGAACTCGAGGGAGTGTAGAACAGAGGGAGGGAACTCCAGGGGGGTAGAATAGAGGGAGGGAACTCCAAGGGGTAGAACAGAGGGAGGGAACTCCAGAGGGGTAGAACAAAGGGAGGGAACTCCAGGAGTAGTAGAACAGAGGGAGGGAACTCCAGGGAGTAGAACAGAGGGAGAGAACTCCGGAGTGAAGAAGAACAGAGGGAGGGAACTTCAAAGGGTGGGACGGAAAAAGAGGCAGTGAACTCGGGGGTTCAGGGTGTGGGGAGCAGAGGGACGGAACTCCAGGGGTGCAGGGAACAGAGGGAGAGAGAACTCCAGGGGGTGCAGGGAACAGAGGGAGGGAATTCGTGGGGGGAACAGAGGGAGGAAACTCGGGGGGGGGGAGAGGGAGGACACTCGGGGGAGGGGGTAACAGATGGAGGAAAACTCCAGGAAGGACAGAAGGAGGGAGCTCCGGGTTGAGGGGAAACAGATGGAGGGAACTCTGGATTAGGGGAAATAGAGGGCGGGAACTCGGGGGGGGGGGGGATAGAGTGAGGAAATCTGGGGAAGGGGAGGGAAACGGAGAGAGGGGACACTGTGGGGGAACAGAGAGAGGGAATTCCAGGCCTAGGGTGGAACAGAGGGGAATACCGGTGAGGAAGAAACAGAGGGAGGGAATTCCAGGTGAGGGGAGCAGATAGAGGGAACTCCGGGGCGGTAACAGATGGCGGGAATTCTGATGGGGAAGAAACAGAGAAAGGGAACTCCGGCGGGTAACAGAGAGCGGGAACTCCAGATGGGGGGAACAGCAGGAGGGAACTCTGAGTGGGAAAACACAGGGAGGGAACTCCACGGGGGTAACAGAGGGAGTGAACTCTGGATGGGGGGAACAGAAGGGAAACTCTGGGTGGGGGGAAACAGAGGGAGGGAACTCCGGGTGGGGGAACAGAGGGAGGGAATTCTGGGTGGGGGAAATAGAATGAAGGAACGCTGGGTGGTGGGAAACAGAGAGAGGGAACTCTGGGTGGGGTGGGATGGGGGAAACAGATAGAGGGAACTCCAGGGGAAAGGGGGGGGGGATAGAAGAAGGTCTTTGGTTGAGGGGGAGGGGAGAAAAGGAGGGAACTCCGAGTGGAGATGAAACAGTGGAAGGGAACTCTGGTTGAGGAGGAAAATAAAGGAAAGGAACTCTGCATGGGGGAACAGAAAGAGGGAACTCTGGGTGGGGGTAAACAGAGGAAGGGACCTCTAAATAGGATGAAACAAACGAAGGGACATTTGGGTGGGGGAAGAAAAGTCAAAACGCCGGGAATGGGGACAAAGGGTGTGGCGATTAAAAGGAAAAACAAAAAGAAGGAACTTGAAGGGAAGTTGACGGAAGGAAAGTCTGGGAGAAACAATGGATTAGGAGGGGGACAAGTGAGAGGGAAATTCAAGGGGAAACAAGGGGAGAGAACGTCAGGCAGGGAGGATAAGGCAGAGGCTCTTTCAGGGAACTTCAGGGAAGGGGAGGAAATATCCAAATGGGAAGGAACAACGGGGGTAAGTGTGTGGTTTTGTTGTTGTCTTTTTGGTTTTTTGTTGTTGTTGTTGAGAGGGTTACAAATAGATTGGAACTTCAGGAAGTAACACAAAGGCATATAACTTTGGAGTCAACGCTTCGGAGAGCACCAAAGGAAGGGAATTCTGGGTGAGTAAAACAAAAGGGACGAACTCAGTGTGGGAGACACGATGGGAGAGAACTCTAGGTGGAGGTAATAAAGGAAGGAAAAGGTGAAGTACAAAATAGGAAGGAAGTGGACCAAGAGGGAAGGATTTTAAGTGGAACGAAAACAAGGGTAATGTGTCGAGGGGGGGGGGGGGGAGAGTGAGGGGAATTTGGGAAGGGAACCATGGCGTGGATATTTGGGAGAGAGCCAGGGGATAAATGGGATGTAATTTTGGGGTGGAAAGAGAGGATAAGTTGGAAGGAACTTCAAGGAAAACCAAGGGGAAGGAATTACAGGGCAAGGAGAGCAAGTGGAATGAACATTGGAGGAATTTATTGACAAGGGAACTTGGGAAAGGGAACTTCAGGAGAAGATAACCAATGAAAGGGAGTCGAGTGGGGGAAGGGGTTTACTTAAGACAGGGAACTCTGAGTTAGATCTTGGGGAGTAGGGGTACTGAGAGGAAATTTGAGGAGGGACGCTCAGAGGAAGATGGAAGCGGTTGGGCCAGGGGTACAAATGGAAAAGAACTTCAGGAGGAACGGTGGGGTGGAGATTTGGGAGAGAACCAAAGAGATGAACTCAGGGTGGGGGAAACAAAGGAGGATGGGGAATTCGGGAGGAACCAACTGGTGAGAACTTTGGTGGGAATCAGTGGAATGAAACACGTGATTGGAATCGTCTCTCATATGTCTCTCCCATTTCCCCGGTGTGGCTGAACCAAATGGAGGAGAGTGAGGAGGAGTTAGCATATCTTTCAATATAGCAGTCTACCTCCATCTCGGAGAAGTAAACACTATAATCTCCATGGGTTGGCCTCCAACGTAGATATTTGTTGTCTATGAAAATGGACGCGAAGGTAATCAATATGCCTTTAAGTTCGTGTAGGTTGGTTCTTTCTCTGTTGTTTTGTTTCTTTTACATCGGTATTGTTGTGCAGATCCTGCTACAGGGTTTGTGTACGTGAAGGATTCGGTATGAAGTGCGTGTGTGCATGCGTGCATACGTATGTGTGTGTGTGTGTGTGTGTTTGTGTGTGTGTGTGTGTATGTGTGCGTGCGTGTGTGTGCACGTGTGCGTGTGTACAAGTATGTGCGTGCGTGCGTGTGTGTACGCGCGTAAGTGTGTGTGT
>JAPXFY010000021.1:39831569-39834069 GCA_030674185.1 Monoplex corrugatus | reverse complement strand
CTGTTTAGTAGAATTATGTTTCGTAAGAGATCATTTTCTTTGTCGTTATCTTTAATTTCATGAAACTTATTCTTTGATTGATAAAAGAATTGATAGTAATAGTATTATTGATACTTTCTATATATGCTGAAGTTTTGCACTCTATCTCTGTCTGTTTCTGTGTTTCTGTCTGTCTGTCTGTCTCTGTCTGTCTTGTCTGTCTCTTTCTGTGTTTCTGTCTGTCTGTGTGTTTCTGTCTGTCTGTCTGTCTGTCTCTGTCTGTCTCTGTTTCTCTCTGTCTCTGTCTCTGTGTCTCTGTCTCTGTCTCACTCTCTGTCTCTGTTTCTCTCTGTCTCTGTCTCTATACCTCTGTCTCTCTCTGTCTCTCTGACTCTCTGCCCACCCTCTCTCTCTCTTACTCCCTCTCTCTCTCCCCATCTCCCCTCTCTCTTCCAGTCCCTCCATACCTTTGTCTCAGTTCTTCTGATACCATATTTCCTGATACTATTTTTATGTCTTTATCAGTTCAAGCACCCTAACAACGACATTGGAGAAGATCATTGATGGAGCATACACACGAATGCTGCATGCAGCCCAGAACAAATCTTGGAGAGAACATCCATTTAACAAAGAGTTATATGGTAAGATCCCACCAATCAGTAAATCATTACGTCAACAAAGACTGCGCTTCGCGGGACACTGCTGGCCTAGCAAGGAAGAACTGGTTGTTGATGTTCCACTATGGAGACCCAGCCACGGCAAACAAAGACCAGGACGTCCAAAGAAGACCTTCATCGACCAACTGTTCTTGCTCCTTGTCTCCAGTTTTGCTTTGTTTTCTTTGTTTGTTTGTTTGTCTTGTTGTTGTTGTTGTTGTTGTTGTTTTTGGTGTTGTTTTTGTCCTGCAAAATCGAAAACAAGTGTGACTGCCCGCGTTCAAGCAAACATCAACCAGAAAAAGCACGAAAGAAAAAAAAATAAAATAACAACGCGTATTTAATAAAACCAAACAAGACAGGTGAATTTTTGTATCCGGTGTTTGTTTGTTTTGTGATCTTACGCTTGATAAAGGCCAGATGGCCGAAAATTTGCACATGTCTTGTCTGGTTGTATAAAATACGTGTTTTTAATTCTTTTTTCGTGTTTTTGCTGGTTCATTTTTGTTGTTTTTCCATATTTTTCTTCAATTTTTTATTCAAAGCTCTGGGCCTGGTTTAAACTGACGCCAAAGGAAATAGTTTGCCAGTTCTTTACCTCTTCGCCCTCTTTGGCCTTTCGGTTGGCACGCAAGAGACACGTAAAATAGTTCTTATGATTTTGCACTGGTGTCACTGTCAGTCTCACAGGCCCATTATGTTCATTTACAGAAGGAAAGAGCGAGGTCCATGAACATTTAATTTGCATCTTCTTTCGTCTGCCCGTGATCTGGGTCAGTCGGAATGGTTCATGCTTCGTTCTGCGTTCTCCGAACTTCAGTTATTCATTTATCAATTTACAATTCTCGTTTCTTCGTTTATGTGTGTGTATTTATGTCTTTATTTTTTAGATTTTGAGATTGGCTTCGGCAGAATCGTTCTATGTCTCTGCAATTTTTCATTCATTCATTCATTCATTTATTCGTTCGTTCGTTCGTTCGTTCGTTCGTTCGTTCGTTCGTTCGTTCGTTCGTTCGTTCATTCATTCGGTCAGTCGGTCAGTCGGTCAGTCATTCAGTCAGTCAGTCAGTCAATCAGTCGGTCAGTCAGTCAGTCAGTCTGTCATCCATTCAGTCATTCGTTCGATCTTTCGATCATTGATTCATTCGTTTGTTTGATGGTTTGTTCGTTCGTTCGTTCAATCGTTCGTTCGTTCGTTCATTCATTCATTCATTCATTCATTCATTCATTCATTCATTCAGTCAGTCATTCATTCATTCATTCATTCATTCATTCATTCATTCATTCATTCATTCATTCAGTCAGTCAGTCAGTCAGTCAGTCAGTCAGTCAGTCAGTCAGCCAGTCAGTCAGTCAGTCAGTCAGTCTGTCATCCATTCATTCATTCGTTTGTTTGTTCGTTCGTTCTTTCGATCGATCGTTCGTTCGTTCGTTCATTCATTCATTCATTCATTCATTCATTTATTTATTCATTCATTCAGTCAGTCAGTCTGTTATCCATTCATTCATTCGTTCAATCATTCGATCATTCATTCATTCGTTTGTTTGTTCGTTCGTTCGTTCGATCGTTCGTTCGTTCGTTCGTTCATTGATTCATTCATTGATTCATTCATTCATTTATTCATTCGTTTATTCATTCATTCATTCATTCATTTATTCAGTCAGTCAGTCAGTCAGTCGGTCAGTCCGTTATTTGTTTATTTATTTATTTATTTATCTATTTATTTGTTTATTCATTTATTTATTTATTTATCTATCTATTTATTTAGCCATCTATTCATTTATCTATTTATTTATCTGTTTATTTATTCATTCATTTATTCATTCATTTATTTATCTATTTGTTGTGTTTGTTTTCGTTCATT
>JAPXFY010000021.1:39824069-39829069 GCA_030674185.1 Monoplex corrugatus | reverse complement strand
CGACGTGAATATCATTTAATTACATAGGGACAGGCCTACGTACGTGTGAGGAGCAAACTTATATCAGACGATAACACTGTGTGTGTGTGTGTGTGTGTGTGTGTGTGTGTGTGTGTGTGTGTGTGTGTGTGTGTTGTGTTGTGTTGTGTTGTGTTGTGTGTGTGTGTAGTGTGTGTGTGGTGGTGGTGGTGCGTGCGTGTGTGTGTGTGTGTGTGTGTGTGTTATTGAGTGTGTCTCTCTCTGTCTGTGTCTCTGTTCTGCCTGTCTGTCTGTCCGTCTGTCTGTCTCTCTGTTTGTTGTGTGTGTGTGTGTGTGTGTGTGTGTGTGTGTGTGTGTAGTGTTGTGTGTGTTGTGTGTGTGTTGGTGTTGTGTTGTGTGTGTGTGTGTGTGTGTGTGTGTGTGTGTGTGTGTGTGTGTTAATGTGCGTGTGTTGTGTGTGTGTGTGTGTGTGTGTGTGTGTGTAGTGTGTGTGTGCGTGCGTATGTGTGTGTGTGTGTATGTGTTGTAGTGTGTGTGTGTGTAGTGGTGTGTGTGTGTGTGTGTGTGTGTGTGTGTGTGTTATATGAGTGTGTCTCTCTCTGTCTGTTTCTCTGTCTCTGCCTGTCTGTCTGTCCGTCTGTCTGTCTCTCTCTCTGTTTGTGTGTGTGTGTGCATGTGTGTGTGTGTGTGTGTGCGTGTGTGTGTGTGTGTGTGTGCGTGTGTGTGTGTGTGTATGTGTGTGTGTGTGTATGTGTGTGTGTGTATGTGTGTGTGTGTGTGTGTGTGTGTATGTGTGTGTGTGCTGCGCTTGTCGGATAGAATTGCAGAAATTTTGAAGTGCACAGTCTATCTTTGATGATTCTCTAGTTCATCAAGAATAATTTGTCTTTAGATCCAAAAGAGACTTTAAAACTGGGAAAAAAAACCAAAGGATTCTATCTGTATCTTTTTTTTTCTGTCTCACAAGTTCGTCTGTCTGTCTGTCTCCATCGCACTCACTATCTCTCGTTCATTGTAAGTAAAATATCTATTGAACCCATTCCTTTATCTTTAGTATATTAATCTTAAAATTGTGACAGTCTGGTTTCACATTTTTGTAACTGCCAAGGAAGTTGTCTACGTTTTTGTTTTGTTTTTTTTTTTTTTGTTGTTTTTTTTTTTTGGGGGGGGGGACTAGATTTTGTGTAGTTGTTGTTTGTTGTCTTCTATATACGCGTCACAAAGGCCAGTAGGCTGAAAATGTGCGCCTGTCTTGTTTTGTTATATTAAATACGCGTTCCGATTCTTGTCTTCACGTATTTCTGTTTCCTGCCTGCGTCAGATAAAAGTGCGTCATACTTTAAGATCATTAATTGCACATTGTGTAGCGGAAGTTATGTTGAGCAGATGACACCACACCGTCATCAGGCTACTGCGATCGAATTTTTAAAAAAAAATGATACAAGAATTGAAAAATGGAAAGTTAGTACAATGCTCCAGAAAGGAAAACTAGAAACTGTCAAGATAGAACTAGAAAGATTGAACATCAATACTGCAGGACTGGGAGAGTTGAGATGGAAGGAAGCATGCATGATAACAAAGAAATAAGAGGGAAGCAGGGAGAATTTTTGTATAATATTAATCAAAGGACATAACTCTTGAGAATTATCTCCCATGTTGTACTTCTCAAATCTAAGACAGTTTGCGCTACCCACTCAGCTAGCATAGAAGCAGATATAAAGTGCAAAAACAGTAAGCTCAGAACACATAGAATTACATATTCTGGAGAGGATATATATGAAAGAAGGGTAGGCATCAAAACAGACAATGACAAATCAACGTTTATCAAAGGATACTGGGTTAATCTGACCGAATTTTAATAGTTAGAGTGGAGGGCAAGCTATTTGATATCAACATTGTCCAAGTATATGCACCAACATCCGCAAATACTGAAGAAGTAATTAACAATTTCTGTGGCACAACATCGAAATAAGTTGAGTTTAAAATATCTGGGAACAGTCGTCTCACCAGACAGCAGATGCATTTTAGAAACATCTCAGCAGAAATGGCCAAACTGAGACAGATTCAAGAACATGAAAAGCGTTGTTCCAAACACCTATCAATCACCATCAGGAAGAGAGTTATATGGACCCATTACTGTTGTGCGGATGTGAAGTCTGGAAATTCAACAAGCACATTCAGAACAAGATTGAGGCATTTGAAATTTAGTTTCTAAGAAAAATGCTCAGAGTTCCATACACAGCAAAGAAAAAAAAACGAGACAGTCTTGAAAGAAGCGAACATAAAAATAACATTAATGACAAACATTAGGAAAAGACGCAACGTTTTTTGGGACATTTTATGACGCAAGAGAAATTTGAGCACTTTGTCACAACAGAAAAGCAAGAGGGAAAAAAAAAGAGCACCAGGTAGACCCAGGCAGAAAATATTTAACAGTTTAGCAGAGTGGATGGGGATGGTAAGGGTAGGAGATGTACATGCAGCGATAAAATATAGGTTGGTATAGAGGGCAATGATCGCCAATGCCCTGCGGTATGCCACCTGATGTTAATGATGATTATGGTGATGCTGATACATTTGTGTTAATGTAGAAACCCCCCCCCCCCCCGTCCCCATGGGCAAGGGCTGCACTGTAAGAAGACATGTTTATGCTTATGGCTCTATCCTTGTAAATGGAAATAAAGTGCTCTCGTTTTGTGCCATTAATTAAGCTTAAGTGCACTCCCTTTTCCATCCCGTGGGGATGCCAGGGGCTCTTTCAGTATAAACGGCATCCCCACTTTCAGGAAATTATCTGCTAGAAATGTCCTCTTTTCTGTCACTCTCTTTGTTTCTGAATTGTTCGTTTTGCTTTCTGTCATTTCTTCCTATCATTTTCTGCCTCATGGTCCGTTCGCTTGTATGTTTTGGATAAAATCTCACGTACTTTGTATTAGGACTGACAACTGAGTTCGTGTATTTTGGTGCATGTTTGACTCTAGGGAAATGTGATAAGCGAAAACAATTTTACTTAATTTAGGCCCGTTGCTAGAATGCATATCTTAGTATCCAAAGTTATTTTATAATTTTGTATTCATGTTTTTATTTTTAAATCCTCTGTGGGATAATTTGGACGGAGTGGTCAAAGGCCAGGAGCATGTCCTAAGATTATGTGCACAAATATGTGTACTTAATGTTCTTTTCCTTTTTTATCCTGTTGAAGTATTGTGTGTGTTTTGAAGCGGTTATAGCTTTGATATGGCCGGGCTTTAAACAATAATAATAACAATAACACACACACACACATACGCGCGCGCGAGTGTGCACACACACACACTCACACACTGATAACACAGACACACACACACATACACACACACACACACATACACACACACACACACACACACACCACAATCACACAATCACACACATAGTCACGCACACAAACACACACACACACTCACACACTCATACACACACACAAACTCACACAAACACACACACACACTCACACACACATACATACACACACACACATACACAATCACACACTCAACCACACATATTAATCACAAGTTTTTGCCAACATCTCTTCTTTTTTCATCTTTTTAAAACGACAAAGACACATCTTTCTCGGATGGCCATGGAACACACTCCTGTTTTCCTTTTTTTTTAACGGGAGATTGAAAACGATCATTGCCTATGCATGAAGGTGTCATTTTTTAGCGGAAAATACATACAGTGATACAGACAATCTTCTCTCTAGACATGAACAATTCCGCTTGCCTGGTGTCACGTTATATAAAATAGACATACTAAAATGTACTTGATACAAGTGAACTGTAGCAGACGCGGACAAAGACATAAAGATGGATAAAATACAGGATAAAATCAACACACTTGTGCTATGTCCCTCTTCCTCTCCACACTACAACCTGCTTGGATATGGTCTTCTCACTAGTCTTCCAACCACCTGACTGGGAGGGGGTCTTGAAGAGACTCTGCACCGTCCACAACCAGCCCAACGCCTATACGAACCACAAGGTCAAGAGGACGAGAGCATGTATCGCGGCAATGTCATCTGTGTCAAGTGGAACAACAGATATTATGGCCGACTACAACATCCTGTTAGGCAGGCTTCCCAAAGGATCCCCACCTTGTCTAGAAGTGGTCCTGGTGAAGCTCAGCATCTGCCACAACCAATTCCACGCTTATGTTTTTCCCCCCTTTTTTTTTATTTTCCACGCCCAGGGAGAAAATATTAAACAGTGTTTTGAACAATGCGATGATTATGATGATGTCGATGAGGATGATAACAATGATGCTGTTGAGTTACATCTGGGATTGAAACTACGTGACAGGGCTGTGTACTCTAAGCTTACTATCATGATATAGCCTGGCGTCAACCAGGCCCGAGAGATACAGACACCTGCGGTGCCGGTCAGAAGATTTGAGGAACACCCTCAATAACGAACATCCGAGAAATTGATGAGACTCGTCGGTGTGGTTCCAGTCTTCCCGATGAGCTCCACGCCCATATTACTGGCAAGCTGAAACTAATGCCATCACAAACTTTTCCTCTGCAGTCAAGAGGACCAGGTAGCTGAACATGTATTGCACCGATGTCGATTCTGTTACGTTGAGCGACAGGAGACGTGACGGACAAGAACTTCTCTGACCGCCCAGCTCCATGCTAGCTGGCAAGATCTGGAAAGAAAAGATGGCAACATTCATTGCCAGATGTGGACTGACGCTGAAGACAGCGAATGAAAGGAACACAGATCGAATGGGGTTGATGCCAGACAGATCCCAATACACTAGTTCTGCAGACAAGGGGTTAGGTACTAAGAACCCAGTCCCAGACATAAGAGGGCATTGGTAAGGAAACAGCAACTGAGAAAATAAAGAAAAATTACTATTGTGCGTGACAGAGTCTCAAAAAAAAAATCTTAGTATGAGAAGGAAATTTTACTGTACTCACCTTAAGACTGGAACACTCTTCAATGTTTCAGTGTATCAATCTTAATAGATCTTTTAAC
>JAPXFY010000021.1:39814069-39819069 GCA_030674185.1 Monoplex corrugatus | reverse complement strand
AGAGAAAGAGAGTGAAAGAGAGAGAGAGAGTGCGAGAGAGGAGGAAGAGAGTAGGAGAAAGAGAGAGAGAGAGAGAGGAGAAAGAGAGACAGAGCGAGAGAGAGAGCAGGAAGAAAAGAGAGAGAGTGTATGAAAGCCAGAGACATAGAGAGACAGAGATAGAGACAGAGAGAAGGGGGAGGGTTAAGATAGTAGGAAAGAGAGAGAGAGAGAGAGAGAGAGAGAAAGAGTGAGAGAGAGAATAGACAGACACAGAGAGAGAAGAGAGGAAGAGAGAGGGAAGAGAGAGGGGGAAGGGAGAGAAGGAGAGCAAAGAGAGAGAGAAAGAGCGAGAGAGAGACAGAGAGAGAGATAAGACAGAGAGAGTGAGCAGAGAAGAGAGAGAGACAGACAGACAGACAGACTGACAGACTGACAGAGAGAGAGAGAGACAGAGAAAGAGGCAGAGAGACAGAGACAGAGACAGAGACAGACACAGAGAGAAAGAGACAGAGAGTGAGATACATGCATACATATATATGTCTCTCTATATATATATATGGAGAGAGAGAGAGAGAGAGAGAGAGAGAAAGAGAGAGAGAGAGAGACAATGACAATGACAATGATGCTTTATTTTTCAACGGTAAAAGCTATTGGCTAGAAGCCATTTTTCAAACTTGCCGTTGCTATTCTATATACATGACATTTGTTTACAGTAACAAGTACAGCTTAAGGAAAATACATGTTGAATACTAAAATTAAGATACAATGAAATCAAGAAACGTACACAGTCACCACTTAGAGATAGGTAGATAGATAGATAGATAGATAGATAGATATATAGATAGATAGATAGATAGATAGATAGATAGAGAGAGAGAGGTAGATAGTATAGATAGATAGACAGATGAGCAGGTAGATAATGATAAGTAAATAAAGAAAGAAAGATAATGTTGATAGTGATAATAATAAAAATAAGACGAAGAAGAGGAAGAAGAAGAAGGAAGAGGAGGAGGAGGAGGAGGAGAGGAAAACATAGTAAACAAAATAGTAATAAGATAAAACAAAATAAAATGAAATAGAGGGAGAAGAAACATTACATGTGACAAATTTATAGAAGATAAATCAAGCGTCAAATAGACTAATGTTCTTACAATGAAATCAAAGAAGATGAAATCAATTTTCTGATTACACACAAAAAATATTAACACTGCTACAAACAACAATTACCACTACTACCACTACTACTACTACTACTACTACTACTACTACTACTACTACTACTAAACCCAAAGATAATAAATGGAGGTAGAAAAAAGAGCAGTTCAGAAGGATGATTAGAGGGGGGAAAAAAAAAAGGGGGGGGGGGGAGTAGCAAACATTGGGTCGATTGAAGGCATAAACACATAAAATTCTACAGGAGACAGAAAATCAACAGATGATATGAAGTCAAATAGACAAATGTATAGATAGATAAATAAAGTAAATTTTACTTTCGACAATAGGAAATTACAGTAATGATAAACGCATATGTAGGCTATAATAGAAATATCATACATGTGTAAACAAATCAATAATTCATGTAATAAGACATAAATAAATCAAGAATAGTAACCATAATCAAGCGCCGTTTTTCTTGATAGGAGAAGAGAGATACAAGCATGATATGGATAACAGTTGGAGAAAAGTGACAAATACAGACAGCAGATAAGAGCCAACCAAACAAACAGACAATATGGCTCACAGATAAGATGGGCAAGCAAGCAAAGCAAAAAACAAACAAACAAACAAAATGAACAAAGGCAATGAGAAATAAAGAAGAAGCAAGACAGAATCAAACACGTCATAGAGTCATCAACAAATCATCGCATATAATACAGAAATAAATACTGGTTGGCTGTTTGAACTGTTAAAATATCAATAATGTTAAAGAGAAAAAAAAAAAAAAAGAACACGAATTATCATTGTGCATACACACACACACACACACACACACACACACACACACACACACACACACACACACACACACACACACACACACACACACACACACACACACACACACACACACAATCACACACACACACACATTGACTAGATTAGATGTCATAGGTTGAAAGGCAGCTGACGTTATTGTTGCTAACTGAGGTAATCTACGACACTGACGTAAGGTATTTAAATAAAGTAACTTTGAAGGAAGAGAGTGAGTGAGTGTTTGTGATATTTGGGGGGAGGGTGTTCCATAGTTGTGCACCAGAAAACGATAAACTATTTTTATATATGTCAATTCTTGGACGGATAATTTTGAATTGATTTTGTCTTGAGTTTGAGTATGATCGCACATTCTGATTAAACAAATTGAGAAGATATTGCGGAACATTCCTTTTTGATACTTTAAACATTGTGATACCTTTATTGAACATTAAGTGTGACTTTAGAGGGAGGATTCCTAACTGTTTAAGTTTTTCATCTGTTGTTAAAGTGGGATCTGGCATGATAAGTTTTGCTGCCTTCCTATGAAAGGTGTTCAATTTTTTTAGATGAACTTCACATGAGCTATCCCACAGTGTAGAGGCATAATCTATGTGCGATTTAATATGAGCATTATAAAATAATTGGCGTGTGTTTGTATCTGTTAGATATCTTAATTTGGACAGAATAAATAAGTTCTTGGAGATAATCCTGCATAAATAATCAATGTGGTTTTGCCAGGTAAGATTATGATCAATGAGAACTCCCAGTAGACGGTGTTCAGGTATTTGTGCAATAGAATTACCTCTCAAAGACAGATTGAGTGACAGAGGGCCAAGCTGCCGTTTTTGGCGTGTGCATATAACCATACATTCAGTTTTCGTAGGGTTCAAAGCCATGGCGTTGTTAGCACACCAATCAGAAATTTCATTTAGGCTCTTTTGTAAACGTGTGTTTACAGTCGCTATGCTTGTGTCTTGTGTATGGATTGTTCCGTCATCAGCGAACATATCACAGTGAACTGTGGGATCAGATATATGAAGTGGTAAGTCATTTATGAATACAGAAAACAGAATGGGTCCTAAGATTGATCCTTGAGGAACGCCACATTTCACATGACCCTCGGATGAATATGATCCATTAAGATGTACTTTTTGTTTGCGTTCATGAAAGTAGGAATTGAAAAATGAAACTGTTGAGTCGTTGGCAAGGTACGTTCGTAATTTAGCTAGTAAGATATCATGATCAACGAGATCAAAAGCCTTTTTAAAGTCTAGAAATACTGCTCCAGTTAATTTGCAGTCATTCATGGCTAATAACCAGGTGTCAGCAAGCCGTGTTAGGGCTGTATGACAAGAGTGGTTCTGACGGAAACCAGATTGCAGTGGGTGAAGAATACTTTTGGTTTCCAGGTAGTCTGAAAGATGTTTATGGATATGTTTTTCTAAAGGCTTTGACAGGACAGAGAGAAGAGAAATTGGCCTGTAATTATTTATTTGTGAAAGATCTTTTGTTTTTGGTAAGGGTACAACTTTGGCCTGTTTTAGAGCTCTGGGGAATACGTTGTTTTTTATGCTGATGTTGTAAATATATGTAAGTTGTTCCGTGATGTAGGGCAGAGACAGTTTTAATATTTTGGGACTGATTTCATCTGGTCCTGATGATTTTTTATTATTCATTTTATTTATATTATTCCAGTTTCATGGACTGCTATACTGGGAATGCTAAATGAACTTGTATTATTGGTCCTCTCTTTGCAAAAGTTAATCAGATTTTCAGAGGGGACATATTGATCACAGTTAGAAATAGGACGGGTTAGTAGTTCTGATACTGACAGAAAATGATCATTGAATTTGTTTGCTGTGAAACTGAGAGGCGTGCCTGGGAGCTTTTTCCCACTTCCCTTAATAACTAAGTTCATTGCTCTCCATAGTGATGATACATCTTTATTGTTTTTTACCAGTCGATCAAAGAGAGACTTCTTGGCTTGACGGACCATTGATTTTACCTTATTACGCATCGTTTTGTATTCAATGAAGCGTTTTTCTTTCTTGAGTTTATCTCGTAATGACATCGCATTGATAATGTCTGTTGACAGCCATGGGGGCATTGTTGGATGCTTTACTCTTTTCCGTCGTAGTGGGGCATGTTTATTTAGGACAGTCGTGAACAAGTTGTACCAAATGTCTGGGGCTTCGTTAGGATTACTAGTACTAAACACACTACTGAACTCTACTCTACCAAGATCAGAGAGGAATGCATCCTCATCAAAGTGTTTGAATGATCTATATGTTATACATGTATGATTATTCTTTTTTTATTTTTTGAACTTTGGCTGACCAGGTGCAGTTTACAGGTTGATGATCACTTATGCTTAAATCATCTACAGCTGCATTAATTATTGCCTCTGGTTTGTTTGTATAGATATGATCTAAGAGTGTTTCTGATGTTGCTGTGATTCTTGTTGGATCTTTGATTAATTGTTTTAGGCCAACCAGGGTGGTCGTTGACTGCCATGCGGGTTGTGGAGTGAGTAGGTCAAAATTAAAGTCACCTAACATTAGAATGTCTGTATGTCGTTGACACAATTTGTCCATCATCTTTAGAAAGTGGTCATGCCATTCGTATGTGCTCCTGGGATTTCTATATAAAATACCGATAAGTAAAGGTGGAGTTGTTGCAGAAGGCTTTAGCTCCACCCAGATACATTCAACTTCTTTGGTTTCTAAGTCATAACGTCTGTTGGTTATTTGTTGAATATCTCGGTGGATGTAAAGCGCAACTCCAGTTTCTCCATGGCATGAGGGATCTCGCCTGATTACAGAATAGTCTGGGATTGCTATAGCTTCATCTGTAATATGAGATGCTAGTCGTGTCTCGGTCACACCGTACAAATGGTAATAATTTTGTTTGTGTAGGAACACGCACAGGTCTGATACTTTGTTTTGGAGATGATAGACATTAACATGACCAACACGCAGATCCTGTTTTTTTCGAGTGAATGTGGTCATTGGTGATTTCAACACTGCGTCTGCACGCTGAAGTGA
>JAPXFY010000021.1:39794069-39799069 GCA_030674185.1 Monoplex corrugatus | reverse complement strand
CAGGCGATAAGGCACTCAGTGAAACAACAGGGCAAATGGGACAGGCAACATGGCACTCAGCGAAACGACAGGGCAAATGGGACAGGTAACATGGCCTTAGTAAAACAACAGGGCAAAATGGGACAGTGACTTAAGTGAAACGACAGAGCAAAATGGGACAGGCGACGTGGCGCTTAAGTGAAACGACAGGCAAAATGGGACAGGCGACATGGCACATAAGTGAAATCACAGGGCAAAATGGGACAGGCCACATGGCACTTAAGTGAAACGACAGGGCAAAATGGGACAGGCGACATGGCACTTAAGTGAAACGACAGGGCAAAATGGGACAGTGACATGGCACTTAAGTGAAACGACAGGGCAAAATGGGACAGGCGACATGGCACATAAGTGAAACAATAGGGCAAAATGGGACAGGCCACATGGCACTTAGTGAAACAAAAGGGCAAAATGGGACAGGCGATATGGCACTAAGTGAAACAACAGGGCAAAATATGACTGGCGACATGGCACTTAGTGAAACAACAGGGCAAAATGGGACAGGCGACATGGCACTTAAGTGTAACGACAGGGCAAAATGGGACAAGCGATATGGTTCTTCAATGAAACGACAGGTGAAATGGAACAGACAATAAGGCAATCAGTGAAACGACAGGGCGAAATGGACAGGCTACATGGCACTCAGTGAAACGACAGGGCAAAATGGACAGGCTACAAGGCACTCAGTGAAACGACAGGCAACATGAGACAGGCGACAGCACTTAAGTGAAACGACAGAGCAAAATGGGACAGGCGACGTGGCGCTTAAGTGAAACGACAGGGCGAAATAGGAAAGGGCGAGATGCGAAAGTTCAAATCTGGACGGTATCCCTCTTAAAGGTACTGACACACGAGCCATTTTGACCTTACGTTAAGCGAGGATGGGATGAAACGGATCTGAAACGCATCGTCTGTCATGGTACACAGCCAAATGATCTCAGCCATCAGGTTCAAACCCGAACAGAATGTGATCTCTTCCAAATGGACCGCCTGCAATTCTGCAGTCAGTCAAAGCACAGCACTGAGCCGACATCCATTTTGCAAATGGCGTCTTCTAGTTAAAGCCATGAAACAAATTCTAAGATTCAAAGACAAAGTATTTGACATATTTGCAATAAGTTATTGATGTTCAACTGGAATACCCAAAGCAAAAATGATAAACCCCCCCTAACCCCCCCCCCCCCCCCCCGTCCCCGCTCTAAACACAACAAAAAGATTTACTGGGGAAAAAGGCAATTATGTGCTTTGTTCGCCTGATAAGAAAAGCAGCGAAACTCGTTGTGACCTACGTCTCATATCCGTTTCAAAAGAATCATGTAACACTCCGTCTATTCCAGAATGACAGGTCTGACCGTACATTTGTACAGGTTCAAATGGTTCTCCTCAACCGTATGGTCGAAACTGCTCGTAAGTCATCTCCTTAACACCATCGTAGGATATCAAATTGAATGATGCTAACATCTGCTTCTTTGCAACAGGTTTTGTTTGCAAACATGTTTCCTTTTGTCTGTGTCAGTATGTATGTTGGTCTACCAGCCTGTCTTACTCTTTGTTTTACGACTGCTGCTGTTACTGTGGCTGCTGCTGCTGCTGCTGCTAATCTCTCTCTCTCTCTCTCTCTCTCTCTCTCTCTCTCTCTCTCTCTCACTCCCACTCACTCTCTCTCTCTCTCTCTGTTTCTCTCGGTCTGTCTCTCTGTCTTTCTGTCTATCTGTATCTCTCTCTCTTTCTCTCTCTCTCTCTCCCTCTCCTCTCTCTCTTTCTCTCGCTTTGTCTGTCTGTTTGTCTGTCTGCCTGCCTGTCTGTCTCTCTCATTGTTTTTCTCTATTTCTTAATGTCTTTCTCTAGGTCTCGTCTGTCTGACTCTCTCGGTCTCTGTCGTTTGTCTGTCTGTCTGTCTGTCTTCTCCTCTCACTCACTTCACTCTCTCTCTCTCTCTGTTTCTCTCGGTCTGTCTCTCTGTCTTTCTGTATATCAGTATCTCTCTCTCTTTCTCTCACTCTCTCTCTCTCTCTCTCTCTTCCTCTCCTCTCTCTCTTTCTCTAGCTCTGTCTGTCTGTTTGTCTGTCTGCCTGCCTGTCTGTCTCTCTCATTGTTTTTCTCTATTTCTTAATGTCTTTCTCTCAGTCTCTGTCTGTCTGACTCTCTCGGTCTCTGTCTGTCTGTTTGTCAGTCTGTCTGTCAGTCTGTCTGTCTGTCTGTTTGTTTCTCTCTGTCTCTGTCTCTGTCTCTCACTCTCTCACACACACACATTCTCTGAAATACAAGAAATGAACTTTTGAAAAAAAATCGTCAAAATATTTGACTTATTGAAATTAAATCCAAAACAAGTGTGACTGCCCACGTTCAAGCAAACAGGAACAAACAAACAAAAAAAACAAACAAAAAAAAACCACGAAAGAAGAATATGAACGCGTATTTAATACAACAAAAGAAGACAGGCGCAAATTTTTGGCCAACTGGCCTTTGTCAAGCGTAAGATTAGAGACAAACACTAGATAAAAACAATTTTGAGAAAAAGACTGAAACTTCCCTGCTTCTGTCTTCAATGTGAGAAAAGGAACAAACAGAGACAAAGAATCCCATCTTATAGATAAACTTGGTACGCGCAATCCACATGGACTCAATGACAAACCATAAAGATTTCCTCAACTGAAATCAGTATCATGCCACTTCATGCACTTTTATCTGGACATGGCTTTGCGTGCATGTACTTTTACCTTGGTGTGTATGTGTATGCGTATGTATTCGCCCAAATGTATACGTATAACACTTCTTGTCCTCATGTATGATTTATGTTTAAACTGCTTGGATGATTTTATGCATACTGTTGTCTTCTTTTAATGTGCCCTTGAGTCCATGTATGTTTTATCTCGATGATGATTTACTGAAATAGATCATATTATCACCATTTTCCCAGTGAGGTATTGGCTTTGCGGCTGCACATATGCCTTTTTATTTTTATTTCTATTTTTACTTTTATTTTCATTTTTATTTCAAATTCAATCTGTTTGACTTCTCCTTTCACAAGACAGACCCAGCCACGTCGGACTAAGGTTTTTTTTCTCCGGGGACTCCAGTTTTCCCTTCAGCCCTTTGGCTGTTGGTTTAGGATGTTTTTCTTCCTATTCCAAGGTCAGACCGGATTCGTTGCACTAGGCACGATCCATTTACATCAGCCATACCTCTATATTAAATATTTTCCCATTCTGTCAAACGTATGTCTATATTTTCTCTTCTGCATTATTTAATACCTCTTGATTAAATATTTTCCCATTCTGTCGAACATATGCCATATTTTCTCTTCTGTATTATGTAATACTGGTATCCCTTACATTCCAAACACTACTCTTCGCTAATGCGTCATAGTTCTCATTTCCGCTCTGATGTCATATTTACTCAAAAACACATTATGAGATCATTTTAGTCAGTTCGTTCCTTTTCTCACATTGAAGACAGCAGCAGGGAAGTGTCAGTCTTTTATCTCAAATTGTTTGTATCTAGTGTTTGTTTGTCTGTGATCTTACGCTTGACAAAGGCCAGTTGGCCGAAAATTTGCGCCTGTCTTGTTTTGTTGTATTAAATACGCGTTCATATTCTTCTTTCGTGTTTTTTTTCTGGTTCCTTACTGAAATTAGTTCACCCCTCTCTCTGTCTGATCTCCATTTGTTAATAGGGATTATGAACCTGTATCAGAAATGAAATCGTTTGGTCGTATGAGACGAAACGCTTTCATTTCACATTCTTGTCTTTGATGTTAATAGATTTCCCTATTCATGGGCGCTTGTAACAGACATGATGTTCCCATTATGAAGTCTGGCTGGCACATCTAACGTGTCCTTTCTATTTTAGTCAATGTTTGATCAAGATGCTAGCACAGCGCTCAGGTCATTCAGTACGAGATTTTTTAAATATTATTTACAGAGCAGCGTCCACACATTAACGTCTATTGCATTGCAGGGTCTTTGTGGATTCCTCTTTTCTCTATGTGGTTTAGTCTACTGTTCTGCCTGCCTGTGTCTTTCTTTCTCTCTTTCTTTCACTTTTATACTTAAACAAAACAGCTAAAATCCCGTTTTGGCAGATGATGTATAGCACTTTCATTATGTGTATTTTTTTTATTTTTGATATTGACAGATTTCCTAGTGAATAGGATAACAGATGTCACCGCATTGGACTTCTGCCCTCAAATCCACGTTTCCAGTGTCAGTCACGATTTGATCAAGATGGGGGACCAGGACTTACATCATTCAATAAAAACTTCATTACAAAATTCCTAGGACTACAAACGAACAAGCAAAGAACAAAAAAGACAAACCAAACCAAACAAACAAACAAACAAACCGAAAACCAAAACCAAACCAAAACCCCAAACCAAACCAACCAAACCAAACCAAACCAAACCAAACACCAAACCAACAACCAAAACACCAAAAACCAAACCAAACCAACCAAACCAAACCAAACCAACCAACCAAACCAAACCAAAACCAAACCAAACCAACCAACCAACCAACCAAACCAAACCAAACCAAACCAAACCAAACCAAACCAAACCAAACCAAACCAACCAAACCAAACCAAACCAAACCAAACCAAACCAAACCAAACCAAACCAAACCAAACCAAACCAAACCAAACCAAACCCAAACCAAACCAACCAAACCAAACCAAACCAAACCAAACCAAACCAAACCAAACCAAACCAAACCAAACCAAACCAAACCAAACCCAAACCAAACCAAACCAAACCAAACCAAACCAAACCAAACCAAACCAAACCAAACCAAACCCAAACCAAACCAAACCAAACCAAACCAAACCAAACCAAACCAAACCAAACCAAACCAAACCAAACCAAACCAAACCAAACCAAACCAAACCAAACCAAAACCAACCACCAAACCAAACCAAACCAAACCAAACCAAACCAACAAACCAAACCAAACACCAAACCAAAC
>JAPXFY010000021.1:39781569-39789069 GCA_030674185.1 Monoplex corrugatus | reverse complement strand
CTTTGGCTGGAGTAGTGTTCAAAAAGGGCTTGCCTTGCACGTGCAAAGCGAATTTTGTCGCTACCTTGCCTACGTCGTCAGAGAGACCCTGCTGAAGATTCGACAATTTCGTGTGGAAATTGTCTTCCTTGGGCCGCCCATTGCAAATTGGCAAATCCCCAAACACGTGCCAAAAGGAAACTGCAATGTTGTCTGAGCTCTTATCCATTCAGTTACGGCAACGAATTGGAGAAAAGAGTAAGAGAAAATAGGTTATTTCTCCTTTCAAAAATTGACTCAAAAACGTTCCTGGCCCTTCAATAATGACGTGTAGTATATATATATCCATTAAAGTGCCCTGAGGAAAGCTGAAAAGCCGAAAGCTCGGACTTGTATCGGAGTACTTGTTGTTTTCTCTTTTTTACCTGAATGATTCTATATATATATATATATATATATATATATATATATATATATATATAATCAGCCCCTAACAACGACAACAGCAACAGCAACAGCAACATAACACTCAAGTAGCAGTAGCATTAGTAGTGATAGTAGCAGAAGTAGTAGCAGTAGCAGCAGCAGTAGTAGTAGTAGTAGTAGTTTTAACAATAGCAGTGGAGTAGTCGTAGTCATAGTAGTAGTAGTAGTAGTACCAGTAGTAAAAGTAGCAATCTATCTATCTATCTATCTACCTATCTATCTATCTACCTATCTATCTATCTATCTATCTATCTATTCTATTCTATTCTATCTATCTATCTATCTATCTATCTATCTATCTGTCTGTCTGTCTGTCTGTCTCTATCTATCTATCTATCCATCTATATATCTATCAATCTGCCTAATCTATCTATATATCTGTCTGTCTATCTGTCTATCTATCTATCTATCTATCTCTGTATCTATCTCTGTATCTCTGTATCTCTGTATCTATCTATCTACCTATCTATCTATCTATCTATCTATCTATCTATCTATCTATCTATCTATCTATCTATTTTCTTCTTGAAATGGGTGAGGGAGGAAACAAGAACTATGGAACACTAAGTGGACACCCCACCAACTGCAAAAACGTAACCCTTTGATTCCCTCACCCTTTCCATTAGGGTGAGGGAGTCAAAGGGTTAAGTTTTCGCTATGCTAGCATTGTTGATAATGCAGGATGCTGGTGGACAGGGTGCGGGAGTCAAAGGGTTAATATAGAAGACCAAAATGATACCTCCTTAACAGAGAGAACAGAACCTTTCCATCTGTCTCTCTCAAACATACATATAAGACAAGGTGGTAAACCCTTTTCCTACCAAGAAAATAGGTCACTGTACTAACTATTGACCAAGTAATGTTAGGAGAGAGACTTCAGAAACATTCAAATTTTGTCTGTTTTTTGACATTTTTGCCGCTTCAAACGTCGTGTAAACGCGGAAAGGAAAGGAGTATACTCCCTTTGCCGGAAAAGGATTTACGTCAGCAATGCGGTCATTTTCTATTTATATATTCGAAACTGAAACTACGGTTCAGGGCACGAAATCCTCGTGACGCGGTCCACGGGGAGGGAAAGCTGAGTCACGAGGATCTCGTGACGCGGTACGGAATGTATTAAGGCATTAGATACAGGAAAAGAATAGAGAAAAGCAGACCCTGCCAAGATTGTTAAAGTATAGATAAAGAAAAAGAAAAGAAAAAATGAGATCCTGCCAAGACTGTTAAGAAAACATTAGACCTTGCCAAGATTGTTAATGCATTAGATAAAGAAAAACAAAAAGAGAAGCTCAGACCTTGCCAAGATGGTTAATGCATTAGATAAAGAAAAAGAAAAAAAGAAAATTAGGCCCTGTCAATGTGGTTAACACATTAGATAAAGAAAAGAGAAAATCAGACCCTGCCAAGATAGGTAATGCATTAGATACAGAAAAAGAAAAGAGAAAATCAATTCCTGTGTCATGAAACCAAAGACGTTTTTTGGCCCTATTGGTACAATAAGTTTAGATCACCAAGGTGAAAACGCAAGAGTCGCCGCTTTTTTTCTGTGTCTTGTCCATCTGACTGGGATAAGTTCTCCTGTCTGTTCGGCAGTTTCAGTTTCTCAAGATGACGTCTCCGCGCTCGGAACGAATTCCATATGGTAACCGTGGCCTCATGCCTTAAGCCTGCACATAAACCCATGAGCTGGCCAGGTCTTGAGGCCCTACCTAGACTATGTTTTACCTTGTCTATATTTTATACTGGCATTTTATTAGCCTACCACTGGAACAATCTTGGTTATCTGTAAATGACATGTGTATGTGCGTATCTTACCTTCAAAAAAGGAACATATATATGAAGTAAATAAATCAATCATTAAAGGTCTGAATGGCTGTCTGTTCGACATACTATGTCTTCATTCAAGCCTAACTTGGAAGATATACCTGTTTTGTCCAGTAGTAATTTCTTCCTCCTTATTTGCCCACCACTTTGTCCCACTCTTCCCCTGCTCCCCCCCCCCCCCCTTCCTTCTCGGTATGCCCGTGCACTAAGAGACCAGTGTAATATTTACGCTATCAATATGTCTTGAACAAAGAAGAGATTTATAATTTCGAAATGCAAGACGCTGGGAGAGAGAGAGAGAGAGAGAGAGAGAGAGAGAGAGAGAGAGAGAGAGAGAGAGAGAGAGAGAGAGAGAGGAGGGAAAGAGAGAGAAGAGAGAGAGAGAGAAAGAGAGAGAGAGAGACAGACAGACAGAACAGAGAAAGAGAGACAGAGACAGAGAAAGAAAGAGAGGGGAGAGACATAGAGAGACAGAGAGACAGAGAGAGACAGACAGAGAGACAGATAGAGAGATAGACAGGCAGAGAGACATACAGACGCAGAGACAGATAGCTAAAAAAAACACACGGAGAAACAGAAACAGAGACAGAAAGAGAGAGAGAGAGAGAGAGAGAGAGAGAGAGAGAGAGAGGGAGAGAGAGAGAGATAGGGGAAAGAGAGAGAGGAGAGAGACAGAGAGAGAGAGAGAGGGGGGGGGACAGGGACAGATATACAGGCAGACAGATATACAGACACAGAAACAGAAAGCTACAGAAACACAGAGAGACAAAAACACAGAGAGCGAGAGAGAGAGAGACAGAGAGAAAGAGAGAGAAAGGGAGAGAGAGAGAGAGAGACAGACAGACAGACAGACAGAGAGGGAGAGAGACAGAGAGAGAGACAGACAGAGAGATAGAGAGAGAGACACAGAGAGAGAGAGAGAGAGCGCGTTCGGTTTAATCAGTTTTTGTTCTCTAGGACATGATCGTATATATCTGCATGGAGAGGAAAAGGGAGCGTAAAAAAAAAAAATTTAAAAAAAAGAAGAAAAAAAAAAAAGAGAAAAAAAGATTGGTGTGTGGGCAAACGGGTAAATTGGAAGGGGGCAAACTTAATTGAATTTAGGACATACACATTCTATGCCACTAAGCTATGTATGTGCCTTTGACATTATCATCAAGTAGGTGATCGTATACCTGTGTTGAGACAAAGAGGGAGCGTAATATCAGAGGGTTGGTATATGCGAAGATGGGTAGAATGGAAGAGGGCAAACTTAAATGACTGGCTAGAATAGAAGAGGGCAAATTCAAATGAATTTCGGCCATTCCCATTCTCTATATCACTATGCTATGTGCCTTTGACAGCTCATGGGTTTGTGTGCAGGCTTAAGGCTTGTGCCATGATCACCTTACACGTGGCACCTGTGACAGTTAGTGCATATGGAATTCATTCCGAGCGCGGAGACGTCATCTTGATAAACTGAAACTGAAACTGAAACCTTTGACATCATTATTTTGTACAATTTCGAGTCTGTCCGTCCGAACGTCCGTCTGCCTGTCTGACTGTCTGCCTGTCTCTTACTGTCTCTTTTTGTCTCTCTGTCTCTGTCTCTGTCCCTGTCTGTCTGTCTGTCTGTCTGTCTCTGTCTCTGTCCCAGTCTCTCTCCCTCTCTCTCTCACTCACTATCTCTCTCTCTCTCTTTCTTTCTTTCTCTTCCATGCTACTCCTGGATTCTGGAGTCTGGAAGGTTTCATCAGACAATCCCATTTGCGAGCTGCCTCAGTCCGTCAGCAATTACTGGGCTGGCATCACAAGCCTATACAAAAACCAATATACTTACAGGGTCTTGAACTGGGGAAGAAGAAAACAAAACAAAACAAAAAAAACCAAAAAACAATATCTACAAAGCACCGATACCAACATAATGATTGGAGCATCACGAAGGGCAGAGGGTAGTATTGAACTTAGGACATGAGATCTTTAGTTCATAGCTCTATCAAAACAGCCAGCTAGCCTACCGTAGAACTGCAGCTTGCCCTGGTGTAGGACCCATTGCCTTTGTATTATCTGCGTGGTGCCGTGACCTAACTGAACCAATGACTCGTTTATGAAAGAGTGGCCTGCCTGATAATGATGATGAATAGTGATGCTGCTGCTGCTACTACTACTATTATTCTACTACTACTGCTGTTGTTGCTGCTGCTGAAGTGTTTTTGATAGAGCCGTGGACTCCAAATTTGATATTTCGAGTTCAATCCCAACCTGCAATATTAAAAAAATCTGGCCGGATCGCTACCCATCTTCATGTTTCCATCATTCCAGTGGTGTCAATTTAGTTTTTCATAATTCCCTTATCTACGCTTTCTTTTGTCTTGAAGGAGGCAAACACAAGAAGATCAGTAATAAAGAAGATTAGTGAAAAAAAGCAACATTTATAGAGCATTTTATGAAAAAAAAGGAGAATTAGAACACCTGGTCACAACAGGAAAGCTGGAGGGAAAGAGAACACCAGGTAGACCCAGGGAGAAGATATCGGACGGACTTGCAGGGTGGCTGAGAACAGAGAAGTTGGGAGATATACTTGCACCGACAAGGGATAGATCCGTGTGGATGGCCATGATCGCCAACGCCATGCGGCAAGGCACGTGAAGATAATGATGATGATAATGATGACGCTCCCTTCGTATTTCGAAACCTCGCCCGCGCAGAGTCAGGAACTTTTGAGCAGGCTCGGTGGAATTTGTCAGGCATTTACTACCAGACTCAGGTGGAGCGCAGATAAAACTGTCAAAAGCGATGAATCCCTCTCGAACAAACTCCAAATTCCAAACTCTATGATTAGATGACAATCGTTAACAAGCCCTCCAGGAAGATGAACAACTGAACCGGCTGTGTGGTTACAGATATGGGCAGAGGATGGTGGCCAGTTCGACAGACAGAAAAGAAGGGTGATGGTATCGATGAAAATGCCAATGGCCACGCTGCCTGTGGTGATGGTAGGCAGGAGTAGTCAGCCAATTACGCACGTGGGAGCCGCTATTATTTCTGCCCGTCTTCTCTCTCTCATGTCTGCGAGGTAGGTCTGATTGAATTCAGCCGCCTCTAATTTTTTTCTTGTCTTCCTTTCTTTCATTTCATTTCCATCTATAGTTTTATAATTCGTTCTTCTTTGTTTTTTTTCTTGTGTTGAATGTTATTTTCAAGTCTCAAGCTATTATGACAATATTCAGTTTTTCTGTTCTTTCGCTTTGATTAATTGTGACCACGAAAATGAAGTAGAGGAATACGCATGGTCAAAAATATATTTAACAATCTTGGGCTCTGTTTGGCTGAACAACCGATGTTGGATCATTAGTTCAATGATTGGACAACTTGTTAGCTATCCATCTGTAGACAGTGTATGTAGATATATATATATATATATGTATATATATACATATATGTATGTGTATATGTATATATCTATATATACGAGTATATATATATACATACAAAACATCAATAGATAATTGTATGTATGTGTACTTACTTACTTTTTCCTTCCGCTTGTACCGGTGGGCGTCGCGGGGATACAATCGTCTGTCAGCAGCAAGGCGGGTGGCCTGGAGAAGGGACATCTCGTGAGCTCTGAGGGTGTCTGCCACGGAGTCGCTCAATCGTCGTCTTGGTCTTCCTCTGGCTCTCCAGCCAGAGTATTTGGTGTTGTATGCCCGAAGAGCTGGATGGTTTAGGGGCATACGTGTGAGGTGTCCGAACCACTTGATCCTCATATGTTCGATGTGTTGTAGGATTGGTGTTGCTCCTACCATGCCTCGTATCACCTCATTTCTGATCTTGTCCCGCCTTGTCTTGTTTACTGCTTTCCTCAGGCATTTCATTTCACAGGTGACCAGTTTTCTCTCGAGGACTTTAGTTAGGGACCATGTCTGGCACTGGTATGTCAGCGTTGGTAGAAAAATGGCGTTGATGAGTTTCGCCTTAGTACTGGTGGAAATGCTGGGGTGTTTCAGGAGAGGGGCAAGTTGGTAGCTGACTGCGTTGGCTTTCTGGCATCTGGTCTCGATTTCTCTGTCTAGTTTGCCATTTTCAGTGAAGATGCTGCCCAGGTATTTAAATTCACTGGCTTGCTTCAACTGGGTTCCGTTGATGTTGGTATCCAGTTTGTTTGGTCTCTTACTGACAGTCATGACCTCGGTCTTGCTGACGCTGATCTTCATGCCGTATGTCTCGCAGCTTTCATTGAGCTGGTCTGTGTGCTCCTGTAGCTGTATCTTGTCATTGTTCACCATTGCCTGGTCGTCCGCAAACATGAGTTCATTGAGTGCCTCAGGGTCTGGGTTTGCCTCCTTCGTAATCTGATCCATATAGATCACGAAGAGAAGAGGGGAGAGATTACAGCCCTGCCTTACTCCCGATGTCACTGGGAACCAGTCAGATGTTCCACTGGCGGTGCGGACTGCACTTCTTCTGTTGTCTAGCAACTGGCCTTTGACGTCGTACTGCTCGAGGACCTTCCATAGCTTGTCTCTGTTGACTCGATCAAAGGCTTTTTCTTGATCAACGAATACAAGATGGAGATCTCGGTCGTATTCGATCGCCCTCTCGCACAGTTGTCGGAGTGCAAAGATTGCATCGGTGCACCCTCCTCCTTTTCTGAAGCCAAATTGGGCGTCACTGTGGAGATGTTCTGTTTTCGCTCGAGTACGCTGCTCCAGGATCTTTGCGTACATTTTCCCTACATGGCTGAGTAGTGATATGCCTCTGTAGGTACTTTAGTCTTTCTTGCTGCCCTTCTTCTTCCATATTGGCACCACTATTGCATTTTGCCAGTCTTCTGGTACTTTTCTCTCCTCCCAAGCTTTCTGAAAGATAGTGGTGAGCCACTGAATTCCGGTTTCACCGCACACATGGATGGCTTCAGTTCTTATGCCATCGTCTCCAGCTGCCTTGCCTTTAGGACTGGTCTTCACTGCTTTTCTTACTTCACTCTCTAGGATGGTAGGTTCTGAGTGGTCTGGGTGGCTGGGGTTGAAACCGGGACTGTGTGTCTTGTGCCCGTACTCCTGATGGGTTGAGTAGGTCTTTGAAATAGTTTTCCCACCTCTTCACTATTTTCTCCTCTTCATGCAATGCTTCCCCGTTTGCATCGTTAATAATAGTGGTTGGATTGAAAGGTTCATCTCGCACTCTCATCGCTTTCACACTCTTGTAAAACTCTCTTGGGGAAGCTTT
>JAPXFY010000021.1:39764069-39766569 GCA_030674185.1 Monoplex corrugatus | reverse complement strand
CCTCCATATATATATATATATATATATATATATATATATATATATATATATATATATATCTGTCTCTTGTTGCCGCAAACACATCTTCTACCGTCTCTATCCTCAGCCACTCTGCATGTCCGTCCAATATTTTTACCCTGTAGCTACCTGGTGCTCTCTTTCCCTCCAGCTTTCCTGTTGTGACCAGGTGCTCCAATTCCCTTTTCCTCATAAAATGGCCCATAAATGTTGTCTGTCTTTTCCTAATCTTCCTTATGAATGATCTATTTGTGTCTGCCTCGATCAAGACTGTCTCAACATAAGAAAAAAAATGAGTATCCAAATAAATATTAATAGAAAAAGAGCATGGCAAAACATTTACGGCTTAACCATTGTGTGTTCTGGAGAAAGGAATGTAAAAGGGAAAGGGATGATGGAGGTAATGGTGATAAAAGAGGTACAAGAAGGTGGAGTAATGGGGGCAAACTTTAATAAACTTTGAGACTCAGTGTAAGCAACTAAACTTAGCGCACAAAGGAGACTTCAGCAAAGGCATCTGCTGTCGTTATGACGTTCTCTCTCTGTGTCTTTCTCTGTCTCTGTCTCCGTATCTGTCTTTGTCTCTGTGTCTCTGTCTCTGTTTCTCTCTCTGTCTTTCTTCTCTTTCTCTCATTCTCTGTCTCTCTCTCTCTCTCTCTCTTTCATGTCTCTGTTCTGTTTGTCTCTCTCTGTCTCTCTTTCTCTCTCTGTCTCTCTCTGTCTCTTCATCTCTCAGTCTCCCTGTCTCTGTCTCTTTGTCTCTCAGTCTCTGTCCCTCTCTGTCTCTCTCTGTCTCTCTGTCTGTCTTTGTCTCTCTCTGTCTTTCTGTCTCTCTCTGTCTCTTTCTCTCTCTGTCTGTTTGTCTCTCTCTGTCCGTCTCTCCCTCGTTCTGATTTCTCTCTCCCTCTGTGTGTGTGTGTGTGTGTGTGTGTGTGTGTGTGTGTGTGTGTGTGTGTGTGTGTGTCGTTGCATGTGTGCGTTGCATGTGTGCGTTGCATGTGTGCGTTGCATGTGTGTGGTGTGTGTGTGTGTGTGTGTGTGTGTGTGTGTGTGTGTGTGTGTGTGTGTGTGTGTGTGTGTGTGTGTGTGTGTTTTCTTCTTGATTTTTTTTTTGCTCTCTTCTTTTTCTGTTGTCTCGTCAACTTTTGGCTAACACTAATATTCTCAAAAAGACGACAGGCGGGGATGTCTTTGCACAGGATCCACGGAAGCAGCCATGACCAGGAGGCACAAAAAATTATGTAGCAATTTTACTGACGTTCCCATGCACTATAAAGGCTTGTTAGCTCGTTAAAAGGAAATTAGGAGGCTAGTTCCCTCAGGGAGACTGGTTGGGCGTTAGGGTGGGTGGGAGAGTTGAGTGTGAGTGTGTGATGGATTTATAATCACTGGTATTGGGGGAAAATTGGATCATGATGATATTGTGGCGTTAGTGGAAGGGAACAGGGTTCAGCCGTTGAAGTGAATATTTGTACGCAAGTTCTGATATGTCTCCCGGTTTTATAGAATGTGAATTCCCAGTCGATGCACTAACTCTGGATATCAGTCTCTCGGTTTTGAGATTGGGAAATCCCAGTCGATGCACTAACTGTAGATATCAATCTCTCGGTTTATATAATGGGAATTCCCAGTCGATGCACATGGCACGAACTTTGGATATGGGGAGCCTTCCCTGAGCAACCGTAGACTGAAACTAAGTTTCCATTTCTGTTTGAAACTTTTCTCTGAACCGAAAAACCCAGCTTACGACTGTGTCTTCAACCCCAGATTTCAAAGTGACTTTGAAAAACATCCAAAAAGTGACTCCTCCTTTGGGACTGCGTGTCCGTCCCGATTTGGAAAAGGCAAATATAAATTTAGCTGTTATTATCGACTTCTTCAAATTTCCAGATAGTCCACCATGGACGTTGAAAACACCGAAGGTTTGTTTTGATCTTGCTTCTTTCCGTAAAGACAATACCAGTGCACTGGCGTACAGATCGTTTTATGCGGAATTGTGTGAAAAATCTCCATCATCCCGCAGAATCTTCACTGATGTGTCCAAGTGACATGAAGGTGTTGCTGCCGCTGCCTTCTGCTCCGAGATTCCCAATCGAACATTTTCAAAACGTATTCCATCTGAAAGTTCTGTTTACACTGCTGAACTGACTGCTCTGGTTTTGGCACTAAAAATGGTGTCCCAATCCAAACACAAAGAGTTTCTTATTTTTTCTGACTCCCCTTCTGCTTTGCAAGCAATCGCTTGCCGAAACATTAATCGCTCTGAACTTGTGAAGTTCTTTGAACTGTATTCTACTCTTGCAAATGAAGGTTACGAGATTGTTTTTGCCTGGATTCCTGGCCATGTTGGTATTGGAGGCAATGAAAAGGCTGACTACCTGGCCAAGTAGGCTACAATGACAAAGATGTCAAAGTCCTTGATCCCTTACAGAGATGTCAAATCGAAAGTACACAGTTACGTAAGAAATCTGTGGCAGGAGAA
>JAPXFY010000021.1:39744069-39746569 GCA_030674185.1 Monoplex corrugatus | reverse complement strand
GTCACAGGAGATGAAAGAAAGTCTGACCTGCAAGAGACGAAGAAGAAGCTGGTGATGTTCAACGGAACAGAAATGAAGCCTGTGGGGGAGATAGTGCTGCGAGTGAAAAACCCCAAGAACAGAAGGAAATACAAAGTCAACTTCGCGATCACCAAAACGGACTGTAAGCCAGTACTGGGACTGAAAGCTGTACAGCACATGCAATTGTTGACGATCAATGAAGAGAACATTGCAACGATAGCGGCGAATCAGAAAGAGGGGGAAAATGCAAAAGATATGCTCACAAAGTACAACGATGTCTTTGAAGGAGAAGGAAAACTAGAAGGGAAATTACACCTAGAAACAGACCCCAGTATTGCTCCAGTGAAGATGCCTTGCATGAAGTGGCCGATAGCAGTGCAAGAGAAAGTGAAGGACGAGCTGAAGAGGTTGAAAAAACTGGACATGGTCACTAAAGTAGACACGCCAACAGAGTGGATAAGCTGTTTGGTCGTAACAACAAAGAGCAATGGGAAAGTCAGACTATGCATCGACCCTAAGCCACTGAACAAAACCCTCAGGAGAAACGAGTACCCCATGCCAACCATTGATGACGTGCTGCCTCTCCTCAAAGATGCAAAATACTTCAAACACCTGGACGCGAAAAACGGGTTTTGGCACGTTGAACTGGACGAAGACAGCAGCTTCCTGACAACATTTGAGACGCCTTTTGGCAAATACCGATGGAAACGAATGCCCTTTGGTATTTCACCAGCCCCAGAAGAATTCCAGAGGAGGATTGACATCGCTCTGGCAGGACTGCCAGGCGTGGTAGCGGTTCATGATGACATCTTTGTTTTTGGCAGAGGACCAACCGACGAAGCAGGAGCACAAGTTCATGATACCAACCTGAACCGTTTGCTACAACGATGCCGAGAGACTGGAATCAAACTCAACAAGGAGAAGGTTGAGATGAAACGAACAGAGATATCATATTTGGGACACATTTTCTCAAGAGAAGGCTTGAAAGCCGATCCAAAGAAATTGGACGCTGTCCAACAACTCCCAGTACCAGAAGACAAAGCAGCTGTGCAGAGACTACTCGGTGTAGTCGGATACCTTCAGAAATTTGCACCAAACCTGTCTGAGGCAGCAGCACCACTTAGAGAACTGGTAAAAAAAGACGTCCACTTCAGATGGGATGAAGACGTCCACGGAGAAGCCCTGAAGAAAGTGAAGAAGATACTCTCTGAGCCACCGGTACTTCGCTACTTTGACTCTTCAGGAAAGCGTACAACCACCCTTCAGTGTGATGCTTCACAGTTTGGACTTGGAGCTTGTCTCATGCAGGATGGTCAACCGATTCAGTACGCATCACGAGCCTTGACCGAGACAGAAAAAAGATATGCTCAAATAGAAAAGGAGATGTTGGCAATACTCTTCGGTCTGGAAAGGTTTGAGAGATACGTCTATGGAAGAGACATCCTGGTGGAGACAGACCACAAACCACTAGAGACTATTCACAAGAAGAGCCTGCTCTCAGCACCTAAGAGGATTCAGAGGATGCTACTCAGAACTCAGAAGTTCAGGTACACGGTAGTGTACAAGCGTGGATCTGAGATGCACCTGGCTGACACCCTCAGCAGAGCAGTCTGTGGAAAAGCGGAACAGCAAGTCACCCACAAGGAAGCCGTTTTCCTCACAGACCTGGAGAAAACAGACTCATTACAAGAACTGGCCATTAGCCAAGAGAGACTGAACAGTCTGCAGCAAGCAACTCAGGAAGATGCAACCATGAAAACCATGAAAGCTGTCATTCTACAAGGCTGGCCAGAGGAGAAACAACAACTTTCATTACAGTTACAATACTTTCCTTTCAGGGAGGAACTGTCAGTCCACAATGGACTTGTCTTCAAAAGCCACAGAGTAATTGTACCTGAAAGCGAAAGAGCAGACATCCTTGAGAAACTTCATGCAAGCCACTCAGGAATTCAGAGCTGCATAAGAAGAGCACGTGAGGTAGTCTACTGGCCCAGGATGAACATGGACATTGAAGATTTTGTCAAAACATGCAGCGCCTGTAACACATACCAACGTGGTCAGCAGAAGGAACCACTTATCAGTACAGAGATCCCTGACCTGCCCTGGCAACACATCGCTTGTGACATCTTTGAACATAATGGCAATGAATACCTGGTCACGGTCGATCACTACTCTGATTTCTTTGAGATTGATCGGTTACAAACAAGAGAGTCCAAAGAGGTCATCATCTGTCTGAAGAGACACTTGGCAAGACACGGAATACCAGAACGCCTGACAACAGACTGTGGAACTCAATTCACATCAAACCAGTTTGGAAAGTTCAGAAAAACATATGGGTTTGAACACGTAACAAGCTCACCACACTACCCTCAGTCCAATGGAAAAGCAGAGAGTGCGGTGAAGGCTGCAAAGACATGCATGAAGAAAGCAGAACACAACAATCAAGATCCCTTCCTCGCTTTACTTGAGCTGAGAAACA
>JAPXFY010000021.1:39729069-39736569 GCA_030674185.1 Monoplex corrugatus | reverse complement strand
AATCAAAAAGGCAATAAGCAAGACCAAACTCCGGCAGAGCTTCTGGAAAAGACAGCATTCCCGCTGTGATCTTCAAGGCAGCAGGCCCCAAAGCCCTGGAAACCTTCCATGACATCCTGCTACAGGTCTGGGAAGAAGAGCAAATGCCTGCTGATTTCAAAGACGCGCTCATAGTTGCGCTGTACAAGAACAAATGTAGTAAAGCAGACTGCGGAAACTACAGGGGCATCTCTCTTCTCTCCATAGCAGGGAAAATATTTGCAAGGGTTATCCTCAACAGACTGATAACCATCTCAGAACAGATCCTACCAGAGGCTCAATGTGGCTTTAGGCCAGGGAGAAGCACTGTGGACATGATCTTTGCTATGAGACAAATTCAAGAAAAGTGCATAGAACAGAATAGGCCTCTTTACTCAGTCTTTGTTGACCTTACCAAGGCTTTCGACACGGTCAAAAGAGAAGCCCTGTGGACTGTCCTAGAACGGATTGGCTGCCCTCCCAAATTCCTAAAGATCATCCAGCTCTTCCACACAGGCATGAGTGGGCAAGTTCTTGCAAGTGGCAACATGACTGACGAATTCGAAATTACAAATGGCGTCAAACAAGGCTGTGTCCTGGCACCAGTCCTCTTCAATATCTTCTTCACCGCCATGCTTTCCCACGCCTGCAAGGATCTTGACAAGGGAATATACCTAAAGTACCGCCTGGATGGCTCCCTTTTTGATCTACGTCGCCTGCAAGCCAAGACAAAAACCAGCACAGAACTCCTTCAGGAGGCGCTCTTCGCCGATGACTGCTCCTTGAATGCTCACTCTGAAGCGGACCTGCAAACAATGCTCAATCACTTCGCAGAAGCCTCAAAGCTCTTTGGACTTACAATAAGCATCGGGAAAACTGAAGTTCTTCACCAGCCTGTCCCACAAACTAACCCACTGTATCTGTCTATGTACCTATATATGTATGTATCTATATGTCTAACTATCTACTGATCTATCTATATATCTATCTGTTCTATCTATCTATCTATCTATCTATCTATCTATCTTATCTATCTATCTAACTATCTATCTATCTATCTGTCTGTCTGTCTATCTATCTATTTGTCTATCTATCTATCTATCTATCTGTCTATCTGTCTATATATCTATCTATCTGTCTGTCTGTCTGTCTATCTATGTATCAATTATGTATCTATTATCTCTGTTTTCATTACTAACGGTGATAGAGGCGATCCTATTCTTCTTTACTTGTTTGTTTCTCTTTTCCTAGCTGTCTGTTTATCATACTCTTGTTCTTTCTATGTTTTTATTTTTCATTTCTGTCTTTGTCTGTCGGTTGCTGCCTATTTCTGTCTGTCTATCTGTCTGTCTGTCTGTCTGTCATCTGTCTGTCTCCCCCTCCCTCTCTCTTTCATACACATACAAACATAAACTACCCAAATCTTTCTCCTCTCTCCCACCTTCTTCTCTTCCCCTCTCCCTCTCTCTCCCTTCCATTATCCACCTTTTCTTCTCTGTCTCTGTCTTTCGCGTATTCTATCTCTGTCTCACTACCTCTTCTTCTCTGTCTCTGTGTACGTCTGTCTCCGCCAAGGATTTTGTATTTGTAAGTGAGTGTAATGTGAGTTTGAGTGCATGCGTGCGTGTGTGTGTGTATGTACGTGTATGTGTGAGTATTATCGTTTCTGCCCACTGGATGACAGAATGGGGCTGCACTGAGTACCCTGTGGAAGAAAAGTTTGTCTTTTTTTTTTTTTTACCATTTTTGTAGTTCTGGACGTCAAGCTGAGCAGGTGACGTTCTTAGTCCTAGACTTCTCCTTCTCCTTCTGTTCACCTTTCTGTCTGTCGTTATGTCTGAACATGTCTATATGTGTGTGTATGTGTGTGTGTGTGTGTGTGCATGCGTGTGAGTGTGTTTGTGTGTGTGTGTGTGTGTGTATGTGTGTGTTTGTGTGTGTGTGTGTGTGTGTGTGTGTGTGTGTGTGTGTGTGTGTGTGTGTGGTGTGTGTGTGTGTGTGTGTGTGTTGGTCCTACTACGGTGGCGATGTTTTGTTGTAACATTTTTAATGTCCATTTTGCTTATCTTTTTTTTTCTTTCTTTTTCTGTTTCATTTTCTAAACCACTTTTTTCCACTCCAGAAGTTGGGACATTTCTTTTTTTCACAATGCTAGTTGATGATGATGACGATGGGGACGACCATCATTATGCTATGGAATTCCAATAATGGACGTAGACTTCGTGAAAGGGCTGTACGCTACGCTTTCTTTCAGAATGTATCCTAACGTCGACCAGGCCCAAGAGAAACAGACACCTGCAGTGTTGGTCAGGAATTTTGAACGACACCCGCAGTGACGCGTCGGTGATGCGGATGAGACTGGGATGTGGTCTCACAGTCTTCTGAACGAGCTAATGGCACGTTTAAACTCTGAGAAGAACCCGGTTGGGTCAAAACAAAAATCTCTCAATCATTTTAACAAAACTGATGGGATTCAAACCAACAACATTCCAGTCACCAGACTGTTGTACAGTCTGCTGTAGACGACGTTTTGAATTATTAGTTTGCATGATCTTCGACCAGGGAATGATTCGTTTGTCACCTCACAGTGTTTGCCTCTGCCAGCTGAAGTAAAGGGTTGGAGTATCAAGGGTCAATTTTAGGGTTTTGATTTAAAGTCTTAGTATAGATCTTCCGGCACACACCACTATTTGTATACTCCTGATAACGTGAATCTTTGTTTATCAATTGAAAACACTTACGCACAATTTATGGACTTTTTTTTTCTAAGAGAACTAGAAAAATCACTTCTTCAATTTCTGTGCCGTTTTAAAGTAATAAAAGACTTTCTTTTACATAAAGATTGCGTCTTGGCTGATAAGAGAAAAGTATTGCCAAAATTATGAGTCGGTTTTTCTTGTTGTTGTTTTTTTCTTCCTGAAAATAGTAAGTCTAGATGACTATGGATAATATTCCAAAGCCTATATTTCAAAAGTAAACATCTGATCTCGAAACGGCCTTCACCGTTAAAAGAGCATAAAAGTGCAATGTACATTCAGCAATAAACAGAAAAAAACAGTCTGCTGACAGTCAAGTCAATCTCTATAGGTTACGAATGACTGGCATAAATTGTAAAAGTGATTTTTTTTTTATTCCTTTCGATAAAAATGAGTTTTCTAAAGTCTGAAGTTTTTTGCACTAGTCTGCCCCTGTACATCTGTCTCTTTTTTTCTGTCCTACAATCTACTCAGTCTTCATCCCTCTGTCAAGAGTTCTAAACTTTTTTTACTTCTTCGTGAACTTACTGGCTACCAGATTTTCAAAGAGTGTCTTCAAGTTACCATTTTGGGGTGTGAGATATCAATGGGTTTTTTTTTTTTAGATTGTTTTTATAAGTTTTTATAATGCTGTAAGTTTAGAATTGAACTACCTTCACTTTTTAACCATGTTTTTATATCTAGTGTGTGACTGGCACAAATGCTAACCCGATTTCTCTTTTACAGTAATAGAATTTTATAAGTTCTGGTGTCTGAATTTCTTGCACTTGTTCACCTCAGTAACATTCCCTTACCAACATTCTTCCTATCAAGTATCTCTACTCCTTTAAAAAAAAATAAAAACCGTTGAGTTGCTGTCCCTGCTTTCTACCTCCATTACCTCCCCTTTCACTACTACTCTTTTGCGACCTTCACATAGGCAAAACAAGATGGCCGAGCCATTCTAGCAGGCTACTGTTTTCTCAGGAACTAATATTACAGAACATCTACATTTCATCATTCTTGAGATCACTGTGACGTTGAAAAGCCTTCATTTGAAACAAACTTTACGTGTAGCAAGAGCAACGGTAGAGTGACGCAAAAACGAAAACGTAACATAAACATTGTCAGAAGCATTTGAGAAGATGATTGTCACAAAGTGTGCGGATTTTATGCACATTTTGGTTTTTGTAAACTTGAATTGGCACCATGTTTTCCAAACGTTTGTACTCTCAGCTCACGAACATTGTATACATTTGACATAAATGTGATCAAGATCATTCCAGAGGCAGCTGAGACAATCTGGTCTGAAAACATTTTTGCAACAGACAGAGAGAAATACAGGCGACACACACACACAAACACACACACACACACACAACACCACACACACACACACACACACACACACACACACACACACACAACACACACACACACAAACACACAAACACACAAACTCCCACCCACCCATCCACACACACACACACACAAACACACACAAACACACACAAACACACACACAACACACACACACAACACACACACACCACACACACACACACACACACACACACACACACACACACACACACACACACACACAAACACCTCCACATTTTTCTTATCACCCGTCTGTACGATTTAGTTCTCATTACGTGGCTCAGTTACCATCATGTACTCTATTTTAGTTACCATCATGTGCATTATTTCAATTTTTTTTCTTAAAATCAGGGGTTTTAATCACCCCCATTTCCTGTATCGTTTCAGTGGTGCCAGTCATTACAGCTAATATAAACACCACCAGCCCGTAGTTCATTCGTTCCAAATTCATGTTCCAGGAGGCGTATTTAAGCCAGCGATTTAAAACCGTCATGCGGCTATCACCATAAAAAGATCCCGTATTGTTGCTGCGAGGTCACTTCAATTGAGGTTAACAATGCCTGTTCTGATCCAAAATTATTAAGGAAACTGCCAGCTAAGCACACTACTGAACCCTGATATAGCCCATAACGGTCTGAGGGGCTATAAAGAACACGAACTGAATCTAACAGCCCTACACTTGATGACAGCAAGCGTTCAGTCGTGGACCCAGACCGAGTGAAAGACCTCCCGGTGAGGAAGTCACCAACATTATACCTCCGACGCGACAGCCCTCATAAATCACTGACACCAATGACCCCAAATTGGAATAACCCCAGGCACGGAAGCGTAAGAGAAAGTTTAATATGAAGTCACCACATGATCGGAGTACAAAGGCCATACGATCTAGGGGATTTTTGGAGATGTTATGATGATCAATGATTTCATGATATAGGGGATGAACATCATGATACCATGGATTGAGACAGCGTAACAGGGCTGTATTCGACGCTTATTTTCATAATATGTCTTGACGCTGAGGGAAAGACAGCACCAGGTAGACCCAGGGAAAAATATTGGACGGACTAGCAGAGTAGCTGAGGACAGAGAGGGTGGAAGACGTGCTTGCGGCAAAAGGGATATATGCATGTGGAGGGCTATGATCGCCAACGCCATGTGGCAGGGCACTTGATGATGTGATGATCTTAACGCTGGCCAGGCCCAGCAAATGCTAGCACTTTGAGAAGGTGGTCAGGAACATACTCAATGAGGTATCCATAGAATGGTCCAAATTCAATTGTGTGGTGCCGCTCTAGTCAACAAGCCCATATCGCTCTCAATTTCTGGATAGGAGTAGGTTAGGACCCAAAAATCCAGCATCATTGTGTTGTTTGTTTTGAGGTATGGCTATGATATTTAGTAATTGTCATATCCCTACGGATAACTTTTACTTTTCATCATGTCTATACCTGTGATGTTTAGTCATCATCATGTCTGTTTGTGTAACGTTTAGTTATTGTGAGAGATATATATATATATATATATATATATATATATATGTATATATATAAATATATATATATATATGTATATATATGTATATATATAATAAACATACATTTTAGTTAACATTGTCTATACGTGTGACTTATTTACCATCATGTTTACACATACGACCTTCAGTCAACATCATGTCTATACATGTGAATTGTAGTTAACATTATGTTTTTGCACATGACTTTTGGTTAACAGCTTGCCTGTACGCATGATGTTCGGTAAACATCATGCTTGGGCATGTGACTTATCATTAATGCGTGTACACGCCCATTAGTTAATATCGTGTAATATGCACGTTGTTTTTTTTTTATTAAACGTCATGTCTATGCACAAAACGTGTACTTAATATTATTGTTTGTTCTTGCCTTTTAGTTGACATCATGTCTATTCACGTAATTTTACTTAAAATCAAGTGTATGTGTATGCCGTTTAGTTTGCGTCATATCTACGCACGTGATTTTGGTTAAAATTACGTTATGTGCATGACGTTCAGTTAGCGTCATGTCTATTAACGTGACTTTTTGGTTACCCTATGTCTATGCGTGTGAACATTAGTTAGCATTTTGGTTAGTGTATGTACATGACGTTTAGTTAACTATAATATATACATCATGTTTTTGTACGAGGCATTTAGTTACAATCATGTTCTTTTACAATAACTTTAGTTACCATTACATTTATGCATATGACTTTTAGTTTAATATCATGTCTATACATATGACTTTTAGCCATCAAAATAGTGTGCGCATGACTTTTAGTTAACATTATGTCTACATACATGACTTTTAGCCACCATCATGCGTGTACGCATGACGTTTAGGTAACATCATGTCTACGCGTTTGACATTTAGTCTCTATCATGCCAATACACAGTACTTTCTGTTAGCATCGTGTCTATTCGTGTGGCATATGGTCACTACCATTCTTATAACACGGCTTTAAGCTAATATCATATCTGTGCATGTGACGTTTTGTTATCATCGTGTCTTTACAAGTAACGTTTAGTCAACATTACGTGTGTACGTGTGACTTTTAGTAATGGTTGTGTCTTTGCACGTGAGTGTTAGTTAATGTCATGTTTCTGAGCGTGACATTTAGTTAGCATAATGTCTGCGCATGTGCCATTTAGTTGCCATCATGTCTATGCACGTAACATTCAGGTATCATCAAGCCAATGCACGTCAAGTTTACTTACCATCATGTCTCTGAACGTTAAGCTTAGTTACCAGTTTGTCTACACTACGTAGTTTTTTAGAAAACATCATGCGGACATACACAGGACTTTTAGTTCTCATCATGGGTATGCTCACGGCCTTTCATGGCAAGACGTTGGAACTCAGTCTTTCATGTAGGTCCACGAGATCAACCCTGATTTAGGAAAATTGTATGAACGTCCTCCAGACACCTTTCAACCTACCAACTCCCCAGATTTGAATGGGTGCCAGACCATCAGAATTTTCTAAAGCAAACAGAGACGACGGAGTGGAGATGAGTACCTTCCTCATACTGCTGTCCCTAGGGAAAGATGAACTCTCTGTATCACCTCACTCTCCAATAACATAAAGACCGTAGGGCCATTCATGTTTTTTTACGTACTGACTTTTACCTATCACATTGCCTGGTGCGAGCAGATTAGTTCCTACCAAGTTTCCGACCAATGGATTTTTTTTTCTTTACGAGCAATCTTCGATCTGATGGAAAGCAAAATATTAAGCAATGATTTAATGGTTTTTCTTTCTTGATCTCCTTGTTTGAAAAAAAAGAGAAAGGAAGAAATGAAAAAAGGAGAGACACGTCGATTGGAGAAAGCGTATATCTGTATATATGA
>JAPXFY010000021.1:39711569-39719069 GCA_030674185.1 Monoplex corrugatus | reverse complement strand
GCCACTGATCGACTGCTTCTGGGCCTTCATTTTTTGTACCAAGTTACGCAAAGCTGTCCCCATCCTTTTCGTAACATGGTTCACACATTCTATTTTTTCAATGGGCAAGTCAGGACCATAAGGGGCATCTTCCAGTAGTCTGGCATGAGTCTTTGCGTCGCCGTCCCCCAGCATTTTCGTGTAGCGAAATCCATGGAGCTCCACTGATCTTTTGAAGATAATGCTAGCCCCTTCGTGTTCCATGGCACCCGACGAGCAGCTGACATTCTTTTGGCACCTGTCCCTGTGTGCTTCAAACCATTGTCCATACTGAGGATCATCTTGAGCCGGCCCACTTTTGCACACTGAACAATAGTTGCTGAGGGGGATGTAGTCCAGCACAATGCCAGTAATCACATCCACAGCGGCAACAACTCCATTATGCGAAGTGCGACCCCTCTTTTGCCAAGAACCATCTACTGACACAGAAACATCTAAAATTCCATTTTCATCGGGTGTTTCCAAATTCAGTTTGCTGTAGGTGTCACGCACAATTTGAGCGGCATTTTGGAGATGCTTATTTGCAGCACGTGTCGTTCCAGCATGGAGTCTACCTTTATAGAAATACCATGTTGTCTCACTCATGGGTGGCGGCATGTTCAACATGGCAAACATACGACTAAGCTGTGTGTAGGAGACGCCATTCGTAATAGCAGCAGTAACCAGCAGTCGGTTGATGTCAAAACCAGTGTGCAGGGTCCCAGTCTTCTCGGACATCATCTCCGTGGTGATGGAGCCACAGTCACTGCAGATCACCTCCAGGGTGCAGGCTGACCCACTCCGTAAACCAGCACCTCCCTCCATAACATGTAGAGACTGAAAGCAAAAGAACAGATACACAATATACTTGCATATAATATACTTTGTTTGCCATGTTATTATAACTGTGTGTGTGTGTGTGTGTTGTTTGTTTGGGTGTTTCCTTTTTTTTTTTTTAGTGAATCCAGGGAAAATAAAGTTCAAATCATGAACAGTCATGAACTGATACACAGCTGAAAGAGCAGCATGTTCACACACACACATACACACACTAATTGGTGTAAGAAATGCAGACTCAACATAGAAAGAAGATAGGCAGATGAAATTATAATGCCAGTTCACTTCTTCACACAGTACTGACATGCACATGATAAAAAAAAAGCAAACAACAACAACAAAAACATTGAAAAAACATGTGAAATAACAATGCCAGCTCAATTTCTTACTCAGTGACACACACACACATTCACTCACACACTCACACACAGTCATTCACACACTCAATCAAACACACACTCACACTCTCAATCACTACACACACTCATACACACATGAATAAGTTTACTCACCGGCTTTTTACAATCTGGGCACAGGCAGCGTGCAAAGAGAGATTGCAGACACATCAGGTTGATGATGATGTTCATTCCTTGCACAGGTGCTTGTTGAGCTCCATATGGGCCAGGGTCATCAGATTTGGCCACGTCAGTCATTTCACTGCTCAGATCACTGTCAGAGTCTGACTCTAATTTCCTTTCTCGAGCCAGAAACTCGCGAATCTTTTGCTCCGAAGCTACAGTGTGTGGCTCGTCATCGGTTTGTTTTGAAGTCGAAGGCTGTGGCTCGCTTGCTGTTACTGGTGCTGTTGCAGCAGTCGAAACTTTCTTCCCCCTTCTTTTCCGTGCCCCAAACTTATGCAGGGTAGCGAACTTTCTCCCTTTGTGGCCCTTAGGCATCTTTTATCAAAACTGGTACAAGATAATGAATGAAAAAGTACAAAAAATGTGTTGAATCGATTGAAATGCGAACGAAGACGCTTTGAACGGAAGTGGCTGTCGCTAAGCCATTTGGCCAATCAGAATTTGAGAAAAGGCTATGATGTCATTTTTGGCCAATGAGCTTTCGCGTTTGTGTGAGGAGCCCTATCTTCGGCAATCGACAGTTGCTCTACTTTTCAGCTTCGTGTGTTTCCGTGACTGGTATTTACGAAACACCGAATATGTAAAGGTGAAGGCCGTTCCTTGCCCTACATTTTGAGTGGTCGTCTGCTAGTATTGACGAGGTGAAAGACAGCGAAATTGAGTTCGAAAGTTAGCGTTTTTTACAACTTTTGACAAATTTTACAAAATTTTACATCATTTTCACGCACACCCACTCAACAAAACATCAAAATAAAAATATCTATAAGTATATTTTATTCAAATAACACATATAGGCAGTTTGTAGACACTTTATAAAGTCTAAATCAGCCAAGACCCCAAATCATGATTTTTAATGATTTTTCACTAGCAGTGCCACGGTAAGCCAGCTAGTGCCGTGACTTACGGGAACTTTAATTACGTCCATGTATCTCTTTCTTGAGCTATTGGCGAAAACACACACACACACACACACACACACACACACACACACACACACACACACACACACACACACACACACACACGCACGCACACACACACACACACACACAAACACACACATACACACACACAAGCACACACACACACGCATATATATGTGTGTGTATAGATGGATAGATAGGTAGATAGATAGATAGATAGATAGATAGATAGATAGATAGATAGATAGATACATGTAGATAGATAGATAGATAGATAGATAGTAACTAGCTAGATAGATAGATAGTAGATACATAGATAGATGGATGGATAGATAGATAGATAGATAGATAGATTAATAGATATATAGAGAGACAGAGAGATAGATAGATAGATAGATACATACATACATACATACACACATACATACATACATACATACATACATATATACATACATACATACATATATGCATACATACATACATACATACATATATACATACATACATACATATGTACATACATGTACATACTTAGACAAATAGACACATAGATACATAGACACATAGATAGATACACATATACATAGATGCATAGATAGATAGGTAGTTTGGCCGATCGGTTGCAATAATATTTCAATCGATTTGAAACGTAAAATAGAACTACATATATACTGATCTAAACTTATGAAGTATGCCTAGATTTATCTGTTGCAAGTCGGCTTGGCTATAAGCAATCACTTTGATTGTGTTACGAAAAAATAAAATAGCCCCGATCAGTCAGTTGATCATACGTCTCATCAGGGGAAAAACAAACGAACAAACAAACAAATAAACAAACAAACAAACAAGCACCATCCACACCACCACCACCACCAACAACAACCAAAAGCTTTGTTGCTTAAATAAAGAATTTTTCAGAAAACCTTCAAGATCTTTACACCACTATCAACGGTGCAATGCCTCCTCAAATATCACTTACAACTTCGTCGTCTCGGTTCGTAATGGAGGCCCAAGAAAGCCCTATGATATTTTTATCATCACCATCATCAGGTGCCTTGCCACATGGCACTGGTGATCATGGCCTTCCATCTGTTTCTATCCCTTGTTGCCTTAAGCACCTCTTCCACCCTCTTTGTCTTCAGCCACTCTGCAAGTCCGTCCAATATCTTCTCCCTGGGTCTACCTGGTGCTCTCTTTCCCTCCAGCTTTCCTGTTGTGACCAGGTGCTCCAATTACCATTTCATCATAAAATGGCCTATAAATGTTGCCTGTTTTTTCCCAATCTTCTTTATGAATGATCTTCTTGTGTCTGCATCCATCAAGACTGTCTCGTTTGTTTTCTTTGCTGTCCATGGAACTCTCAGCATTCTTCTTAGAAACCACATCTCGGCTGCCTCCATCTTGTTCTGGCTTTGCTTTTTGACTGTCCACGCCTCAGAACCGTATAACGGTATTGGTTTTATATAACATTCTAGAACTCTCTTCCTGATTTTAATTATGTTAATTGATAGGCATTTGTTGGTAAGAATGCTTTTCATCTTCTTGAATGCTGTTTTGGCTCGGCCGATTTTGCTGGCTATTTCTGTTGTGCATCTGCCGTCTGGTGAAATAATCGTTCCCAGGTATTTGAACTTATCAACCCGTCTCAAGGTTGTGCCGTTTGCTGTTATTTTGCATGACGGGATTTCATGTTTTTTACTTATCACCATGACTTCAGTCTTCCTGCTGTTTAGTTCCAACCCCTTACCTTTGCTTTCTATTTCTAGTATATTCTCAAGGTTTTGTAGGTCCCTTTCATTTTCTGCAAATGGCACGGTGCCATCTGCGTATCGAATGTTGTTTACCATTTTTCTTTCAACCTTTAATTCAGGATCTTCTTCTAGGTTTATTACGATGTTTTCGCTGTAAAGTGAAAACAGATCTGATGAAAAGACACAACCCTGTCTGACTCCTCTTTTGATCTTTTGGAAAGAGCTTATATCATTTTCTATTCTCATTGCAGCTGTTTGTTCCCAACACATATTTCTGATTATTCGTAGATATTTTCCATATTTTTATACACGCAATAATCTTCTTTATAATCATGACATAGCACTGAGTTCCTTCTTCAGAAATGGAGATACGTTGCCAAGAAAATGAAGTGGTTTTTGTTTGTTTGTTAGTTTCTTTCTTTCTTTCCGTTTGTTTGTTTGCTTGATTCTTTGTGTTTTGTTCCTTCGTTTGTTTGTTTGCTTTTTTGTTTACTTGTTTTAAGCAGTTAAATAAATTCTGTACACGTTTGAGAGAGCGCTTTTTGAGTATGTAGAAACAAAAACGGAGTTAGGGAAATGAAATAAATCCAAGTTTTTTAATATGTATGTATAAAGAAAAGTTGCTTAAGGCTGTAATATTAAAACTTTTCTCTTCAATATGAATTTATAATTTTTTTTTAAGATTCCTCGATTTGTTTATTTATCTATTTCATCATTTTGTTTATTTATTTATTATTCATTCATTCATTCATTCATTCATTCATTCATTCATTCATTCATTCATTCATTCATTCATTCATTCATTCATTCATTCATTCATTCATTCATTTATGTATTCATTCATTCATTCATTCATTCATTCATCATCTATCTATCAATCAATCTATCCATCCAACCATCCATCCATCCATCCATCCATCCATCCATCCATCCATTTATCCATCCATCCATCCATCCATCCATCCATCTATCCATCTGTCTATGTATGATGTATGTATGAATGTATGTATGTATGTATGTATGATGTATGTATGATGTATGTATGTATGTATGTATAGTATGTATGCATGTATGTATGTATATATGTATGATATGTGTGTATGTATGTATTTATGTATGTACGTACGTACGTACGTATGCTGTATGTATGTATTTGTATGTACGTAGTATGTAGTGTATGTATGTATGTATGTATGTATGCCTATGTATGTTGTATGTATGTATGTATGTATGTATGTATGTATGTATGTTGTATGTTTGTATGTATGATGTATGTTGTATGTATGTATGTATGTATGTGTGTATGTATGCATGTATGCATGCATGTATGTATGTGTGTATGTATATATGTATATATGTATGTATGTATGTATGCATGTATGTCTGCCTGTCTATATATTTTGGTCCTTGACCTTGACCTTGGTGATTTATCTTTTAAACTTAGCGTGCTCTTTTCTCTGCTTCTTAAGCGTCTACGACTTTGACATATAATAATGGATCCTTATATAAAGAGTTGGACAAAAAAACCTGCCCAGACGTTTTCGTCACATTCACGCACACGCACACCACACACGCACACACACTCATGCACACACACATACACACACACACACACACACTCATGCACACACACACACACACACACACAACACACACACACATGCACACACACACACACACACACAAACACACACCTATGTCCTTTTCTCTTTCTCTCTCTCTCTCTCATTCTCTCTCTGTGTCTGTCCTCTCTCTCCTTCCTCCCTCTCTCTCTCTCTTTCTGTGTCCCTCTCTCTTTCTGTGTCCTCTCTCTTTCTTTCTCTCTCTCTCTCTCTTTCTCGTTTTCTCTCTCGCTCTATCTCTCTCAGTCTTTGTTCGTTATTGATTTATTTTAACTGTTTTTAGCTCTCCGTGTCAAAAAAAACAAAACAAAAACAAAAAAACCCCCCCCCAAAAAAAAACAACAAAAAAAAACAAAACAAAAACCCCAGATGTTTTGAATAAAGCGACCATAAAATATTTCTGTAAGCAATCTTGCGCTATGTCATAATCTTTATGATAGAAACATGAAAATAAGGGATTTATTCACGTAAACATTCTTCGTTTTATTTATCCATTCAATCATTCAGTCATTTTGTTTTCTTTTTCTTCATTCATTTATGTATTTATTGCTTGCTTCCTTATTTCCTTGAAAGATTGATGACTTTTTTTTATTCATTCAGTCGTTCACGCATTCTCTCACTCAATCATTTCAGTCACTTATATTCTCTCTCTCTCTCTTTCACTCTCTCTTTCTCTCTCTCTCTGTGCGTGTGTGTGTGTGTGTATGTGTGTGTGTATGTGTGTGTGTGTGTGTATGTGTGTGTGTGTGTGTGAATGTGTGTCTGTGTGTGCGTATTGTCTTTGCCGCCCAATTCATGAAGACCTACACATTCTGTCTCTTTTCTCACATTGGCAAATTCTCGCTATTCAGCACGCAGGCAAAAACCAACAAAGCTGAGGGTATTTTGAGAGATACTTTTATTCTTTAAAAGGGACACAGAATATGGGACAACACTTCCACACACACACACAGACACACAGACACACAGACACACAGACACACACACACACACACACACACACACACACACACACACACACACACACACACACACACACACACACACAATTGTTCATGATTCATGAGAATCGGGGACGTTGTTGGTGATGATATTATATGAAAAATTCCGTTCTTGAGACTGTAGTGGCTTGGATTTCTGTTATATGATTTCTTTCGTATTACAGTTATGCTGCCTTCAACCAGGTCCTTGACATTCAGACAGCGACAATCTTGACCAGGATGAGAGCTGTCTGTGTGGTCTCAGCCTTCCCAAAGAGCTCAAAACGTAAGATGAGAGTATGTTTTGGCTGGACGGTGTTTTCACCTAGAACCATTTGGCCTTCTTCTTCTTCTTCTTTCTTTCTTTCTTTCTTTCTTTCTTTATTTCTTCTTCTTTTCATCTTCTTGTTGTTTTCTTCTTCTTTCTTTCTTCATCATCATCTTCTTCTTTTGTCTGCTTCTTCTGCTTCTTCTTGCCCCATACCTCTCTCTCTTCTGTTCTTGTTCTTGTATTTTCTTGTTCTTATTGTTTCTTGTTCTTCTTCTCTTCTTCTTTCTTCCTCCATCCTCCTTTTGTTCTTGTTTCTTCGTCGCGCTTCTTCCTCTCTCCTTTTGTTCTTTCTTGTTCTTGTTCTTCTCTTCTCTCTCTTGTCCCTTGTTCTTGTTCTCTTGTTCCTTTTTCCCTTCTTTTTTTTCTTTCGTCTCTTTTCTCCTTCTCATTCTTCATGTTCTTGTTCTTGTCTTTCTTCTTTTCTTCTTCTTCTGCTTTCTTTTGTTCTTCTTTT
>JAPXFY010000021.1:39681569-39689069 GCA_030674185.1 Monoplex corrugatus | reverse complement strand
AGAAGAATCCCTGGCATGTATTCAGCATCACATTTCGCAAGTGCAAGAGAAAAAAGAATACTTCTGCCAAATAAGCGCCAGAGAAAGAAAGAAAGAAAGAAAGAAGGAAAAAAAAAAAAAAGAAAAGAGAAAGAAAGAAAGAAAGAGAAAGAAGAACGACACCAAGAACGTGTTTATATTTTTTTGAGGGTGGTGGCACAAGTACTTTACTGTTTTTTCATGTCAAGTCCACTTCCATGGTGAATCTGCATTAATACAAATGTATCATAATATTCAGAGGAGAGAGAGAAGAGAGGGAGAGAGAGAGGGAGAGAGAGAGAGAGACAGACAGACAGACAGACAGACAGAGAGTCAGAGACAGAGACAGAGAAGAGTGAGACAGACAGACAGAGACAGAGAGACAGACAGAGACAGAGACACAGAGGCAGAGACAGAGACACAGAGAGAGGGAGAGAGAGAGACTTACACAAAGGCACACAGACGCACACACAAAGAGAGATAAAAGAGAAGAGAAGAGAGAGAGAGAGAGAGAGAGAGAGAGAGAAGAGAGAGAGAAAGAGAGAGAGAGAGAAAAGAGAAGAAGAGAAGAGACAAAGAGACATAAGAGACAGACAGACAGAGAGACAGAGACAAAGACGGCCAGACGAGACAGAGAGACAGAGACACACACACGCGCGTGCAACACACACACACACACACACACACACACACACACACACACACACACAACACACACACACACACACACACACACCACACGCACACGACAAAAGAGAGAGAGAGGGGGAGGGAGGGAAGAGAGAGACAGACAGAGACAGAGACAGACGAACAGACAGAGAGACAGACAGAGAGACAAAGAGAGACGGACGGAGAGACAGAGACAGAGAGAGACTGAGAGACAGACAAACAGAGAGACAGAAAAATTATACACGCGCACACACACACAAAGAGAGAAAGAAAGAAAGAGAGAGAGAGAGAGAGAGAGAGAGAGATAGAGACAGAAGACAGAGACAGAGACAGAGATAGAGACAGAGAGAGACAGAGACAGAGACAGAGACAGAGACAGACAGACAGACATAGACAGAATGGGATGGGGATACAGCTAACTGGAAATAGGGAGACAGAGAGAGAGAAGGGACAGGGAGAAGAGAGAGAGAGAGAGAGAGAGAGAGAGAGAGAGAGAGAGAGAGAGTGAGAGTGAGTGAGTGAGTGAATGAATGAGAGAGAAAGAGAAAGAGAGACAGAAAAAGAGACAGGCAGACACACAACACACACACACACACACACACACACACACACACACACACACACACACAACACACACACACACACACACACATTCAGAGACAGACAGACAAATAGAGTGGGAGGGAGAGACAATGTGGGAGATAGGGAGATGGAGAACGGACAGAGAGAGCGGAGAGAGAGAGAGAGAGAGAGAGAGAGAGAGTGAGAGAGAGACAGACAGACAAACAAACAGACAAATAGACAGAGAAACAAACAGACAGACAGACGGTGGGGGAGGGGCAGACAACTCGAATTAGAGAGACAGAGAGACAGAGAACGGACAGAGATAATGAGAGCGTGAGGAGAGAGAGAGAGAGGAGAGAGAGAGAGAGAGAGAGAGAGAAGAGAGAGAGAGAGAGACCGAGACAGAGACAGACACAGAGACAGAGACAGAGACAGAGAGACATACGTACATACATACAGACAGATAGACAGACAAACAGTCAGAGACAGAGAGGGAAGACAATTCGACAGAAATTCCTCTCACTCCTTAGGACACAACGTATCGCCTAAGAGCGTTTCACCTACACATTCTTCAGAATGTTCAATTTTGCCTGCAATTGTTTTCAAAATCTGCCTGTCTGTTTGTCCCTGCGTCTTTCTCTCCATGAACCTTTTTTTTTCTTTGTGGACGAAACGAACGTGAACGTATAGGCCAAACGACCTTGTTTACACGATCATTAAAACAAAGGGATGAGTTTTGTAGAAGAGAGGAAAGGCGAAAGGCATGTAGAGGCGAAACGCGTGGCTCCTTCACTCCCATCTTTACATTCTATTTCCAAACAAAGTGAGACACAAAACCAATTAAAACACAACCTCTAGAGTCACAAATAAAATCTTGCATCTGTCACTGGCAGGAAAATGAGTTAGAATCTGTGACATTCATTCAATTACAACACAACATGCAAGTGGAGAAAAGAAACTTATGTAAAAAAAATGCCATGTCATTTTAACAATCTTCTTTTATACAAAGATATTACTACCAAAAGTATTGATTTAACAAATGTTGAGATCTCTGGACGATCGTATACTGGACAATAGAGAGAGAAAACGTAAATGTTTATATCTGGGTTTTTACTTTGCCTGCATCTAGACTTTAAGAAAACTTTTGACTCATCAGATTGGCAATTTCTTCGTCATCATCATCAGGTGCCTTGCCGCATGGCGTTGGTGATTATGGACTTCCATCTGTCTCTATCTCTTGTTGCCTCAAGCATCTCTTCCACCCTCCTTGTCCCCAGCCACTATGCAAGTCCATCTAGAATCTTCTCCCTGGGTCTACCCGGTACTCTCTTTCCCTCCAGCTTTCCCGTTGAGACCAGGTGCTCCAATTCCCCTTTCCTCATAAAATGGCCTAAAAATGTTGCCTGTCTTTTCCTAATCTTCCTTATGAATGATCTACTTGTATCTGCTTCCATCAAGACTGTCTCGTTTGTTTTCTTTGCTGTCCATGGAACTCTCAACATCCTTCTTAGAAACCATATTTCGGCTGCCTCGATCTTGTTCTGGCTTTGCTTGTTGACTGTCCACACGCCTCGCAACCGTACAACAGTATTGGTTCTATATAACATTCAAGAACTCTCTTCCTGATGTTGATCGACAGGCATTTGTTGGTAAGAACGCTTTCAATCTTCCTGAATGTTGTTTTTGCTTGGTCGATTCTGCTGGCTATTTCTGATGTGTATCTGCCGTCGGATGAAATGATCGTTCTCAGGAATTTAAACTTATCAACCTGTCTCAAGGTTGTGCTATTTGCTGTTATTTTGCATGAGGGGATTTCATGTTTTTTACTGATCACCATGACTTCAGTCTTCCTGCTGTTTAGTTCCAACCCCTTACCTTTGCTTTCTATTTCAAGTATATTCACAAGGTTTTGTAGGTCCCTTTCACTTTCTGCAATTAGCACGGTGTCATCTGCGTATCGAATGTTGTTTATAAGTTTTCCTCTTAAAGTTTTAAAAACACAAAATAACGCCTATTGATCTATTTTCCGAACAGTTTTACTGTCTCAAATAATATTGTGAAATACAGTAGATGGGTTCAAAAAGACGTCTATTGTATTGCACACTTTTTGAATGATAATGAATCGTTTGTAGTGCATCGTGAATTCAACAGAAATCATGAAATAAACATAAAGTTCGTAATTTTTGACGAATGTAGTCTATGAAGACTTGCGCACAAAACACAAACTCAATACGCTAAATGAAAGTTTACACGACGTTCTTACAGCATTGAAAGCTGTTTATTCTGTAAACAAAGGAGTACGGCGATACTATGACATGTTAATTTAAACCGCAGATAATGCATTTCAAGATCTTGTTCAAAATGGTCAGAAAAATTGGAAACGCATTCAGTGGAGAAAAAGTGTGATAATTCATAAAATACCAACAGTTAAATCGAAAGGGAATACGCATTATGTATAGAATTTTTGGAAGTAATGTAACATTGAAAGAAATTAGATTTGTAAAGAACTGTTGCCTTGACTTTTGTTTGGAAACCAAAGATAGTAATGATTAGACATTTAGGGAAATTTTACATACGAAACGATTCAAGAAAGAATCGAAGACTTCTTGAAAAGAAAGTATCACTTTGCATGATTAGATTGATGGAAAGAGAGATATGCTAGAAAATTGCACAGATGATATTGGAATATGAAGAAGAAACAGATTCAAAATAACTTGCAAATTCTTGCACAAAAATTGATAATGAAAATATTGAAGAAAAAGAAATTAATTATAAAAGCGAAACGTATTGAAGAGAGATAAAGAAGAGAAAAAAGAAGAAAGAAGAGATGAGAAGAAGAGATAGATGAAGAAGATGAGAAAGATTAAGTAAATGAAATGTCAATCATGGGAATATATGATAGTAGCATGGGAAGTAGGGAGAGGAGAGAAATGGCATATGTGAAGAATATATTAGTAATCAGCAGTATAGTAGCATATACTTAGCTACTACTATTATGTACATGTATATATATTATTTCTACTACTACTACTGGTATCACTACTACTACTACTACTTCCTCCTCCACTACTGCTACTACAGCTGTTGTTGCTGCTACTGCAATTTGATCTCTTCAGCAAAAGGAAATGAGTGGTCGCATCAAATGCTGCACTGAGGTCAATCGTAACAATCATTTGAGAAAAACAACTTGTATTCATGAATTAAAGAAATCTGTCCCAGTATAGAATCAATGACAGGACCTCTGGCGTTTTAGGCAAGAGTTTTATCCACAAAGTTTCCACTGTACACATACACATTCGTCTTCTTCTTTTCTTTTTTTCTTTTTTTTTTTTTTTGCTTAGCTCAACGCGTTGCCAAACCATCACCTTCCAGAGATTCGACACATTTGTGTTGTATGTTGTGGGTTTGGGATGTAAATTCTTTCTCAGCGATAATGGAAAAGGTATGCTCTGAACCTTGTGGCTCATTGATCATGTGCGTCTGGAGCCTGGTTTTTATTGACGAGACAAACTGTGAAGAAATTCATGCAGATACGACTTTTCCATACGCCTAATAAAGAAAAAAAAATTCAACTGTCTGTGTGCATATAAACTACGAACACTTCGTCTCTTTAGAATTCTATAGATTTCATTCGCTTCTCTTTCCATTGAGAATGTTGTTCCATTAAAATTCAAGTCGTGAAATGCATCATTGACAATGAGGGATGTTTCCAGCATAACTTTTTTGTGTGTGGATCCATTCATCTTGGTGAAAACCAGGATCAGTGCAAGAGGCTTACAGTTGAGCTAAAAAAGCCACTTTGTTTGGCTGCTTGTCTCAAGTGACAAGAAAAAAACATAACATAACTTTTAGCCAGTGAGAAAGAAGTGCTAAGAATTCTAGTAAGATATTTTCGCAGGTTTTTTTTTTTTTATTTTTTTTTTTTTACACGAAATGGCATGTGTATTCATCGATAAGAAGTCGCTGCATGGCTTGATTCACAACTTTGTGAGAACAGTTTCAAGTTATTGACCACTTTAACTTTCCAACCAAACTTAATTTGTCCTTGACCGGACAACATTTTTTTTCTTTTGTTGTATTATCACCACGCTACCCTCCACCCCCCCCCACCTCTCTCTCTCTTTCTCTTTCTTTCTTTCTTTCTCCCTCTTTCTTTCTTTTATTCAGCCTTCTCCTCTCCCTTTCTCTCTCTCTGTCTGTCTTGTTCCCTTCTCTCTCTCTTTTGTTCCTCTCATCTCTCTCTCTCTCTCTCTCTCTCTCTCTTCTCTTTCTCTCTGTCTTCTTTGTCTCTGTCTCTTCTGTTTCCGTCTCTCTCCTTCTTTCTCTCTCTCTCTCTCTCTTCCTCTTTCTCTCTGTCTCTTGTCTCGTCTCTCTCTCTCGTCTCTCTCTCTCTTTCTCTCTCTCTCCCAACCCCTTTCTCTTGTTTTGTCTCTGTGTCTTTGTCTCTTTCTGTCTCTGTCTGTCTGTTTGTCCTCTCTCTCTCTCTCTCTCTTCTCTCTCTCTTTCTCTATCTCTGTCTCTTTCCCCCCCCTCTCTCCCTCTCTCTATCGTTTACCTTAATCTATTTAGCTTCTGTATAGAAGTTTGAAAGACACTGTAATGATAGAGTGTAACCCCTGATACACTTTATAGAACGCTGGCTTGAAGATTTTTCCCCCGACTATAATTTTGTTGTCAAGGAACATGGTGTTACTTTCGTGTGAAAATGTACAAGAAAACTAATACTTGTCTTGTTATTTTTTGCTCTGTGCGTGCGCGCGCGCGCGCGCGGTGTGTGTATGTGTGTGTGTGTGTGTTTGTGTGTTGTGTGCCTTGCGTGTCTGTGTGCAGTGGTGTTGTGTGTGTGTGTGTGTGTGTGTGTGTGTGTGTGTGTGTGTGTGTGTGTGTGTTTGTGTGTGTGCGCGCGTGTGTGTGTGTTTTGTGTGTCTCTGTGCATGTGGTGTGTGTTTGTGTGTGTTTTGTGTGTCTTTGTGCATGTGATGTGTGTTTGTGTGTGTGTGAGTGTGTGTATTTGCTCACGCGTGTGTGTTGTGTGTGTGTGTGTGGGGTGTGTGTGTGTGTGTGTGTGTGTGTTGTGTCTGGTGGTGTGTGTGTGTGTGTGTGTGTGTGTGTGTGTGTGTGTGTGTGTGTGTGGCGTTTCACATTTAAGCCTATTATCGTTTCGATCAGGGTGACCACTTAAACTGTCTAAAAATCACATCTGCAATCTAACTATCTGTCAGATCTGTCCACAGTTTAATTCTGAATATCCTTACAGATTTAGTGAACTTTAAAAAAAAAAAGGTTTAGACTCTGCTGATTTGCATCTAGTGGCATTATTTCCATGCCATGAATTCCAGCGTTCTAATACAACCTTACACCAGAAAATGCAGATTTATTCTTTCATGGTGCTGGTGTCAAGAAGGAGGAAGACAGTGAAATCGATAGCTCTATGGCGGGTGAGATGATCAAGAGGGTAAGACGTAGGACTTTTGATCAGACGATTTGGGTTCGATTCTGCCCGGGTATCTCCCATCTGATGGGTAAAAAGATAGATACTTTTTTTAAATTATTACTTCACAAGTCATTGTGTGTGCAAACATGTTAGTACCGGAGCAGCGTTCATATGTGTACAATGAAGAACATCATTTATGCAGATTAAAGATCATTCCAGCCATGTCAAAGTTTACGGAAACATGGAAACACCCAATGCATGCCCGCCCATGACAGAGTATACAGACTGTTTAATAATATACTGCCAACACAGTGTAGGCCAAACAACGAGCAATCACGCTTCCGAGAGAGAGATAGAGAGGGGGGAGGAGGAGAGAGGAGAGAGAGGAGAGAGAGAGAGAGAGAGAGAGAGAGAGAGGAAGAGAGAAAGACAGAGAGAGAGAGAGATACGCAGACAGACAGATATATAGACAGAGACAGACAGATAGACAGAGAAGAGAAAAGAGAGGAGAGAGGAGAGTGAGAGAGAGAAGAGAGAGAGAGAGAACACAAAAAAGAGAAAAAGCAAACACAAACAACAAACAAACAAACAAACAAACAAAACATCGACAAGACATGATATTTGAAAATAAGACAGAACAAGTTCTGGTATTCATTTATCATAATGATTCTTTTTTCTTTTAAGTTTTGAGCTCTGATTTTAGAGATTATATAAGAGGAATATCCATAGCACTCATACAAACTCATATGTGCTCCAATAATCTGCCTTCCGTCATTCGAGGAATGGATGTTTTGAAGTCTGAAGTGTGACAGACG
>JAPXFY010000021.1:39674069-39676569 GCA_030674185.1 Monoplex corrugatus | reverse complement strand
CCATCCGTTTTTCTTTCAACTTATTCCCCTCTCTTTCCTACTTGTCTTCCTTTTATTTCTTTATCTCTCTCCCTCCCTCCACTCTTTCTCTCGCTGTCTGTCTGTCTTTCTGTGTCTCTCTGTGTCTCTCTATCTCTCTCTGCTCTCTCTCTCCTCTGTCTCTGTCTGTCTGTCTGTCTGTCTGTCTGTCTCTCTCTCTCTCTCTCTCTCTCTCTCTCTCTCTCTCTTCTTTCTCCTGTGTGCTATGATGCGTTGTCAGGTAATATCAACGGCGGTCAGTTGACCTCTTTTACATTTTTTTTAATCGGATTATCGTCATATAACATTCTGTGTTAGTCTTGATGAACAGTTCCAATGAACAAGATCGAGGCAGATGAAATGTCATTCTAAGACAATTTTGAGTTCTCTCTCTCCCCTCTCTTCTCTCTCTCTCTCTGTTCTCTACTCTTCTCTCTCTCTCTCCCTTTCTCTCTTTCTCTCTGTTCTCTCTTCTCTCTGTTCTCTCTCTCTCTTCTCTCTCTTCTCTACTCTCTCACTCTCTCTCCTCTTCTCTTTCTTCTCTCTCTTCTCACTCACTCTCTTCTCTCTCTTTCTCTCTCTCTCTCTCTCTTTCTCTCTCTACTCTCTCTCTCTACTCTCTCACTCTTCTCTCTCTCTCTCTCTCTCTCTCTCTCCTCTCTCTCTCTCTCTCTCTCTTCATTCTCAGTCCTCAGTCCTCAGATCGTTATCTCTTTCTCTGTGTTTGTATTCTGTCTCTGTGTCTTTCTCTGTGTTTGTGTTTGTGTGTGTGTGTGTGTGTGTGGTGTGTGTGTTGTGTGTGTGTGTGTGTGTGTGTGTGTGTGTGTGTTGTGTGTGTGTGTGTGTGTATGTGTGTGTGTGATGCGTGTATGCGTGTTTTTATAGGTGCGCGGGTGGGAGGGGTAGGGGTGTAGGAGAGAAAAACAAATGGTTCAGAATTCATATATTTTCATTTCGCTGATTCTTTCATTATCAGTGAATATTCCAACTCAGGATAACTTTCCAAACTTTGATTAACTTTTTTTTCAAAGTATCAACACATACGCGTGTACATACATGCATACGCACACACGCACTCACACGCAGACTCACACACAACACACACACACACAGACACATGCATGCGCGCACATCCACACACACACACACTCACACACAGACACACATACACACACACACACACACACACACACACACACACACACACACACACACACACACACACACGAACACGTATACACACACACACACACACACACACACACACAACACAAACATATACACACATGTTGTCTCTCTCTCTCTCTCTCTCACACACACACACATACACACACACATAATACATACATACTACATATATACAATATACACTCTTTTCCTCTCCACTCTTTCAAACTCTCTGTTTGTCTGACTGTCTGTCTGTCTGTCTCTCTCTCTCTCTCTCTCTCGCTCTCTCTCTCTCTCTCTCTCCCCTCTCTCTCCTCTCTCTCTCTCTCCCCTCCCTCTCTCTTTTTTCTTTTCTCTCTCTATCTCTCTGTTTGTCTCTCTCTCTTTCTCTCTCTCTCTCTCTCTCCTCTCCCTCCCTATCTCTCCTCTCACTCTCTCTCCTCCCTGTCTCTATATTTGTATCTTTCTCTCTCTCTCTCTCTCTCTCTCTCTCTCTCTCTCCTCTCCCTCTCTCTCCTCTCTGTCTCTATATTTGTATCTCTCTCTCTCTCCTCTCCCTCTCTCTCCTCTCTCTCTCTCTCCTCTCCCTCTCTCTCCTCCTCCTCTCTCTCTCTCTCTCTCTCCTCTCACTCTCCTATCTGTCTCTATATTTGTATCTCTCTTTCTCTCTCTCTTTCTCATCCTCTCTTTTTCTATCTATCTCTTCCTCCCTCTCTATCTTTCTTCTCTCTCTCCCCCCCCCCCCCCCCCCACGTCTCTCTAGCTATCTCAGAAACTCTCCGAATCTCAATCTCAGAACATGCACTTGCACACATACACAGAGGCCTGCGCGCTTACACAACACACACACACACACACACACACACACACACACACACACACACACACACACACACACACACACACACACACACGCAACACACATACAACATACCACACACACCACAACACACACAAAACACACAAACACACACACCACACAACACACACACACACACACACAAACACACAACACACACAACAAACACACACACACACACACTAACACACACAAAAAACAACAACACAACACAACACCACACACTACACACACACACACACACATCAACAGTTGCAGTAATTACATGAAACCCGCTTTGTTCCAATGAAACGTGATACTACACGACTAAAAAGGAATACATTACTAATGGCACAGACAACATGAATACCACACAATAATCACACACACACACAACACACACACACACACACACACACACACACACACACACACACACACACCCAACACACACCACACAACACACACACATAACAC
>JAPXFY010000021.1:39659069-39666569 GCA_030674185.1 Monoplex corrugatus | reverse complement strand
CCAACGAACAAAAGCGTCAGCTACAGCAGAAAAGAGGAGCGTTATCAGATCACTTCCTTAACCCTTTACTTCCTGCACCCTGCCCACCAGCATCCTGCATAGTCAACCATGCTAGCAAAGCAAAAACTTAACCCTTTTTGACTCCCTCACCCTATTCACGAGCTTTCTGCAGGAAGCTGGGGGATAGAGTGAGGGAGTAAAAGGGTTAAGTGTTTGCAGGAATGAGGATTGGGTGCAGGAGTCAAAGGGTTAAGCTAGGAGCAGAAAGGGACAACTACCACCTTCTGTCCAGTGAGCAGCAAGTGATCGTGATGATATCCGCACCAGCGGCTATCGGGTCAACACCCGTATGAAATGCAAGTTTGTAATGACACCATGGACAGCAAAAACAAAAACAAAACAAAAAAACAATAAAACAAACAAACAAACAAAAAAAAAAAACCCACACGAAACAGTCTTGATGGAGGCAGACACAAGTAGATCATTCATAAGGAAGATTAGGAAAAGGCAGGCAACATTCATAGGCCATTTTATGAGGAAAGGGGAATTGGAACACCTGGTTACACCGGGACAGCTGGAGGGAAGGAGAGCACTGGGTAGACCCAGGAGAAGATATTAGACGGACTTGCAGAGTGGCTGAAGACAAGGAGGGTGGAAGAGATGCTTGAGGCAAAAAGAGACAGAGACAGATGAAGGTTCATGATCGCCAACGCCATGCGGCAATGCACCTGATGATGATGATGATGACTGACGCCTTCGCCATCCTGCTGCCCCTGCTGTCATGAGGACCAGTTGGATACATATAATGCAGCGATGTCGCTTCTCTCAAATGGGAAACAGGAGATAGGTTCAGCAACAACTCCTTTGACCACGAGGCTCCTTGCAACAGGTCATCATCATTATCATGTGCCCTGCCGCACGGCGTTGGCGATCATAGCCCTCCATACGAATCTAACTCTCGTCGTTACAAGTACATCTCCCACTCAATCTGCCTCTATCCACTATGCAAGTCCGTCCAGTATTTTCTCCATGGGTCTACCTGGTGTTCTTTTTCTTCCCTCCAACTTTCCTGTTGTGACCGTGTACTCTTTTTTTCTCTTGCCTCATAAAAAATATCCTATAAATGTTGCTAGCCTTTTCCTAATTAATGTCCATTTTTGTGTCTGCCTCTCTCAAGACTGTCTCGTTTGTTTTTCTTGTTGTCCATGTAACTCTTGACATTCTTCTTATAAACCACATTCCAGCTGCCTCACAATCTTGTTCCGATTTTGCGTGTTGGAATTTGCAGCAGGTAGGAACTGGAAAAGAATGGACACTTTTACGGCCAGATATGACCTGACCGTATAGACGGCAGATGAAAGAAGAAGAAGCCTATATAGGTACAACCACGGTCAATTTTCCTCTCAGAAATCATTCAAGAACAGGATGTTCACCAGGCTTGGAAGTGTACGAACAGAACACACGCTGAAAAGGCACCACAGTCAATCTTTCACCCAGGGATTATTCAAGAACCTGATGTTCACCATACTTGAGATAAACGAACACAGTGCATGCTGGAAAAGCATTAACCCCCCTAACTATACGAAATCCAAAACAAGCGTGACTTCCTGCGTTCAAGCAAACAGGAACAAGAAAAAAAAAAAAAAAACACGAAAAAAAGCAACAACAATAAGAACGTGTATTTAATACAACAAGACAAGACAGGCGCAAATTGTCAAGCGTAAGATCACAAACAGGGAGCAGCAAGGAAGTTTCAGTTTTTTTCTCCTAATTTTTGTATCTGGTGTTTGTTTGTTTGTTTGTGATCTTACGCTTGACAAAAGCCAGTTGGCCGAAAATTTTAGCCTGTCTTGTCCTGTTGTATTAAATACGCGTTCTTATTCTTTTTTCGTGTTTTTTTTTCTGGTTCCCCTAACTATACACCAATCATCAGTCACTGTTCAGATGTTTGCAAACGCTGCCATGTCTTGATGTCTTTCCGTTTCATGATGTCTTCGTATGTTGGCAATCTGTAAATTAACGGAAGGCAGGCGATCAATAAAGTTAATCAGTGCCAGCCTTGTCGACGAAGAGCACTCACATAACATTTACCTCAGTGTGGGTTGTCTTGATAATGGAAGCAGTTTATTCTCTAAGCAAGTCGAGTATGTCTGAGCCGATGTCAAGAGGGACTGCTGTTTTCTCGGTAAGCTTTTATGGGCATTATTTGATTGTCCACTTTTCCACATCCATCCTGAGTACTTGTCTTGATTTATGTCATCAGTGAAGAGCCAGCTTTCATGTCCAGGGGTTCACAGCAATCATCGTCCATCCTTGCCTCTCTTATTTGTGCAGATAACGAGTTTGTTAGATCATTGAGGCGAGCATGGGTGTCCAGTGGATGAGTCGTTGGACTTCTAATTGGAAGGTTTGGTGTTCGATCCTCTCTGGGTACCTCCTGCATGGTGGGTAAAGGGTAAAGACTTTTTCCCGCGTTCTCCCACATCGGAAATAGCTGGCAGAATCGGCCAAGCCAAAACAGCATTCAAGAAGATGACAAGCATTCTTACCAACAAATGCCTATCAATTAACACCAGGAACAGAGTTCTAGAATGTTATATAGAACCGATACTGTTGTACGGATGCGAAGCGTGGACAGTCAGCAAGCAAAGCCAGAGCAAGATTGAGGCAACCGAGATGTGGTTTCTCAGAAGAATGTTGAGAGTTCTATGGACAGCAAAGAAAACAAACGAGACAGTCTTGATGGAGGCAGACATAAGTAGATCACTCATAAGGAAGATTAGGAAAAATACAAGCAACATTTATAGGCCATTTTATGAGGAAGGGGATTTGGAGCACCTGGTCACAACGGGAAAGCTGGAGGGAAAAAGAGCACCAGGTAGACCCAGGGAGAGAATGCTGGACGGACTTGCAGAGTGGCTGAAGACGAGGAGGGTGGGGGAGATGCTGGGGGCAACGAGAGATAGAGATGGTTGGAAGTCCATGGTCGCCAACGCCATGCGGCAGGGCACCTGATGATGATGATCTCCCAGATTAAACGTGTGCACAGACCTGTACATGTACGCAGAGCATCAAATCTGCAAGTTAACGATGATGTAAGTCATGTCAGTATCCGGTAGCTTATGGAAACACGAAAACACCCAGCTTGCACGCCCAATGAAGACTTGAGTATGCAAGACTCATCATCATCAGGTGCCCTGCCGCATGGCGTTGGCGATCATGGACTTCCATCTGTCTCTATCTCTCGTTGCCCCTAGCATCTCCCCCACTCTCCTCGTCCCCAGCCACTCTGCAAGTCCGTCCAGCATTTTTCTCCCTGGGTCTACCCGGTGCTCTCTTTCCCTCCAGCTTTCCCGTTGTGACCAGGTGCTCCAAATCCCCCTTCCTCATAAAATGGCCTGTAAATGTTGCCTGTCTTTTCATAATCTTCCTTATGAATGATCTACTTGTGTCTGCCACCATCAAAACTGTCTCGTTTGTTTTCTTGTATGCAGACTATGCAGCAGCATACCGTCTGCACAGTGTGGGCAAAACGACGTGCAAAAAAAAATCCGAGATTTAGCGGGCAAAGAAAATACGTGGCAAAAACCACAGACAATGGCCAAGCTGCAAAAAGCAAAGAAACACGGGAGAGCTCGGTTCCCTTCCAGAGACATAGATAAAGAGAGACAGGCACCTTACGCTGTCACATTCAATAGCATGGTCATCTCATTTTTTACCAAAGGGCTCACGCGCATACATAACTATATAACTTTGCCTGAACATTTAACTTACTTCAATTTTGTGTCGACTTTCTGATAAAATGGAATTATAAATAAAACTATAAGTAATCATACTTTTTTCCAGAGACATAGATAAAAAAAGACAAGCAGCTTACGCTATCGCACACTGTGGTATGGTCATCTTGTTTTGCCAATGCGCTCCCGAGCACACAGACCTAAAAACGCTGCTATGTCATTCAAATCACTTCACTTCAGTTTTGTGTTAATTTTTTTTTTTTGATAACAGGAAAGAAAAAAATAGAAAGAAAACTATAAGTAATCAAATTACTGATTTGTTTCAGCAGAGAAACTTACAGGAAATAAAAACACTCCAAATGGAAACAGAAATAGAAGGAAACTTCAGAAAATAAACAGTCTCACAAACAGACACAAACCTCGCTCGTGTCTTCGCGAATTGTTGAGAGAAATTAGTGCCAGACACGTTGATAATGATAATGACAATAATAATGACATTACTGACAACAACAACAATAACGACAACAACAATAACAACAACAACAACAACAATAACAACAACAACAACAACAAATCTTGATACAGATCAAATCAAAACGAACACTCTCATCCCTCACTAAAACATTCGCTCACAATGACAAAATCTCTGGGCCAAAAAGCACACGCGCGCTGGGAGGAAAAGGACACGAGGGGAGTTGGACGAAGAGATGAGCACAAAAGAGAGGGAAATCACTGTTGGACAAAAGGATATATGACCTCCCACCACAAATTCAGTCTTAACTCGCAGTCAGTCGAATAGCACTAGGAGCTGAAAAGGTGACTGAGGGTCTATCTGGGGTGTTTTGACTTTTTCTCAAAATTGATTTCTGTGGAATATAATCTATCCCCCACAGAAATTTTTTTCTTGAAAAAAATATTATTAATTAATTTAAAATGGTATTTTAATGCACTGATCGCAGCAGAAAGAACGCAATTTCCTACCAAAAGTACCTACTTTTTTTCTCTTATTTTTCTCTTATTATGAACCGTAATTTGTACAGTATCCCCACATGTAATATACTGACAGAAAGCTCTTTGGTGCACCTTTCAGACAATGACAGCTAAAATCAGAAACAAACCGGGTCAAAGCCACCAAATAAAGAAATTTAACGAAAATGTGTAGGAGAGTACATAAAAACTTTAGAGGCCGTTTTCTCAAAATGGCCATCACACAACTTAATGACTTTAAACATACATAACTTCTACATTTTTTTTTAGTTAAAGCTTCATTCAAGTACCAAAATCATCAGCAGAATGTACACTTTCCAGTGATATGTATATCTCAAAATACCCAAAATGCGAGTTAAGACTGATTTCGTGCTGGCAGGTCACATATGTCTTCAAATTAGACTTGAAGTAAGACAGAGTATGTGACCTTCGAACAGAGAGAGGGGAGGCTCATTCCAGTTGTATGGACCAAACACACAATATGAACTGGCAGCCGATTGTAAGACATCTGTAACGAGGAATTTGTAAACAGGCAGAATAAAAAGCAGAACGAAGAAGTCGGGGCTACAGTGCACATTTGGAGGTGGTCACTTGGGTAATCTAGATGCAATATCCTTAATTCACTTGTAACATAACCCTTTGACTCCCACATCCCTGTCCACCAACTATAAAAAAAACAACATAACCCTTTGACTCCACACCCTGCCCCACTAAAAAAAAACTAACCCTTGACTCCCAACCTCTCCACCAGCTCCCTGCAGGAAGCTGGTGGATAGGGTTAGGGAGCCAAAAGGGTGATGTTTTTGCTTTGCTAGCACGGTTGACGATGCAGGATGCATGCAGGTTCGGAGTCTAAAGGTCAATATTGAATTTGTATCAAATCTTTGAGAAACGGGTAACCAGTGGAGAAAGCGAAGCAAAGGAAGTGATATGACCATGCCGTCTAGATGAAGACAATCGATTATTGTTTACCAGTGAGCAATCTTGAACTTGTCTTGAGTTTGTCTCGAGGCATATATTTGACAAATTAAGAAAGAATCAACTCTGACGCTATCACAGACCTGAAGTTTGCTAGAATGCCAGTCTATCATCTGTTTAGATCTGCAGTCTCTCTTGTGAGGAGGCGGGGAGTATGATTGCTTTTAGCATGGTTTGTGTGTAAACAATGGCATTGCGCATTTCTAGCCAGCGGATCCATTCTTTCTCGATTAATCTATGTTTACCTGTCTGTCTGTATGTCTGTCTCTGTCTGTCTGTCTCTGTCTCTATCTGTTTCTATCTGTCTGTCTCTCTCTCTCTCTAAGCCATATCTAAACTTACTAGATCTATCCTGAAATGTGCTATTTAGGATGCATTTACCTACACATGCCATTTCGATTATGGCATTTGCAGTTAAGTTCATAGAGCTCTTTCTGTCTGTCTGTCTCTGTATGTCTCTGTCTGTCTCCATGTGTCTGCCTCTTTGTCTTTCTGTCTCTCCGTGTGTCTCTGTCTCTTTCTCTGTCCGTCTGTGTGTCTGTATGTCTGTCTGTCAGTCCCCCTCTCCCTCCCTTCTCTTTCTCTCTCTCTCTCTGTCTATCTCCGTATCTCTCTTTCTCGGTCGCAATCTTTTTTTCTTTTTTTTTTCACCATATCGACCAGACCTGCTGCAGGAAGCTGGTAGGTAATGTGAGGGAGAAGGGCGTATATAGTTAGTTTGTCAGTGTATTTTGTATTTATTGCTCTTGACAAAGTGTTTAAGATCAGCTACAGCAGGTTTGAAAAGGAAAAAAAGAAACGCTTTATAGTAACATTTTACCATTGTAGTAAATAGCATGCATTATAATTCTTAATTCTCTCTCTCTCTTTCTATCTGTCTCTCTCTCTCCCCCCCCCCCTCTCTCTGTCTGTCTCTCTCTCTCCTCCTTCATTCTCTGTCTGTCTTTTGCCTCTCTCTCTCTTCGCTGCGTGTGTGTTCTCTGTCTGTCCGTCTGTTTGTCTGTCTCTCTCTCTCTTTCTCTCTCTCTCTCCAACTACATATATGTCGTTTTCTGCCTTAGTCATATCGTTTTATGGTTACCTATTATTTGTTGACTCATCTTTACGTCGCTTCAGTGCCTTCACCGCTCAAGTCAGCTCTTCCGGTTCCACCAAACCCACGTTCGTCTGCAAGTTGTAGGGTTAGCAGTCTGTGAAAGATGACAAATGATGGTCTGTTTTATTGGTGACCTCTGAAGTCATTGTCGATTTTATTTTGGTGTTTTCATAAATTGTACGCAGAGCCGATTTCAGATTAACGTTTAATGTATTTCATATTCAGGCCTTAAAACAGGAGGAGGAAAAAAACACTGAAACTAGGGGGGTCGGGGGCATGCTCCCCCGGGAAATTTTTTTAAAAAATCAAGTGTAAATCTATGCCATTTCGCGCTTTCTGGACATAATTTCAAGAGATATTTAGTGCATAAGAATTGCTGTAAACGTATAAATTTTATCACACATGGGATTTGAAAAAAATATATGTGAACACAATCTTATACATAACTAAGGACACTAAAACATACACACAGAGGAAACTTCTTCCAAGAAAAATCAGGGGCCATAACTTGCACGCCGTTGCTATGAACGCTTGCAAGCCGATCACGGATGCCTTGCTCCTTTCGTTTGTTTGTTTGTTTGTTGTTTTTTGTTGTTGTTTTTTTCGACAAACCGAAATCGCGGAATTCCGCCCAGACGCGGAATGTTTTAAGCCCTGCATATTTGAAGCCTTATCATTTTCGAATATTCATTTCAGCTTGTG
>JAPXFY010000021.1:39644069-39646569 GCA_030674185.1 Monoplex corrugatus | reverse complement strand
CACCCTGCAAACAACAACAACAACAACAACAACAACAACATCAACAGCAACACCAACAACAACAACGATGACGACGACAATGATAATGATGATGACGACAACAAAACGAGAAAGAGAAAGAGGCTGAATATGTTCATGTACCAGAAAAGATTACAACGTAGGTCATTCAAAGGTCGTTCGTCGAAAAGGCTTGAGTGTACCCTAAGCTCAGCATCTTTTTATGTGTGTGTGTGTGTGTGTGTGTGTGTGTGTGTGTGTGTGTGTGTGTGTGGTGGTGCGTGTGTGTGTGTTTGTGTGTGTGTTTGTGGTGTGTTGTGTGTGTGTGTGTGTGTGTGTGGTGTGTGGTGTTGTGCATGGAGAGAGGGAGAGAGAGAGAGAGAGAGAGAGAGAGAGAGAGAGAGAGAGAGAGAGAGAGAGAGAGAAATAGAGAGAGAGATGTAATCGGATACGCATACACACATGCTCCACACACACACACAACCACACACACACACACGCACACACACAACACACACACACACACACACACATGCACCACACACACACTCACACACACACACACCACACACACACACACACATCACACACACACACACACACCACACACACACACACAACGACACACAGCACACACACATACACACACACACACCATACACATCACACACACACACACACACATACACACACACACACACACACACACACACACACACACACACATACACACACACACACACCACACCCGACACACAACCAACGAAAAACACACACTAGCACGTACTGACCTTTGGGACGGTACAGAAGCGAGAGACGGAGAAGGGATGACAAATTCGGATGTAGTTTTCCAAGGTGATGCATACCACCAACCACACTGACAGAAAACCGAACACGTAGCTGAAAAACACCATCACCTGCAAACACATAAGAATCGTTGTCATCATCATCATCATCGCCGTCATCATCGCCATCATCATCATCGTCGTAGTCGTCGTAGTCGTCGTCGTCGTCGTCATCGTCATCGTTGTCGTCGTTGTCGTCGTTGTCATCGTCGTCGTCGTCGTTGTCATCGTCATCATCATCATCATCGTCGTCGTCGTCATCGTCATCGTCGTCCGTCATCGTCATCGTCGTCGTCTCATCATCATCATCATCATCATCATCATCATCATCATCATCATCATCATCATCATCATCATCATCATCATCATCATCATCACTGAAACCAACGACAACAGTTAAACATGATTTTTTTTTTTTTTTTTTAACTGAGATTGAGATAACCTTTGGCATGCTCTCAGCTTCGGGGAAAAGAATCTACGGTAGCACTTCACTTATTTCTAGCACAATTCTACAGAAAAACCCGTGTCATAGGTAATAGACAAGATGCACGGCCACAGAAAAAAAAACGACTGCACTGATAACAAAGACAGCCACAACGAGTATTTCCTCAAAAAATGACCATGAATATCAACCTTTGATGATGATGATCAATATTGATGACCACAAGAGGCAGCTGTCTTTGGGAATGGGAAGAGGAAGGGGACAGACAGACAGACAGACAGACAGACAGGCAGACAGAAAGCTAGCGAGACAGAGGATAGAGAAACAAACACAGACACACAAACGCTGACACATACACGGACACAACAATGCAAACACACACACACGCACGCACGCACGTCGCAAACACACAGGCACGTACGCAGACAAGTGCGCACGCACGCACGCACGCACGTACGCACACACACACACACACACACACACACACACACACACATACAGACAAACAGATACACACACACACACACACACACACACACACACGGATGAAGACAAACAAAAAGCAGACAGACAGACAGAGACAGACAGACAGACAGACAGACACAGACACAGACACAGAGAGACAGGAGAGACAGAGAGTGAGACAGAAAGTGAGAGACAGAGAAAGATATATACAGAGAGAAAGAAAGAGAGAGACAGAGACAGAGAGTGAGAGAGTGAAGAAGGACAGAGGGAGAGAGAGAGAGTGGGAGAGAGAGAGGGGAAGAGAGAGACAGAAAGAAAGAGACGGAGACAGCGACAGGGACAGAGAGACAGAGAGAAAGAAAGGGAGGGAGAGAGGGAGGTGGAGCAAAATAGATCAAGACAAACACAGAGACAGACACAGAGAGACAGACAGTGGTTATGAAGAATTACTGGGATTTTGCCATAGATACTTGCTTCTAAGGTAGACACAGACAAACAGAGACAAATAAACACAGAGAAGTTATGATGATTAACTGACATATTTACAGAGATACCATTCCTCTTATGATATTGCCGATGGGGGGCGGGGGGGGGATACAATCCAAGGATAAGCTGGCCTGCATACTATTCTGATAGGGACACTAGGAGAATAAATGTAGCAACACTGACATGGCCATCTTTAATACTATGTACCCTAGATTGAACTGGTTGCCTTTTGTCATGTTTGTCATATATTCAATCATAGGCTTCT
>JAPXFY010000021.1:39616569-39634069 GCA_030674185.1 Monoplex corrugatus | reverse complement strand
ACATACATAGACAGATACATGGGTAGGTAGGTAGGTAGGTAGATAGGATAGAATAAATATATATATATATATATATATATATATATATATATATATATATATATATATATATATATGTATGTATATATATATATATGAAAATAGATAAATAGATAGATAAGTATATAGATGAACAACTGATGAGATAAACGAATAATCAGAGAAATAAATTCGATGAATATAAGAACTGAACAAAGACAGACACCAGCAAACAAATAAGGAAATAACTAACATAACCAACCAACCAACCAATTACCTACCTACCTACCTACCTACCCACCTACCTGCCTAACTACCTGCTTACCTAACTAGCTAACTAATCAATTAACTAACTAACTAAAAAAAACTAACTAATTTACTAACTATATGACTGACTGACTGAATTAATGAATATATAAATGAATGAATGAATGAATGAATGAATATAAACAAACAAATAAATATATAAATAAGTAAATAAATAGATAAAAAATGAATAAATAGATAAATCAACAAATAAATCAACAAATAAATATATAAATAAATGAATAATTAAATAAACAAACGGATATAATTAATATAAATAAATAAATAAATAAATAAATAAATAAATAAATAAATAATAGATAAATAAATAGATAGACAAATAAGTAAATAAATAAATAAATAATAAATAAATACATAAATAAATAATAAATAAATAAATACATAAATAAATAAATAAATATGATATGGCGTATCACGTTCTTGACGCCCTGCTATTTCATTTAGTTGCTCTCATCCCCCGCACCCCTCTCCTCCCAGTTCAACCAGTTCAATAATACAGCGTGGACGTCCAACAGACTGAAAGAAAAAAAAATGTGCTGAATAAAGAAGAGAAGTTTGATGAAGAACGCGGAAGGCAATTCATAAGTTGTCAGACCTGTCATTCGAAAAATGCCTTGCACCGAATGTGATATATATTATAATATATATAAATATATATAATATATATATATATATATATATATATATATATATATATATATATATATATATATATAATATCATAGGCGTCCTTCAATCTCGGAAGACTATGGAGTTGCGCTCTGGGTGTTTATTCTGGTGCAGCGCCGGGTGTGGCTGGCCTGTCCGACGCGGGAATGACAGTCCCTATGATAGAGGGCACAGATGAAGTCTGACGCTGGTCTGTCTGCCTGGGCTGCAGCCTTTCTTCTCGTTCTCTTTTCCTCGTGCTGCTGAGCGAGTGTCTCTTCGAACTTGGAGAGACCTTTCTGCACAGTCTGTCTCCTGGCTGACCGTTCGAGGGCTGTTGCTTCCCAGTTGTCCTTGTCGATGTTCAAGGCTTTTAGGTCCCTCTTGCACACGTCTTTGAATCGCAGCTGTGGTCTGCCTGTGGCACGTTTTCCCTGCACCAGTTCTCCGTAGAGGAGGTCTTTAGGGATCCGTCCGTCGTCCATGCGCACGGCATGGCCAAGCCAGCGCATACGTCTCTGTTTCAGCAGCGTGTACATGCTAGTATATCCAGCTCTTTCCAGGACAGTGTTGTTTGGGACCTTGTCCTGCCAGGTGATGTTTAGAATGCGTCGGAGGCTACGCATGTGAAAAGCATTGAGCTTTTGCTCTTGTCGGGCTCGCAAATTCCAGGACTCGCTGCCATACAGGAGGGTGCTCACGACGCAGGCTCTGTAGATCTGGATTTTTGTGTGCTCAGTCAGCTTCCCCCAATTGATTATGCAGACTTAAAACTGGTAGACTGCTACTTCCCGTGTTTTGTCGACGCTGCAAAGCGAAGCTGGAGTGACCTCTCCAGAGCGCAAGGCCTGGGTAAGTAAGTGTGGAGGGCAAGCTGTTACCCATGCAGCAGACCCCTCCACGTCGCTGGAATGGTCCATTGGAAAGGTAAGCGCCGATACACATGGTTCCAGTGCCGTCGCAGGAGTTGTCAGAACGTTGCTGTATACAGCCTCGGACTGCCTTGGGGATTCCGGCTCCGGATTTTTCCTCAGGGTTGACTCCCGAAGCCTTTCCTATGAGTGGGTATGGCCGCAAGGCAGCGGAGGTTTGAAATCAGAGTTTTCCTTCTCTTAGATGAGCTGTCTTCCCAGACTGATGAGCCCCATCTACCCAAAGCACTGGTTTTCAGGCGCCAGTAACCCGCCTTCACCCCTTCTCCTATCAGTAGTGGCAGTTCCGCCGGGCTTATATCTAAGCCACACGAGCAGGCTAGGAGCTGGACTTAGTTGTCAGAGGCTGTTGGAGACGCGCGCCGTGAGGGGCATTTTATAGACAATGGGAGCTTGTCCCCATTGCCACCACTCGGCTATGACAACCTTGGATATATATATATATATATATATATATATATATATATATATATTTATATTATTATATTTTTTTTTTATATTTTTTTTTTTTTTTAGCTAGCAGCATGAAAAAGACGGGAGAGGCACTATTGAAGCAAATTAGGAACACTGGACAAGGTCTGTTCTGCTCTCTTAGAGAGTCAGCAATTTAATCTTACGTGTAATAAGTTGGAAAACTTGGTTATTTATAAAGGGCAAGACGGTATTTTAGGATGGCATGTTGTCACAAGTTTCCAACTCTACAAAATGTGATGTGCATCTTCTCTAAAAAAATGTACATCTGCACTGTACATACGATGTGCAAAGTTCAAACAAACGATATGTGCAGGTTGATGAAAAGGGTTTGCCTTTAGATAAGATAAGGAGAGGATGAGAGAGAGAGAGAGAGAGAGAGAGAGAGAGAGAGAGACAGACAGACAGACAGACAGACAGACAGACAGAGAGAGAGAGAGAATGAAGAGAGAGAGAAAGAGAGTGAGAGAGAAAGAGAGAGAGAGAAAAGCGAGAGAGAGAGACGACAGACAGACAGGCAGACAGACAGACAGACAGATAGAGAGATGAGACAGAGACAGAGAAACAGGGACAAATAGCCACATAAATAGAGACAAAAAGACAGAATAGACAGAAAGGTCAAGGGGGAGAGAGAAAGAGGGAGAGAGAGGGAGAGAGAGAGAAAGAGAGAGAGAGAGAGAAAGAGAAAGAGAGAGAGAGAGTAAGAGAGAGAGACAGACAGACAGACAGATAGACAGATAGACAGATAGACAGACAGAGACAGAGACAGAGAAACAGGGACAATAGTCACATAAATAGAGACCTGAAGACAGAATACAAATACATAGAAAGGCACACTGAGAACGAGAGAGAGAGAGAGAGAGAGAGAGAGAGAGAGAGAGAGAGAGAGAAACAGACAGACAGACAGACAGACAAAGACAAAGAAACAGGGACAAATAGCCATATAAATAGAGACAAAAAGACAGAATAGACAGAAAGGTCAAGGGGGGGGGGAGAGAAAGAGGGAGAGAGAGGGAGAAGAGAGAGAGAGAGAGAGAGAGAGAGAGAGAGAAGAGAGAGAGAAAGAGAGAAAGACAGAGAGAGAGGCAGACAGACAGATAGCAGACAGACAGACAGACAGAGACAGAGAGAGACACAGAGAGAGAGAGTAAGATGTCAAAAATGAAAGAAACAGGAACATACAGAGGCACACAACGAAAAAGTCATAGAGACACATGCATAATGCAGACAGAGAAACAGACAGACAGACAGGCAGACAGAGAGACAGGCAGGCAGACATACATACATATTGTTCTTGTTTTTGTTCTTGTTGTTGTTCTTCTTCTTCTTCCTCTTCTTTTTCCTCTTCTTTTTCTTCTTCCTTCTTCTTTCTCTTATGCTCTATGTCCTTTTTCAGAAAGTATTTTATCAGTTTAAATATCAAAATGTCTTGGGTTATTGACTGATAATGAATTCTTGAACGAAAACGTGCGCTTCATGTCTGTGAAAAATCACTTTTTCTTCTTCTTTTCTTTCATTTTCGTCTTTTGTCAGTGGGTTTGAAGTGCCCCATACCATGTGTGTGTGTTTTTTTTTTCCTCAAAGACAAAACGCCTTTGCCAGGTCGATGTCGTAGTAGAATGTTCTCCTGTCATGCTGTTGATTCGAGATAATTCCCAATCGATGCATGATTTTTTTTAGGCGGGCGGGTGGCGGGTTCTTCTGACAGAGCATTGGACTCAAGATATTTCTCTTGTCTTACGTTCAATCCCATCCAGCAACCTTAATATTGTTTTGTTTTTTTCACTGCTCATCTTTATGCATTACCCGGGCTATTTGGTGTAGCCATGAACTCAAGATCTAATCCCTTGAGTTCAGTCCCAGCCCGTAACATTAAAAACAGGCCTGTTCGCTGCCCATCGTAATGTTTCCGTCATTTTGGTGGTGCCAGGTTTAGTGTTTGATAGGTCCCTTTTCCATTTTTCCCCATTTCAAAACCTTGCCAGCGCATAGGGTTTTGTGCAGGGTCAGAAAATCGATGGCGGATTTTGGGTGGAGCGCATATGGAGCTGTTCGAGCGCAGTGAATCTCTCTTGAACTAACTCCAATAACTCCAATAACTTACGCTCCAATTATTGTCGTGATGTCAATGTTTCGTTCGTCTCTTTTCCTCTTCTAATTTCAAGGCCCTAGCTGGGTACAGGTGTTTCACACAGGCTCAAAGCGTTTGCAAAAGAATAGCTGGCAAATCTTGATCGAGCGCTTATGGATTTCCGAGTGTAATTTTTCCTCTAGAACAAACTCCCCAAAGTCCTTAGAAACCGAATTCCTGAAACTGCAAAATAAATCATACTGTAATCAGACTGAAGTTCTTTCCAAACACATTGTTTTCTTTACAAATATCAGTAAATCGATTTAAAAAAAAAACACAACAGCATCTCATTTTTTCAAATATCATCTCATTTTTTCTGTCTCCTTGTCTTCGCTAATGGGGCCAGTGTTTGCCTGATACTCGGTGAAAAAGTTTTGGAAGATACTTGTTTGTTCAACTTGATTCGGGCATAAGGCCCACCTGCGTTTCAGGGATGCTACATGTCTAATGTAAATGAGATACCACCCACAGCTTCAGGAATGTTTATGTGCCACCGAGAGATTGTGAAGTGATACGCGTGGCTTTATTTCAAGGGAAGATAATGCTTTAGATAGAGGAGGTCATAGACCTACAAGAGAATGGCTATCCACTTCATCTCAGAACAAGGGGGTTATTAATGACCGAATTCCTCTTTGGAGAGCTTTGAGGCTCTCTGACGTTCCACTTTCATTTCTTTTAGTTTCAGTGTCTTTAAGATGGTGTAACAACGCTCGGATTATTTGCTTGAATTATGCGCTAACATAGTGAATGTCATATAATGGGTTAGGGGTTCAAAATGTCATAGAGAATGAGGCAACTGTGTGCATTAGCTATTCCTTTCATTACATACTACATATATCATGATAGTAGGGAGAAGAGTGGCAGAATGGTTAAGACGTTCGCCTGCCAATAACTTAACTCGAAGTTCCAGGGTTCCCTCCCCGTAGAGGCCTCGACTTTTCTCCCCAGTTTGACGGGAGATCGAACTGAACGTCTAGTCCTTTGGAAAGGGACGAAAAACGAGCTGGACCCGTGTGTCTTCTAGGTGTGCACGCTAAAGATCCCACGGCAGTTGAAAATCGTGAAGAGCAGGGAATTGCCCGGCTATCTTGGTAAAAAAAAAAACATTGGAGAAATAGGTTGATTTCCCAGGTCCCACCCCTTGGAGACCAGTAGCCTTCTTGCCTCTCTGATATTAAAACAAAGTGAATCTGAATATGAATCTGAAGAGAGAAGAAAGGGGATGGGCGCAGCCCCTAAGGGTGCTGACCCCGGGAAAAGTTGAGGTCTCTGTAATCTCACACCCCTACGATCTCAAGGTTATGAAACTATCTAGGTAGGACTTCAGGATCTGGCCAGCACTTGGGTTTATGTGCAGACTTAAGGCGTGTGCCAGTGATCATTCTGAATCTTCTCCATCACATGGCACATGTGAAGACAGTGCATATGGAATACATTCCGAGCGCGGAGACGTCATCTTGAGAAATAGAAATTGAAACTGAATTGAAACTGAAACTGATAGTGCGTTTTCTTTTTCCGATTACGATTGCACTCTTCTTCCCTCCTCACCCCATACCTGGCAGGTACATATTCATTATATGTGAATACAAACAAATAATTCGTTTGCAGTTTCATTAGTATGATAAGTAAGAAAAAGATGTACAGAAACAAACTGTTCACTTGCAATTCCATCAGTGTAAAATATAAAAAAAAAGTGCACAGAATCACAGTTTATTAACGATTTCACTCATCATCATCATCATCATGTGCCCTGCCACATGGCGTTGCGATCATGGCCTTCTTTTTGTATTTTCTCTGTTTTTCCCTTTGCCTTCCTACGTTCTTCCATCAAGACTATAATTTCTTTTGTCATCCAGTTCTTTTTTTTTTTTTTGCTTTTCTGTCTACTCTAGGGATTCCTTCACAAACATCATTTATCGAGTTTCTCAACTTTGTCCATTGTTCCTCACTGTCACCAACGTCTTAAAGAGCACTGAATTTGTTTTCATTACAGTAATGAAATCGTTTTGATCTGTCAAAACAAAACAAATCAAAACAAATAAAAACGATGTAATGTATATAACAAAATACGAAAGAAGTGTTCAGAATCGAATTTCTCATTTGGAATTTCATTAACATTGCAGATAAAAATGAGGTCACAGAGAATCAAACATCCATTTAAGCAGTTTAATTAGCATCACAAACTAGAAAGAAAGACATGCACAGAAAAATACTAACCATTTCCAATTTCATTACTTTTAAACATACGAGTTTGAAAGTTTGGAGTTTGTTCAAGAGGGATTCATCACACTTGGACAGCTCTGTAGGCCTTCCATCAAAATCTGCAGGCCATTACCTGGCAAACTCCTTTAGCCTACGCAAAACCGTACACACTGGCAAGGTCTTGAACTGAGGAGGAGTAGATAGGGAACTATAAAACACTAAGCTGACATCACCAAAATGATGAAAACATAAAGATGGGCATATGCCAAAATGACCACAAGAAAGTCAGCTTTCATGCACTCTGTGCTTCTAGTCACATGATCACAGCAGTTTTAACGTTGTATATTTATACTGCGTAAGTTAAAGAAGTACTATCAGTATGCATTCACGTGCTGATTTGTGAATTGGAAATAAAGAGGCTTTAACGGTGTGACTGGGCAGTGGACTGCACATTTGCAATTCCCATATTCCATGACAACCCCTGGGCAGTGAACAGCGTGATAGTCAACTGGTTATAACAAGTTTTTCCAACTGAAAGATCTGAGTTTGAACCTACTTAGACACCAGCTGGTGGGTAAAGGATGGATATTTTTTGTTCCAATTTCCCAACAAAATGGACAGACCTGCTAGTTCCTGAAATCCAATCATATACACACGCACGCAGAACATCAATTCCACACGTTAGAGATCCTGCAATCCATATCAGTGTTCCATAACTTACAGAAAAAAATGAAAATACCCAGCATTTATGCTATCCTCCACCCACCCAACGGATTGTGACAGACTTGATGGCCTGTTAAACACAGCAATAAAATGAAAACAGCCCATTTGCACAGTCAAATGTACTTGTAAGTTGCAGTCTATGAACCATGGGATGAAAGAAGAAGGATTGGGGGACTTTTGGCGGTAAGGTGGTGTATTACAAACTCGGTCCAGTTTGTAGTCGGGCACAATACACTTCTGGATAATATGATAGTCGCTGTAATTTCATCGGAGGCAGACCTTTGTCCTTTTCCGTGTAGGTCTATGTCTTTGGCCGAGCGAACACCCAACTGATATAAGGTCTTTGTCTCTGTCTCTGTTTCTGTTTCTGTCTCTGTCTCTCTCTGTTTCTATGTCGCTATCTCTCTCTATTTTTCTGTCTCTCTCTGTCTCTCTGTTTCTGTCTGTATGTCTGTCTCTCTGTCTGTCTGTCTGTCTGTCTCTGTCTCTCTCTCTCTGTCTCTCTCTCTTACTCGTTCTCTCTGTCACCATTTCTGTTTCTTTCTTTCCAGATCAGGTTCTGTTTCCATCTGTGTCCCTCTTGTCTCTTTCCATATTTCTCTTTCAATCTCTCATTCCTCTCTCTCTCTCCGCCTGTCCTTCCTTTCCCCTCTTTCTCCCTCCCTCCTTTTCTCCATCTTTCTCAATTTCTCTCTTTCTGTTTCCGAACTGCTGCAAAGATATGCGCAGGTTGATGAATATAATACCAAAGCGCATATACAGTAATGTGTGTAAATCATCAGATGCAGCAGAATGTGTTTTTGTGTTTATGTGTTTGAGTGTGTGTGTCTGTTCGAGTGTGTGTGTGTTGTGTGTGTGTGTGTGTGTGTGTGTATGTGTGTGTGCGTGTGCGTGTGTGTGTGTATGTGTGTGTGTGTGTGTGTGTGTGTGTGTGTGTGTGTGTGTGTGTGTGTGTGTGTGTTAATGTGTGTTCGAGTGTGTGTGTGTTCGAGTGTGTGTTCGAATGTGTGTGTGTGTTTATGTGTGTGTGTGTGGGGGGTGTGTGTGTGTGCGTGTCTGCATGTATATGTGTGTATGAGTATGTGTATATGTGTGCGTTCGCGTGAGTTACATCTAAAAAAAACTGTAGGTAATTCATTTTCCACAGATAACTCTATTTGGTGTGACTGCCAGCGTGCAAGCAAATTAATAATGACCAGAAATTTGCGTCAAGTATATTTCATCAGTTCAACAAGCATTCTCATTTTTTTTCGTATGTTTCTGGCTTGGCAGGTAAACAAAACTATATGAAGAAAGAAGACCTGGTGGCACTGTACTGTGGCGATATCGATTCCTTTGGAAGAAAAGCCGGAATTCCACTAAAAACAAATTTACAACCATACGACAACAAAATATAAGCTTACGAAAAGAAAAGACAGAATACAACTCACAAAATATGACGGGATTAAATGAAGACGATTTACCAGCCACAGATGTAAGATTAAATGTCCATCTTAATATATATGTCGAATGAAATGGACTGAAAAAGACAAAGAGAAAAATAAGCTGGCTGCCTTTTCCGCACGGAGCAATATTGTAAAAGGCAATACATTCAGATTTATATGGCCACAGGCAAGGTCCTGGTGGTGGTGGTGGTGGTGTGTGACAAATAAGTAAAATAAAACAAAGCAAATCGCTCAAGCCTTGCCAACAATCTCATTTTCACCAGTGTACCAGAACCAGAGTGTATGGTCAGTACAATTGATTTCTGACCGAAACTTTGTGAGTTCAATCCCAATCATTGTCACAATATTTTGTAGGATATATTTGGCGCCATATTTTAGGATCTATTTGGCGCCAATTGGTTCTTCTCCAGAGACGAATGTGTTATTTGCTCATTAGGAAGACCAGGACCACACAGGATACGTCATTAAGGGCGTTGGTTCAACTTCCCTGTCTAAAAACGTAGGTGTCTGCATCTCTTTCTGCCTGGACGTCAACAGGATATCATATTATATTCTAAGCGTAGAGCACAGCCCTATCATGCAGTCTCAATCTTAGAGAGAACTCCATATCATCCTCATTGTCATCCTCACACACGCACACACACTCACACACACACACACGCACACACACACACACACACACACACACACACACACACACACACACACACACACACACACACACACACGATTCCTACGCCAAGATGGCAACTTACTAACTGAACATTTTCAGAGAGGAATCAAGTGGGCTGAAAAATGACACGCTCAAAACGTTGTCTCACAAAAGAGAAAACCAAGATGACCACCACCAGGAAAGGCAACAACAAGACAGAGACACCATCACCTACGAACACTCCAGATGACGACAATCGTCCAGAAATTCAGAGCTCCGCTCCGACAGGTTTGTCATCACCAAGTCGGCCATCGGCTCCACAACCACGGTTAGTAGGCCTAACATCATGTGGTTGTCACTGTCAAGAGGCGTGTCAAGAGGCGGTCAGAGAAATAGAAATTCTAAAATATACTATTCACCAAATGTCAGAACAAATCAGCCCCCTCACAGACACGCTTCTATCTGACAGAAAACAACATCTAGAGAATATCAAAATCATACAAGAACTGCGCGAAGTCAAAAAGTGCACGAAAACTACCACCACAGCGTGCCAGACTGATTCCGCAGTCCACGGTGACTTTTCCACCACATCACCGATGGAGAAATTTTCAACATACGCGGAATGCGCAGCTCAACTGCCCAAAGTAGAAGATCAGGCAAACGTTGATCTTGGACAGAGAACTACCATCAAGCGAAAGCATGACGTCTTTACCAAACCAAAACGTGACGTCAAAACTGCTGTATCAACTCGTCCCAGATCTAAGTCCAGTGATCTCCCACGTGTCCTCATTATTCATGACTCCGTCTTGAACAAAGTGGATGGACAGAGATTAGGATCGTCCTACGGTTTCCAGGTGGCGACGAGAAAGATACATAACATCGAGGACTGTAAACGAGCTATTGTAAAATCTAAAGAAGAGCTCACACCTGAACCTGACTGCGTTCTTTTACACGTCGGTTTAACTGATCTAAAAACAAAAGAGCCAAAAGAATGTACTACCAATCTAGACGTCCGTGTAAAATCAATTAACACCCTTTTTCCAAAAGCCAAGGTAGTGGTAAGTCAGGTCGCTCCTGTGAGAAACAAGCACCTAAACGTGAAAAGGAAGCTCCTAAATGCCTTGACCAAAGAGAAACTCCTCAACGCAGCAAATGTCAACTACATCAGCCACGAAAATCTGCAAACACGCAGCTTCACCCAAGTCAGCCAGGACGACGTACATCCCACCTCCAGAGGGGCGAGCGTTCTGGCCAGAAACATAGGGAGGCATGTCTATCAGCTTTTCTGGGAAAAACCGAGGAGGAGATTAACCCATCAACGCCATCAATCAAGATCCGGCTTTCACCCTCAATTTTTCTTCCCTCCCTGGTCATTTTAGATTCAGCCCACATTCAGTTCCTCTCTGTTCAGTTACTCAACTATATTGTTTTACTTAGATACTTGTTTGCTTACTTATGATAAATTTTACTTCAAAGTTACAGTAATTGATGATCTAATTGTCTAAATGTAGGATACCACTCCAAGCTTATTCAACCGTTCATCATGAAAAAGTGTGTAGTCAGTGACATCAACATTGTTCAGTGGAACGCACGTTCCATTGTTAAAAATATTTCCTATTTGAGTAACTATCTATCTTCTAGAAACATCCAAGTCTTGCTTCTACAATCGCTGAATACCACCAAAACCAATATACCTAAAATATCGGGGTTTTATTATCCACCAATATATGACTCAATCAATGACGGTGGTCGAATACAAACAGCTATATATGTTCGTGAAGGACTGAACTACTGCGAAAGATCATCGCCAGTACCAAAATCGTCCTCATCTATTTCTTCATGTGCAATCATTATAAAATGTTCATCATCATTAGTTCTGAATTTGGCCTCTGTTTATCTACCAAGAGGTCCCGATTCTGTGAATACTGAGTGGCTGAAACATTTTCATGACCAACGTGACAAGTGGATAGTTGGTGGTGATTTTAATGCACATGCTCCATTTTGGGACAAGAATTGTAAAAACATAACTAGCAACAGGTTGATTGAAAATATTATAGATTCCAATTTATACTTACTAAACAACGGACACGTTACCCGTGTCCCTGATATACCAACCACAGACCCACAGCTATCGACCTTACCTTAATCTCACCATCGCTAGCACCAAATGCCACATGGCAAACAGAGGATGACTTGTTGGGATCAGATCACATCCCCATACTTCTTACCCTTAACCTTTTCACTGAGTTTGATGCAATACCAAAAGATAGTTTACCTAAGTTTAACTATAAATACGCAGACTGGGCCAGTTTTAAAGCTTTCCTACGAAGTACAAGAACAGATCTATCTGAAACAACGACCTTAAACGATATGTACGCAGATTTCTGCAAGTCACTCTTAAGGGCTGCAAAAATTTCAATTCCAGAACTTAAAGCGTCGAAAACAGGAAAACATCATGGAAAAGTCTGGTGGAATAAAGATTGTGAAAAGGCAGTCAACGAAAAGAAAGAAAAATACAAACAATATATAGCAAATAGGTCATCTGAAAATCATATGGCAATGAAAAGTGCCAACATAAACTGTAACAGAGTCATAGAACAAGCTAAAGAACAATATTGGAAATATTTTTGTACATACGAAGTAAGTGACCATAAAGATATGCAAAAGATTTGGGAAAAACTGAAAACAATGAAAAATGGAATCAAGTTGCCATCAATTCCAGTAAAACTAGAAAACAACCCTTTACCTAGCTCACAGGAGAAAGCAGAAGCTTTTGCAGACATGTTTGCTGAAGTCTGTCGAGTAGAAGGACTTCCTGCCTCTAGTAGAAATCATAGGGTACAGGAAGAAAAGACCGACGCATACAAGGATCCTGCCCCAGATAATACGCACTATTTGCCAGACGCCAATGTGTTTTAGCTACATTTTTTGATATAACTAAAGCATACGACCAAGTATGGCACTCCCGACTATTACTCAAATTGAAAAGTACTGGGCTAACAGGTCACATTTTTGATTATGTCAAATGCTTCTTAGAAGACCGTGTAATTCAAACGAGGATCGAAAATGTGTATTCCACAAAACGATTTCTTCAAATGGGTACCCCTCAGGGATCCGTTATTGCTCCCCTTCTCTTCATGATATTATTGCATGACTTACCCAGTAAAATTTCTAAACATGTAATTTTAGCTCAATATGCTGACGATTTATGCATGTAGATGCAGGTAAATATGAAAAAGAAAACTCCTTTGCGCTGTATTAATTATACACGTAAATGTTACCAATTAGAGCTTGACAAAATAGCACGATATATGGTAGATAATGGACTGCATCTATCCGTGGAAAAAACAAAGATAGTTTTGTTTAACAGTGGAGCTAACCCTGCAAGTGTTACCACGTTCAAAGTGGGAGATACTCTTCTTCAGTATAACGAGTCGGTTAAATTCTTAGGAGTTTTCCTTACAGCGAAATTATCTTGGAATAAGCATATTGAATACTTATTAACAAAAGCTCAAAAAAGTTTAAATTTCTTGAAAATAGTTCGCAAACAGATATGGGGACAAGATACATCAACACTTATTCATCTCTGTAAATCGCTTATTAGATCTAAATTAACTTATGCCTAAGAAATCTTCTTCAGTGCACCAAAGCACTTACTGACAAAACTGCAGAGCATAGATTGTAAAGGTTTCAAACTTGCGCTGGGTCTTCCAATGCATGCCTCTTGCCTTCGCACATACAATGCAATCAAATTGTTACCGCTTGATGAACACAGGAAAGTCGCTTCTACTAAATTTCTGTTAAGAAACACTACTATAGAAAACAGCATCGAAACAGAGACAAAAGTAAGATCAGACACCGACTTTCCAAAAAGAGCTAAATCAACAGCCACACAGGTCACACTTGCAACATTTACAGCTGATGTTATGAAAGGCTCTGGAATTGATCTAGAAACAAATCCTGTAACTTTAAAACCTTCATTTTCACCAGTATCCAGTTGGGAACTCCAAAGAGCACGATTTGACATACACCACACTGACTTAAAAAAAGAAGATAATATCAACTTACTGGCGAGTCAAGTTAAATGTCATATAGAAGACTTTTATTCCGATCACTTGAAAGTTTACACTGATGGATCAATAATTGAAAGGCAAGCAGGCTCAGCGTTTTTAATACCTGCTCTCAAAATTGAGAAATGTTTCTATATAGGACTTAATAAATCTGTCTTTACTGCAGAACTATTTGCAATCCTAATGGCTTTGAATTATATGATCGATCTTCCTAGGACGATTCCCAAGATACTTTTTTGCGTTGATTCAAAATCTGCACTTCAAGCTCTTGAATTATCAAAATTACAAACAAGATCTGAAATGATATTGGAAATTACTCACTTGATTAATAGTTTATCCTTAAGAGGCACTGATATTACTTTCTGCTGGATACCATCTCATAGTTCTTTTCATTACAATGATATGGTTGATAGGGCTGCCAAACGGGGGGCAAAGAGCTCACCAGATTCAAATCATATACAGCTTTCCCTCTCCTTGCATGAGTGTTATACCTTAGTGGACACCTACGTATGGAAGCAGTTTCAAGATAAACAGAAAAAGTATGATAAATGTTACATGAACTTTGAAATTAGCAAAACACCTAAGCAGTTTCCTGCCAGCAGAAGTATACAATCCCTTATGTATAGGTGGAAACTTGATGCATTCAAAACAAAATACACCAGGAACGTAGTGTGTCTGTGTGGAAAGAAGATAACACATAGTCATATTCTTTCATGCGTTCGGGTAAAACGACATATACCTACGCTATCAACGAAGACAGTTTCTGACATATTTGCCTCACCATCCTTAACATATGAATTTTTTGTTAGCCTGTCAAAAAGTCCTATAGCGAATTATCTTTAATGCGCCGTTATTTCTCATGTTCAATGTTATGGTTAGCTAATTTTACTGTTTCAATCGTTAATTATGATAATGTTATTTGCGAATTTTCTTTCTCGTCTTCGGCACAGTTTTTTTTTTGTTTGTTCTTTTTTTTTGTTCATTTCTTCTTCCTGAAGATTAACCATTTCCAAGTTTCCTCTTTTCTCCTTAGGTTTTTTTGTTTTTGTTGTTGTTGTTGTTGTTGTTGTCTAAAATCACTTTAGTGAATAGACATTAAATCAAAGACCACCACACACACACACACACAAACACACACATACACACACACGCACGTACACACACACATACACACACACATACACAAACGCACACACACACACACACACACACACACACACACACACACACACACACACACACACACACACACACACACACACAAAACACACACACACATATATATATATATATATGTATGTAGCACTGAAAAATGTTCCCATATTCTTTGACCATTAATGTGGCGTAGGATAAAATATTGCAAAACGGAACAAAAACAACGGCAAAAGGATCAGTTGTTGTTCCAGTTTATGACTTTTCCTGAAGAGCAATTAATTTCGAGTATTTGTTTTCGTCAGTAAATTTCCCAACACGAGCAAATAAATCACTCACATTTGATTTAAAGTGATTTACAAATGAATAAAACATCCGTTTTCTTCTGATCTTTTGTGCTGCTTCAGTTGCATTGGTCCCACACTGTTCATTCCGGCCCCTCAACATGCCACCTGACCCCGCATTTAGTCAGTCGTAATCCCATCGCCAGCCAAACCCATTGGAGCCAACGATGGCAAGCCATTGGAACAGACCCTGCACTGCTGCCAGGTCACTTCGACTGAGTTCAACAGTGCATGTCCAGGTCAGTGGCGCCATATTTTTGCGTAGTGTTTTTTTTTTTCCCAGGAAGAACAGGCTGCATTTCACATTGAAAATATGTTTTGACAACTAAAAAAATACAAAAAAGTCAACCCAGACTAAGCCAATCCTATGAAAAACAGCCTGGAAAAGCCCTTATTGACTTGTAAGGAACATTCTGCAGAAACGAAAGTCCTCTGATTCTGTCTGCTCTGGATCAACTTTTGTATAATAAACAAAATGAGTTTAATGGCTTTGAGTTCTTTTTTCCATTCTTCTTTTCTTTCTACTGGCTTATGTTTGTCCATATTTATGCATACGTCACTACTTGTCGAAAAAGTGTTTAGTGAATGAGTTTCAATTTAGACCCCTGACAGTTTATACTTTTCTGTGATAAATGGGAAATCCTGATTTGTTTAGAAATGAACAATGTTCTAAAGTGAGGTTCTTGGATATTCTGTCAGCAATACGAAACCGTTGGTTTGCTTGCATCCTTTCTTTGGAAACGTGTTTCAGGCCAAATACGTGGGTACACGGGTTTCAAGGGGAACAACTGTGAAGTCTCTTTATGTTGTGATGAGAGTGCTAAGAGGAATAACATAACTTGCCATAAAGCAACGCTGGTAGTACTGCTCTTGTCTGGCCCTTGACTGGGTAAAGTACAATCATACTTGGAGAGTGGTCATTCACGCAGTCTGCTATCTGCATGAGATATAAACCTTTCAGTTCTGGCAAGTGAGTGACAAGCCTGTCTCGTGCCTCATACTTGTGTGTCAGGCATGTTGATTCATTTCGTTTCCCTTGTCTGTGTGAGACAAGACAGCACGGAGTTTTGTGTAAGAACAACACAAGTAAGGGCCAACAGCCATCAGTTCCTTTGCTCTGTCAGCTGAATTAATGAACGTGTCTGTGCAGGCTGTGAGCGAAACATTGTCCAGACAGTGTGCGCAGGCCTGCTCAGTCTCTGGAGAGTGTGATTTAGTACCATTCCAGTGCCAGTAATAGGTAATAGTCATCGACCAGTGTCGTGGGGAGCACCAGGGGCAAACATGAACTTCGGTGCCAACCAGTGCCAGCCAGAGCCAGTAATAGGTAATAGCTATCGACCAATGTCATGAGGACAACCAGGGGCAACCATTATCTTCAGTGCCAGTAGTAGGCAACAGCCATCGACCAGTGTCATGAGGAGAACCAGGGCAGCCAAAATCTTCTGTGCCAGTCAGTACCAGTAATAGGTAACAGCCATCGACCAGTGTCGTGAGGACAACCAGGGACAGCCATAACCTTCAGTGCCAGTCAGTGCCAGTAATACGTAACAGCCATCGACCAGTGTCGTGAGCAAAATTAAGGGCAGCCATAATCGTCAGTGCCAGTTCAGTGCCAGTAACAGGTAACAGCCATCGACCGATGTTGTAAGAACAACTGGGGCCAGGCAAGCTTTAGAGCCAATTCAATCCCGCCCAGCAGTGGATTTGTTTTAACAATAAACACCCGAAGGGGCTGGATGGGACCCAGAGCATCAGTACCTGACCGCTCTCCATACACCACCTCCCAAGTTCCTGACGCCACCCAACAACCATTTCATCAAGCAAAGGGGGGGGGGGGGGGGGCTGTCCATGCGTTGCATGACCCATTCAGACCCAGTCATCAGTTACCTTGTTGACAAACCGAATGGCAAGATGGGGAGATGACAAACCCAGGGACATAGCCACACAACGCACACCAACCAGGTCCAGCCCAGCCACCGTTCATAAAGAGAATGGAATACTCCTCTCTTGGCCTTCATCTCTCTTCATCGACCGGTATTGTGAGGACAACTGGGGGTAGGCAAGCTTCAGTGCCAATTCAGTCCTGCCCAATAGTGTAATTCAACCCTTACCCAACAGGATAACAAAAATGAACCGTGCCATTTTCTCCCTTCTTTCATTTTGAGAACAGAAGAATGAAACGACAGCAGTCTAACAATTTACCTGAAGAATGTTTGGTCAACGAAAACTCTATAAGACATTTTCTTTGTTCAGTTTATGTTTGATTACGAATTTAGTACATTACATGTAATTTAGACCCAGGGAGAAAATACTGGACGGACTTGCAGGGTGGCTGAGGGCAGAGAGGGTGGAAGATATGCTTGTGGCAATTAGGATTAGATG
>JAPXFY010000021.1:39601569-39611569 GCA_030674185.1 Monoplex corrugatus | reverse complement strand
AGAGACAGAGAGAGAGATAGAGAGAGAGAGAGAGACAGAGAGAGAGACAGAGAGACAGAGACAGAGAAAGATAGAGAGACAGAGAGACAGACAGACAGACAGACAGACAGAGAGCGAGAGAGAGAGAGAGAGGGAGAGAGAAACAGACAGACTGACAGACAGACTGACAGACAGACAGACAGACAGAGAGAAAGGGTGGGAGGGAGGGAGAGAGATAAAGAAATAAAGGGAGAAAAGAAGGAAAAGTGAGGGGAAGAACTGAGAGGGACAGAGAGAGAGAGAGAGAGAGAGGAGAGAGAGAGAGAGAGAGAGAGAGAGAGAGAGAGAGAGAGAGAAAGAGAAACAGACAGACTGACAGAGAAAGAGAGAAAGACAGAAAGAGACAAGAGAGAGACAAAGACAGAGGGAGTATTGTGCTTCAGCTCTACCTCCACAGCAGGCACATATACACACAAACAAACGCAGAGAAGCAGACATATAGCTAGATGGACAAAACAGAGATAGAATGATAGAGATATAAGTCACGGCCCAGCAGTAACGAACTATCATCGTCAGGTTTACAGCTGCCAAAGACTCTGAGGTAATGTCCTCAGACAATAATTGAAGTCATGTTACCAATCGCTGTCGTCTTCATACCTAACAAGATAAAGTTGTCCTGTAACCCACAGGGGGTCTTAGGCAAGTGGGGCGACAGAGACAGTAGCAGCTTTCGTCAGAGACAGCCTTAACAAGGCAGTGCCCACATCTACTCCCATGCTGCTTTACCTTAGCCGACCCTTATAGAGAATCAGAAACCAAACCGCAGACAACTGAAGTTAAGGGCACGACCACGATGTTTGTTCTGCTGAGCCAGACACAAAATTTTGACGTTCAAATCACAATATCCCAACTCTGTCTCTAAGCCAACTAAACATCATCATCATCGTTGTCGTTGTCGTCGTCGTCGTTGTGATCATCATCATCATCGTCGTCGTCGTCATCATCATCATCATCATCACCATGTGCCCTGCCTCATGGCGTTGGCGATCATGGCCCTCCATACGAATCTATCCCTTGTCGCTACAAGTACATCTCCCACCCTCTCTGTCCTCAGCCACCCTGAAAGTCCGTCCAGTATTTTCTCCCTGGGTCTATCTGATGTTCTCTTTCCCTCCAACATTCCTGTTGTGACCAGGTGCTCTAATTCTCCTTTCTTCATAAAATGGCCTATAAATGTTGCTCGTCTTTTCCTTATCTTCTTTATTAATGACATTTTTGTGTCTGCTTTCTTCTAGACTGTCTGGTTTGTTTTCTTTGCTGTCCATGGACATTTCAACATTCTTCTTAGGAACCGCATTTCAGTTGCCTCAGTTTTGTTCTCACTTTGCGTGTTGACTGTCCACGCCTCACAACCGTACAACACTGTCGGTTCTGTATAGCATTCAAGAACGTTCTTCCTGATGTTAAATGAAAGGCATTTCTTAGTAAGAACGCTTTTCATCTTCTTGAAATCTGTTTTGGCTCAGATTTGAATGGTCAAATTACAAGATCCCAGTTCTGTCTCTAAACTCTAAACCAGCTAGATCATCATCATTATCATCATCATCATCATCATCATCATCATCATCATCATCATCATCATCATCATGTGCTCTGCCTCATGGCGTTGGCGATCATGGCCCTCCATAGGAATCTCTCCCTTTTCGCTGCAAGTACAATATCGAAAAAAACAACAACAAAAAACACACAAAAGCTCGACCCGAAAGAAATGTATCTCGTTAGTTTGACTGGGCCAGAGCCCCTCATGGCATTGGACTCCAAATTCAGGCAATTTAGAAACACTCTCTTCCCAAATAATACTATTTTGATAGCTATTCATAAAATGCCAATACGTATTTTCCCCTTAAGTGTTAGCAAAGTTACACGTCCAGACTGTTATGAATTTTTATGATACTGTGTCGTTTTTTTGTTTTTGCTTTTGTTTTGTTTGTTTTCTTCCTTCCTCTTCCTCTTGTTCTTCTCTCTCTGTGTGTCTTTCTCTCTCTCTCTCTCGTGTCTCTGTCTCTCTGTCTCTCTCTCTCTTTCTCGCTCTCTCTCTGTCTCTGTCTGTCTGTCTGTCTCTCTGTCTCTGTCTCTCCCCCCCTCTCTCTCTCTTTCTGTGTCTTTTTCTCTGTCTGTCTGTCTGTCTCTTTCTCTCTCTCTCTTTCTGTGTCTTTTTTCTCTCTCTTTGTCTCTGTCTGTCTGTCTCTGTCTCTGTCTGTCTGTCTGTCTGTCTCTGTCTGTCTGTCTTCTCTCTCTCTCTCTCTCTCTCTCTCTCTCTTTCTCTTTCTCTTTCTCTTTCAGTGGGCTGGTTTTATTTTTGATTGACCCGTGGAATCAAAAGATCTCTTACCTGAAGGTCAGTCCCATCCCACAACTTGTAAGTTGGCTTGTTTCGTCCCATCTTTATAATGTCCTTATCATTATGGCGGTTTCAGTGTATCATAGATCATAGGAAAGCTGAAGGGAAGGAGAACACCAAGAAGGCCCAGGGAGAAAATATTGGACGGACTTGCAAGGTGGATGAGGACAGATAGGGTGGAAAATGTGCTTGCAGCGACAAGGGATAGCTAGATGCATATGGAGGGCCATGATCGCCAACGCCATGCAGGCAGGGCATATGATGATGATGATAGATCCCGCTTTTTTCCCCATTTCAAGACCTTCCCATGGCAATTTAGCGCAGATTCAAGGAGTCTGTTGACAATCTGACAGGTTTGTACGAAGCGCATACGGATTGGTCCGAGTGCTATGGATCCTTTTTTGAGCAAACTTCACACTCCAAACTCCAGTGTTTATATTCACATTAAGACAAAACGTATGCGGACGCAAAAGGTGTTCCCTTGAGAGAAAACTGGTTAGAGCTTTTCTAATTCACAAGGTGTAAACTTTTGAAAGTTCTACACATTTGCACCAAATTTGGCAAGAATATGTTGGCGAACAAACTTGAAAATCAAATTTAAATGATGTTCCCATCTTTTCGAGACCACAGTCAGAATTATACAGAACACTGAACTGAACCAAAAAAGACAACTCTTCGTGACAAGTGATTAGAAAAAAAAAAAAGAAAGAACATTTTCTCAATTTCACATACTGTTTACTTTTTATGTTCTTGTTTTCTGCGGTCAACTGGGACATCACGAAATTGAAAACTCTTGTATCCTTCCAGGAAAAAAACAACAACAACAATAACAACGAAAACAGCAAAAATATGGACTTGTTAAACAGCATCGAACTTCTTTTATTCATTTGTTTCGTTCTTCCATGTCTTTATTCGCTACATTTCATGGAAATGTTCGGCTGGAAGTTTCCTCTATTTAAAACAAGAAGAAAAAACCCCACAGACATGGGCATTGTAATCAAGTGGGTACATGTCAGAGTTTCAATCGGAATGTCCTTGGTTCGATGTTCCTGGAAACCGTGGCCTAGTAAGTAAATGATGGAGATTTCCCGATCTCCCAGGTCACCATGTGTGCAGATCTGCCAGTGCCTTGAATCAAATCATACGTGTAAAGATGCAGACTACCATGTGCAGATCTGCCAGTGCCTAGAATCAAATCATGTGTAAGCATGCAGACTGTCATGTGTATATATGACATTGCCTTGAATCAAATCATGTGTGTAAGCATGCAGACTATCATGTGTATATATGACATTGCCTTGAATCAAATCATGTGTGTAAGAACTATTGTGTATATGACATGCTGATCAATCATGTGTGTAGCATGCAGATTCTGACTACCAGTGCCTAGAATCAATAATATGTGTGAGCATGCAGACTATCATGTGTATATATGACATTGCCTAGAATCAAATAATATGTGTGAGCATGCAGACTATCATGTGTATATATGACATTGCCTAGAATCAAATAATATGTGTGAGCATGCAGACTATCATGTGTACATATGACATTGCCTAGAATCAAATAATATGTGTGAGCATGCAGACTATCATGTGCAGATCTACCAGTGCCTAGCTTTAAATTATATGTGTAAGGATGCAGACTGCCATGCGTAGCTCTGCCAGGGCGTATATTTAGATCGTACGTGTAAGGTTGCAGACTATCATATGTAAATCTGCCAGTGCTTAGAATTAAATCATATGTGTAAAGATGCTGACTATCATGTGCAGATCTGCCAGTGTCTAGAATCAAATCATATACGTAAGGATGCAGACTATCAAATATATACGTGTTAAAGATCTTGTAAATCATGCCAGTGGCTGGTTTGTGCAAACACGAAAGCACTTAACATTCTCACCCATCAACAACAGAAAATGCAGACTGTGTAGCGACATACCAGCTCCACAGCGTGAGGAAAACAACATGCATGCACCCATTCGAGAAAATTGGGAAAACGAAACAAAACAAAGGCAAAACAAAACATAGATGAAAACAAAGACGAAAAATGGAGAGCAACAGGACTTCCATACATTCGATTCAACTTCATCATATGTCAGCGGACTTTAATCGGATGCAACATCGTCCAGTATGCATAATAGAAATTTTAAATTGTACTTTCGTTTAAGTGCCTGGCTTCGGCTATAGCATCCTTGAAGCAACAGCACTGGTTGTACATTTGTGACCTGCCAGCACGAAATCAGTCTTAACTAGCGTTTTGGGTATTTTGATATATACATATTACAGGAAAGTCTATATTCTGCTGATTATGTTGGTACTTGAATGAAGCTTGTACACAAAAAATGTAGATGTTATATATGTTTAAAGTCATTAATTGTATGACGGCCATTTTGACAAAACAGCCTCTAAAGTTTTTATGTACTCTCCTACACATTTTCCTTAAATTTCTTTATTTGATGGCTTTGACCCAGTTTGTTTCTATTTTTAGCTGTCATTACCTGAAAGGTGCACCTAAGAGCTTTCTGTCAGTGTATTACATGTGGGGGTACTGTACAGGTTACGGTTCATAATAAGAGACAAACGTAGGTAGGAAATTGTGTTCTTTCTGCTGCAATCAGAGCATTAAAATACCATTTTAAATTGATGAATAATATTTTTCAAAAAAAACAAACTTTCTCTGGGGGATAGATTATAGTCTACAGAAATCAATTTTGAGAAAAAGTCAAAACACTCCAGATAGACCCTCAGTCACCTTTTCAGCTCCTAGTGCTGTTCGACGGATTGCGAGTTAAGACTGATTTGGTGGTGGAAGGTCACATTTATATTTCTAAGATCAATCTCATGAATAGCTTCAAAACATCGCTGAATTTTATTTTGCGCTTCATTTCGAAGAAAAGACCACAGCAGAGAGATATTCAGCAATCATGATCTGGATGCGGCCCAGTCCGTTTAGACTGTAAGGGGTTAAGGGCCGAAGCACTTGCTTCACAAGGGCATCTCCTCTGAGAATCTTCTGCTGTCCAGCTTTCCCTAGGGTTTCTTGCTATTTAATGCGTTGCATAGTTGAAAATATTTTATTTTTTACTTTTTTCTTAAAACTCGCTTGTATCAAGATGTACCGCAAGTGAGTGAGAGAGAGAGAGAGAGAGAGAGAGAGAGAGAGAGAGAAGAGAGAGAGAGAGAGAGGAGAGGAGAGAGAGAGAGAGAGAGAGAGAGAGAGAGAGAGAGAGAGGAGAGAGAGAGAGAGAGAGAGAGGAGAGGAGAGGAGAGAGAGAGAGAGAGGAGAGCAAGCGGGCTATCTGCTATCTGCAGCAAACGGGAGGCTGGGCATAAAATGGTGTTGTAGATGAAGAGTGTGTTTGCATCTCATTTCTCCAGCGCCGAATGGATTATTTAGATGGCTTCTTGTGATGAAGCTCAAAGGCCTGGCTGGTTGACTGGCATCCTGGTCAGATAGTAAAATCACTTGTTCCACTTTTTGTATGATGATACATAGCTACGTATAAAGACAGCAAATCAAATCAAATTTGCCAGATTTTTTTAGGGTGATACCAATGCGAACCGTATACGCAGGCAAGAAATGTAACTCTTCGTGTCAAGGGGCGCAATCTGTTCTTCTTGCAATTACGTGTATTGTCCTATGTTGGTTTCTGCTTGTTGTGTGTGGTCTGTTGTGGCATCAATAAACTGAACAATTCCTGTTTTCTTCGGAGAAACCAAGTGTGTTTGTTTATATCGCCTGGTCTTCTTCCTTTCTTTTCGTTATTCCTGTTCCTTCTCTTGTTCATGTTCGTGTTCTTGTTCATGTTCGTGTTCTTGTTCTTGTTCTTGATCTTGTTCTTGTTGTTTGTCTTCTTATGCCGTCACGTTTCTCTCTCTCTCTCTATTCTGTCTGTCTGTCTGTTTGTCTGTCTGTCTGTCTGTCTGTCTCTGTCTCTGTCTCTGTCTCTGTCTCTGTCTCTCTCTCTCTCTCTCTCTCTCTCTCTCTCTCTCCTCTCTCCCCTTCTTCTTCTTCTGTTCTTGTTCTTTTTATTTTATTCCCTCCTTACAGTTAAAAGAAGCTGTTAGTCTGCCTATGTTTCTTTAAAGATCACAGCTTCTCTCATGTTATCTTTGAACATCCTTCATCATCTCATGCATCATCGAGCTTCGGGCCTATGCAACACTGAATCGCGTGTGTATAGTCGATAGCTGTTTTTCATCACAATTTCAGCGCAAGTATCCTTTTCAAGCAGCGGTGAGAGTTTTCTAAGCTGGTGGACATAAATACCATGAAACACCATTGAGAGTCTTTGCCTTGATATTTTATGTATTTGGTAGTTTTCTTCTCAAGACTGTCTCGTTGGGTTTTCATTGTGTCATGGGATCATCTCAACATTCTTCTTACAAACCACAGTCTGTTTGCCTCAATTATGCTCTGGCTTTTGCTTGCTGACTGTCCACCCTGACATTCGTTATAGTATTGGTTCTATTCATTCAAGACTCTCTTCCTTGGTGTTTTATGGCAGTTTCTTGTTAGATGCTTTCATCTTCTTTGATGCTTTGTTTTGGCTCTGGCCGATTCTGCCGGCTTTTCTCATGTGCATCTGCTCTCTGATGAATGACCGTTCCCAGGTTTTCTGTACTTATTAATCTCTGATGGTGCAGCACAAGTAGTTCACTGATAAGGAAGATTAGGAAAAGACTAGGCAACATTATAGGCCATTTTAATGAGGAAGGAATTTTGGAGCACCTGGTCACAACGGGAAGCTTGAGGAAAGAGACACCAGTAGACCCAGGGAGGAATTTGCTGGACCGACTTGCAGAGTGGCGGGGATAGGAGTGGTTTTGAGATTAGGGCAACGAAGTATAAGAGCAGGATGGAAGTTCCTATGTCGTCAAACCATGCGCATGGCACCTGATGATGACTGATGATGATGATGATTGAAGATATTTTCCTTAGCTCGTGGACATAAATACCATGAAACATCTTTGCTAGTATTTTTCTTTTGATGTTTGCTTTGTATTTACATAGCAGCATGTAAATTCGAATAACATAGTCCGTTTTTACAGCACAGTCACGTCAATGCAAATGTATGAAAAGGCAAAACATTTAACATTTCCTAACACAGAATGCAACAATTTGAGTCTGCTTGCAACTGTCTCGATTATCATGTTGTCTAGCTATGGGCTCTTTGTTGTCACTAGGGACATCAACAAAACTGAAAACTCTTATAGTCATAGTAATCTATCGAAACCGGCTTTTCTATTTAAGTGTAGTTCGTCTTTTTCTTCATTTCTTCTTATTCTTCTTCTCCTTACTTCTTCTTCTTCTTTTTCTTCTACTTCCTCACCATCTTCGTTTTCTTTTTATTCCCATTTCTCCTCCTTTTTGTATTCGTTTTTTACCTTATGTTTTCATTCTTTTATATATCACATTTGAAGGAGACGATGTGGTTATCTGTGCTTTTTTAAGAATCAGAGCTTCTCTGAATTGTGTGCGATGGTATTTTTTTTAAACCTTTGAAGAATCTTCGTCACTTCATGTGTCAGCAAGCCTTATCGAATCCAGTATCTTGCCGTGTGATTGTAGACTGTATAGTTATCATTTTTAACATTCAATATTGGGCTTTAACATCTTTGAAGTGGTACTGGTCATTTTCAAAGATATTTTTCTTAGATAAATTGATCTAGCGAGGGACTTATTTTCCTTTGATGTTTTATATATCTACATGTTAAGATTACAAATATGAATGATATCGACCAGTTTTCACAGTCACATTAGTGTAAAATGTATGCAGAAACAAGAAAAATAACTTTTCGTCCCAAGGGATGTAATTAGTATATGTTTTGCAGTTCCTTATGTCGTGAAGTTTTGTCCTGATATTTTATCTATGGTCAGATGGAACATCGCTTAAAATGAAAACTGTGGTAAAGTATCACAAAAGTACAAAAGGAGTGGTTATATGAATTCTATCTTTTTTTATTATATAATTTCATATCTTCCTCCTTCTTTTTTTCTCTTTCCTTTCTTTTCTTTCTTTCTTTTTTTTTCTCCAGCTTGTTTCTGACCTTCTTCTGTTTCTCTTCTTCTTCAGTCCTACATTTCAAGGAAGAGATTTGTTTCTATGAAAGGGTCTAGAATTGTTTAAAGACCGCAGCTTCTCTGTGTTGCATGCGTGAGTGTGTTGTGTGTTGTGTGTGTGTGTTGTGGGGTGTGTGTGTGTGTGTGTGTGTGTGTGTGTGTGTGTGTGTGTGTGTGTGTGTGTAGTGTGTGTGCGTGGTGTGTGCATGTGTGTGTACGTATGTGTGTGTGAGTGTGCGTGTGCATGTGTGTGTGTGCGTATGGTGTGTGTGAATGTGCGTGTGTTTGTGTGTGTGTGTGTGTGTGTGTGGTGTGTGCATGTGTGTGTGCGTGTGTGTGTGTGTGTGCGTGCGTGTGTGTGTATGTGTGTGTGTTGTGTGTGTGTGTGTGTGTGTGTGTGGTGTGTGTGTGCGTGTGTGTTTGTGTTTGCGCGCGCGCGCGTGCGTGTGTGTGTATGTGTGCGTGTGTGTGTTTGTATGTGTGCGTGAGTGTGTGTGTGTCTGTGTGTCTTTGTGTGTGTGCGTATGTATGTGTGTGTATGTGTGCTGTGTGTGTGTGTGCGTGCGTGTGTGTATGTGTTTGAGGGCAGTTTCCCAGACAGACAAATACTAGGTGTCTAGCCAGCATCCTGCCATTAGTTCCATTCCTATCGGACGCTGGTTTCTGTTATTAACCAATTTGTCCAAACTTAGTTCAGGCCCACAAGTGTCACATAAACACGTACACAAAAACGAGGACACTGGTAATTTCGACAGTCGTCTTTGAAGTACTCAGGTGATTCGGGAAGATACGTGGATAAATGGTATGTCCATTAATACATAACAAAGCAACAAAACTGAAAAAAAAAGAAAACTGACCAACCGATGCATATAAGTTAACAAAACTAATGCATATAAGTTAACAAGTTAAAAAGAAACAGCCGACTAAAATTCGAGTATTTTCCCTCTGCATTTTTATTAATACATATTGTCGAAATAAAAGAGAAAAATCTTAACATCAAATCTGAATTTTTAAATGATCTTCCCCGTCTATGCGTCTATTTATCTCTTCACAGTTTCTTAGTTTTTAACATGTAAATGATTTTTTTTTTGTATGTACGTGTGTATATGATTATATTGTAAATATTTCTTCTTTCAGATATGTGAAACTTTGAATCAAGTGGAAATTGCAATTACGGTTTGCAACAGATTATTGTATTTGCTTCTTGTGTGGGAGCTTCCTGCGCTGATTCACGTTGGCTGGCAGATCACAGTTATCACCCTGCTCTCGTCCAGATGCAAGTTTCCGAAGAAATGGGAATCTGCCACAAGAAGCAGAAACGAATGTTTTTCTTTCAGGATGCAGCAAAATGAATTTTCCTGGATTAATCCCTTTAGAACTGAGATTGGAGTTTCCTGCAAAACAAATTAAAATAAAAAAATAAAAATAAAATAAAATAAAATAATAATAAAATAAAATAAAATAAAATAAAGTAAACAAAATAAAATAGAATGAAATAAAAGAAAAGAAAATAAACAAAACAAAATAAATAAAATAAAATAAATAAACAAAACAAA
>JAPXFY010000021.1:39589069-39596569 GCA_030674185.1 Monoplex corrugatus | reverse complement strand
ACACATACACACACACACACATACAAACACACGCACACATTTAATCTGACTCTCTCTCTCTCTCTCTCTCTCTCTCTCACACATAAACACACACACACACACACACACACACACACACACACACACACACACACACACACGTCCACTTCTGAAGCAATCAGTCAAGCACTGTCTCAAGGACACCAGCAACCTAACAACCACCGGTGGAACCAACGAATTAACCAACAATCCAGCCAAAGAACTAAATAACACACGGAATCGTGCAGCTAAACGAACACGCATAGAATTAACTACTTAGCCAAGAAATCAGCCAACCAACTAAACAACCTACTGTCCAAAAGTAATCAACCAATCATCCAGCAACCCATGGAACAAACCAGTCAATCAACTAACCAACTGACCAACCGATCATTCGCTAGTCAACTAAGCAACCACCGAACCAACCAACTCACTACCTTGAGGAATTAAGCCAGAAACGAATCAAACAAACAAGCAATGAGACAGTTACGAAATTCAAGGCTGGAAGCGTCATGTCTTCCAATTAGTGCCCATAATCAGACGAATACCAACGCAAAGGACATAACGAGTATTTGCCATCTTGGCAGTATCGAGGACAAACCAATTGTGACCTTCCACCACGAACTCAGTCTTAACTAGCATTTTGGGCATTTTGAGATATACATATCACTGGAAAGTGTACATTCTGCTGATTATTTTGGTACTTGAATAAAGCTTGTACTCAAACAAATGTAGAAGTTATGTGTGTTTAAAGTCATTAAGTTGTATGACGGCAATTTTGAGAAAACGGCCTCTAAAGTTTGTGTGTGTTCTCTTACACATTTTCCTTAAATTTCTTTATTTGGTGGCTTTGACCCAGTTTGTTTCTAATTTTCGCTGTCATTATCTGAAAGGTGCACCAAAGAGCTTTCCGTCAGTATATTACATGTGCGGGTACTGCACAGGTTACGGTTTATAATAAGAGACAAAAATAGGTACTTTTGGTAGGAAATTGCGTTCTTTCTGCTGCGATCAGTGCATTAAAATACCATTTTGAATTGATTAATAATATTTTTTCAAGAAAAAAAAATTCTGTGGGGGATAGATTATAGTCTACAGAAAGCAATTTTGAGAAAAAGTCAAAACACCCCAGATAGACCGTCAGTCACCTTTTCAGCTCCTAGTGCTGTTCGACTGACTGCGTGTTTAAGACTGATTTCGTGGTGGGAGGTCACAATTATCCTTAAAGCTGGTGAACATTGACTGGCTCTCCCAATTGCTTCTCTTTGCTCTTAGGTCAACAATTAGAGAATGGAATATGAGGACACGTGTTCTCTCTAGACAAGTCGCCATGGGGCAGTGATTAGTGCGACAGACTGGAAGGTCGTGGATTCGAATCTCATCAGCCCTGTCAAAACATGCTATGTTAAAATCATTATGGGACTTTTTGGCTCCAATCAGCTTCTCCTACTCAGAGCTGGGCCTGCTGTTGGCTCAGACGGAAAGACTGGGGACACACAAATGAGTCTTATTGGTTTTAACGGATGCATAACTGAAAGTGTTGCTCAAATGTCCTGACCAGATCGCAGATTTCTGTACTTTTCGGGCCTGACTGACGTCAGAATATATTATGATAGTGGGCAAAGAGTAGCGCCCTGTCACGCAGTTTCAATCCTAGATGGAACTTTATAACTTCATGATTTTTATGATTCCATCGGACCTGTCTGATGTTAGGATGTATTATGATAGTGGGCATAGATTAAGGCCCTGTCACGCAGTACCGATCCTATATGGAACTTCATAACGTTATGATTCTTATCATCCCTGTCGTCACCATCACCATACCATTATGAAAAAAGTGTATTAAATCCCTGCTAAAAACAGAAAGAAAGTAATAAAAGGAGACATGATGATAACAGGAATCTGGCCATGAAAATGAGTAGAAAATGAATGAATGTTATCCGAGTTCGAATGATGCACATACTAACCTAAAAAAATGAATGAATGTATGGAAAGCTTGAATGACCAGCGTGCAGTTACTGACCACACATCACCCGTAGAAACATTCACCGAAACCAACAGACAGCCCACGGAAATTTTAAACAGAAACACGAAGAACACACAGAAGGGGAACAGAAAAAGTACCCAACACATCCCATTGCAGAAGCAAAGTTGGACCCAGACTCCTGATGCAGAATCAGATGCCCAGAGCAGCCTATGAAAGAAAAAGGAAAGGAGACAAAAGGAAACAAAGGGAAAAGTCCACTAAAATACAGCGCCAAAGACGACAGAGAGAGAGAGAGAGAGAGAGAGAGAGAGAGAGAGAGAGAGAGAGAGCGAGAGACAGACAGACAGACAGAGAGAGAGCGAGAGACAGACAGACAGAAGAGAGAGAGAGAGAGAGAGAGAGAAGAGAGAGAGAGAGAGAGAGAGAGAGAGAGAGAGAGAGAGAAATACAATGAATAGTATAATGCATGCACCATCTGTGTCCATCTAAGGTACATTAAAAGAAAGAGCTAGGATCCCCTCCCATTCTACAGAGGAAAAACGCTCTGTAGATAACAATGGGAAAATCTGATCTAAAAAAAAAAAAATTTACTAAATCCTGTGTTAATGTGGCTTAGGAAATAAGACAGAATACACTTTTTTTCGGGCCTTTCCTCTGTACTGCTTCGTATCACAATCCCCTCGTCGCTCATTTCAACTCTCCAGTACACCTCCATCTCACCGGAACAGGTCACTTTGAAAGCAGAGCATTGTTAAGGACAATATTGACACAATGCTAAGATGATAAGAATAGACATTATAGTGATGATCATGCTGAGTTCCATTTCTGATTGAATCAGCGTCACAGGACTGTGTATTACGCTTACTTTCAAAACATATTCTGGCATCGATCAGGTTCCAGAAATACGGACACTCCAGTGATAGTAAGGAAATATGAACAACACCCTGAATAACGCATCCATACAGATGATGAAACTCGTCTCAATGTGATAACGGTCTTCCCAACAAGCCCATAACACTCTCAACTCTGGGTAGGAAACGGTCAGAGCTGAAACATTGCGCAGCATTTTATTTGGACCAGTAGAGGTTTGAACCTAGACGTCCCAGTCAACGTTTCACTGGCGCTGACCACTTCGCTATGTTGAGTGTATGGGACAAAACTGCTATTTTGTTCTGTGATGTACGTGTGCTGGGTCTGGATGGCCAACAAATCTTTGCCTTTGCCATGACTCCTGATGAGATACCCAAAACATCACTATAACGCATCTCAGCGTTAAATAATGAAGAGTTTGGGAGACCAGGTGCCAAATAATAGTTCTCCCTAGGATGTGACTTGCCAAATTCTCATCGGTTCGTCTGTGTGTGGGCGAGCTGGTCTGCAATAAAAGAAAAGCTAACGAATGTTCATTCAGAGTTTCAAAGAATCTGTATACTCGAGGTAGTTTGGTATGATGCGCTTTATGATTTTCTTTCTTGTTCTTCTTTCTTCTTGTTCTTCTTTTCTTTGTTCTTCTTGTTCTTGTTCTGTTCTTGTTCTTGTTCTTTTTGTTCTTGTTCTTCTTCTTGTTCTGTTCTTGTTCTTCTTCTTCTTCTTCTTCTTCTTCTTCTTCTTCTTTTCTTCTTCTTCTTCTTCTTCTTCTTCTTCTTCTTCTTCTTCTTCTTCTTCTTCTTTTTCCCTTCTTCTTCTCTTCTTCTTTCTTCTTCTTCTTCTTCTTTCTTCTTCTTTTCTTCTTCTTCTTCTTCTTCTTTTCTTCTTCTTCTGTCTCTCTCTCTCTCTCTGTCTCTCGCTCTCTCTCTTCTTCTCTATTTTCTTCTTCTTCTTCTTCTTCTCCTCCTCCTCCTCCGACTTCTTCTTTTTCTTCTTCTTCCTCTCTCTCTCTCTTCTATCTCTCAATCAAATTTATCTTGTTCTGTTCATACGTTGTTAAGCCGAAGTATCTAACGGATGAATAATTTGTTTTTAGCCACCTGGTGCAAATTTGGATATAATTTATGTCGCCCAGAAGGACACGTATGTCTGTGTGTGTATCTGTTCGTAATAAAATGTGTAAATACGATTTTGCAATTTTTTTATTGGCAGATGCTTAACAAATGTTGGTTAAAAATGTGGACTGCTGAGTAAAAGCGTGAGTTTAGAAGATAAAGTTGCAAGGTCAAAAAGGCAAAGACAAAAACTAAGTGACTAAAATCTAAAAAAGCAGCGTTTTTCGAAGATCGCCTGAGACCAACAGTTCTGACAATAATATATTTTCACAGTTTGATAGTTTACCTTACTCTTACCTGCGATCCATCATTGGCAATAAGGGATTAAATTTTGAAATCATGTCTAGGGCAGCAAAGATATCAGCACTGTCCATGCTGAAATCTGTATGGAAGGACAACAACATCATCATCATCATCATCAGGTGCCTTGCCGCATGGCGTTGGCGATTATGGACTTCCATCTGTCTCTATCTATTGTTGCCTCAAGCATCTCTTCCACCCTCCCTGTCTTCAGCCACTCTGAAAGTCCGTCTTATATCTTCTCCCTGGATCTACCCGGTGCTCTCCTTCCCTCCAGCTTTCCCGTTGTGACCAGGTGCTCCAATTTCCTTTTCCTCATAAAATGGCCTATGAATGTTGCCTGCCTTTTCCTAATCTTCCCTAAGAATGACTACTAAGGACAACAACGCCCACACGAAACACATCAAAAAGCTTCGTGTATTCATATGGGACATGTGCCCTCACAACTAATTCGGAAAGACGAATCCAAGTCATGGATATGAGGGAATATCGTAAGATAGTAAACGTGAAATAAACAGACCGTATCAGCAATGAACGAACAAGTGCAATAATCCACCAAGCAGCACTCTAGACCATGTCAAGATCTGCTGGTTTCGGTTAAGAGAAGGAAACTACATGTACGTTGGTATGGCCATTTGTTTTTCTGGAGTCTGGAATCGTCATTTCAGTAGCAATTCCTCTTGTATGTGTTTTACTTGATAGCTGAGTCAAATCAAATATATACTGTACACACAAACACACACACACACACACACACACACACACACCACACACACACACACACACACACACACACACACACACACACACACACACACACTCACATTGATGAGCTCTGAACTCAAGATCTGATATCTCGAGTTTAACCCGGCAACAACATTAACAGCTGGCCTGTTCCCTGCCCCTCTTGATGTTCCTCATCACTTTGGTGGTGTCAGTTTAGTGTTTCACAGATTCATTCCTACCCATATCCAGTTTACATACCTTGCCAGTTCAAAGAATTTTGCGTAGGCTCAAGGATAATTGCTCATAAATTTGGGTGGAGCGTGTACGGAAGTTTCCCAGCATGACGAATTATAATAAACCTATCTTGCACAAACTGTAAACTCCAAGCATTTTTCACAAAAATGTATACAGGTAGACACAAACGGTAGAGCAACTTCTGAAGAAGCACATTCACAATCCTACTTAAAGTGTGTGTGTGTGTGTGTGTGTGTGTGTGTGTGTGTGTGTGTGTGTGTGTGTGTGTGTGTGTGTGCTGTGTGTGTGTGTGTGCTGCTGTGTGTGTGTGTGTGTGAAGCACATACATAATCCTGTTTAAACTCTGTGTGTGTGTGATGGTGTGTGTGTGTGTGTGTATGTGTGTGTGTGCGTGTTTGTGTGTGTGTGTGTACATGTATCTATATATATATATATTTTTGTGTTGTGTCTGTGTGTGTGTGTGTGTGTGTCTGTGTGTGTCTGTGTGTGAACACTTTTATAATCCTATTTAAATCGTGTGTGTGTGCATGTGTGCGCGCGCGTGCGTGCGTGCGTGTGTGTGTGTGTGTGTGTGTGTGTGTGTGTGGTGTCTGTGGCTGTGTCTGTGTGTGTATATATGTATGTGTGTGCGTGTGTGCGCGCGCACGTGTGTGTATGTGTGTATGTGTGTCTGTGTGTGTGTGTTTATGTCTGAGTGTATATATATTATTATATATATATTATATATGTGTGTGTGTGTGTGTGTGTGTGTGTGTGTGTGTGTGTGTGTGTGTGTGTGGTGTGCGTGTGTGCGTGTGCGTGTGTGCGTGTGGTGTGTGTGTGTGTGTGTGTGTGTGTTTGTGTGTGTTGGCTTGTTTGTTATTATCTACCTGTTTTCACCATCAAAGACGTCGCGGTGAGATAGATACATTCCGATGGTCAACAACTACACCAGAAAACCAAGAAAAAAACAAGAGAAGTACCATGTGACCGTCAAAGACTCATATCGACATTATCGACCCAACTCTTTTTTTTTGTTTTTTGGTCTGCCTCATAGCTATTAAGTAAATCCTCGTATGCACTTTTGTTTGTATGTTTGTTTGAGTCAGATGATGGGGCTGTATTTTTGGTTCAGAGGACCAACCCACTTTGATTGTGTGCTGATGACTAAGTGTGATGGTGGTCTCTTGTTTTCCACAACAGTGCTCTAGTCTCCACGTTTCTGATCATGTTATGTCTGGTCCGTTGATGGCTGCACATCAAACAATGCGTATCACAGACACACAGACACACAGACACTGACACAGACACACAGACACACAAACACAAATACACACACACACACACACATACTAGCATACACACACAAATGCACGCGTACACACACCACACGGACATACACACACACACACACACCCCTCCACACACACACACACACACACACACACACACAACACACACACACACAACAACACACAGCACGTACGCACACACACACACAAACACACATATACATACTCGCACACACAACACACACACGCACACGCACTCACGCACATACATATGTATACACACACACACGCAAACCCACACATATACACACACGACCACGCACGCACATACACACCCGCACGCACGCACGCACGCACGCACGCACTCACACGCATGTAAACATACACACACACGCGCACACACGCACACACACACACCACACACACACACACACACACACACACACATCACACACACATCACACACAAATACACAGATGTTTCTGATCATGTTATGTTTGGTCTGTTGATGGCTCTCATCAAACAATGCATGTCACACACACTCACACACACACACACACACACACACACACACAACACACACACACACACACACACACAACCACACAGAGAAATGTTTCTAATCATGTTTTGCTTTGTCCATTGAAGGTTCACATCAAACAATGCATATCAAAGACACACACATACAAACATACACACACACAAACACACACACACACAACATACAAACACATTTACACACACACACACACACACACACACACACACACACACACACACACACACACACACACACACACACACACACATGTTTCTGATCATGTTGTGTTTGTTCCGTTAAAGGGGTAACATCCGATCCAAAGGATCCGGACGCATGCGCATTGAGTGTAGGCGTGGCTTTTCTAAATAAAGCAGTACACGTGGCCGGCAGCAGTAAACAAAAGCTGTGTGCTAGAAGCAG
>JAPXFY010000021.1:39576569-39584069 GCA_030674185.1 Monoplex corrugatus | reverse complement strand
ACACAGACAAACACACACACACACACACACATACACACACACACACTCGCATACACACACAGATGTGCGCGTACACACACACACACACACACACACACACACACACACACACACACACACACACATGCACATGCACATGCGCACACACACACACTCACAGACACACACACACAAAACACACACATACATATACATACACATACACACATGCAAAAACGCATGCACTTGCACACACACACACACACACACCACACACACACACACACACACACACACACACACACACACACACTCACACACACACACACACACACACACACACACACACACACACACACACACACTCATTCACTCACACACACACACACACACACACACTCATTCATACACACACACACACACACACACACACACACACACACACACACACACACACACACACACACACACACACACACCCAGAGATAGACATATACACACATACTTTCTCTCCATCACATATACTTATACATTTCTTTGTATTAGGTGTGTACGTATGTACGCATGTATGTATACAACAGACTGATATGTGGATTTAAAAACGAAGGGCAGAACTCTTAACTTCAAACTGCAAAGTACTATATTGTTCAAAGATAGGAGCATTAGGCTCCCCCGGACCTGTCTGACAGCTAGTGTTCGCTGATCGACAAAAATAACACATAAACATAATGATATGAAAAAAAACATAAATCACAGACATAAGAATTTAGGAATAGAAGAAAGTAAAGGGAGAATTTATAACAACCAGGACGTGGGAAAAAAAGGGAAAGGAGAGAAATAATATTTAAGAACAATAAGACAAGCAGACCCAGGAATATCACACGCTGTAAAGCCATAGTACTACATTGACAAGATGGCCGCTGGCTTTTTCTCCTTCACTGAGTGTTTCCATACGAGTACTTCCGGGATCTTCAGGATTGTTTCAGTTATCTTCTCTTGCAAAAAAACTCGTCACGCAAGATGTCATTCATACTGTACATTCTCTGATACGCTAACGTTGTTAATGTCAGACAATAGCACGTGCACAACAAGAATTCTGAATAGAATTATGTGCAGTGGGCAAGAAGGCAGATCTAAATCTTTCTGCCAAGAAGACAAAAGTGTTGCACTCAGAGGATGAAGAAAGTCAAGCAAATCGAGATGTTCAAATGTGAGTGATTTTAAATATTTAGGCTCGGTTCAACCTCACGACGGCACCTGTACTTAAGACCTAAAATACCAATAAAAAACACTGCATTGTTGATACGAGAAAGACATGTACTATGCGTAACGTTAATCATAAAAAATGCTGATTTCGACCTTGGATCTTTAACACAGAATAAACAACAAACAGACCGACATTTGTTTACGAGTCAGACATAGCACGTAATTAACTACAAGGAACAGGTCATAAACAAGAGCAGACGTGGTGAGGGAAGATGATGCACGTGGCGAAAGGGACGTAAGTCACGTAAAGGAAATTATCTGCCTTGGTTTTTTTTTTTTTCTGTATGCTGTGAGCCAGTGTGTGTGTGGTTTGTATAGGTGTGTGTGTGTGCGTTTATCTGAGAGAGAGGGGGGAGAGAGAAGGGAGAGAGAGAGATAGATATAGAGTGAGAGACAGACAGACAGACAGACAGAACGACAGACAGAGAGGGGAAAAGGGAGAAAGAGGGAGAGATAGATAGAGAGAGATAGGAAAAGGGAGACAGACAAAGAGACAAAGAGATAGAGAAACAGTGGGAGACAGTCAAACAGATAGTGAAGGAAAAGGGAGAGAGAGAGAGAGGGAGAGAGAGAGAGAAGAGGGAGAGAGAGAGAGAGAGAGAAAGAGAGAGAGAAAGAGAGAGAGAGAAGGATAGAGAGAAGGAGAGAGAAAGAGAGAGGGGGGGGGAGGTGACTCGCTACAAAGTAAAACTATCCCATTTCACATCTCTCTGTCTCTCTGTCTCTGTCTCTCTGTCTGTCTGTCTGTCTGCCTGTCTGTCTGTCTGTCTCTGTCTCTCTCATTCTCTCTTTATAGTCCTAGGCAGATGTGTGTTTGTAGTGTTGTTCCCACTAGTGAAATGTGCGCTATTTTTGTTTTTTTAAACGTGTCCCTAGGCCTACGTTGTTTCTATACCCAATTACCCAATAGAAAGCCTGAATGTTGATACTGGTAACATTCATTATGATAATGTTGATTTCGACCTTGGGTCTTCAACACAGCATAACAAACATACATACAGACATATTTTTTACTACGAGTCAGACATAGCACATAATTAACTGCAAGGAACAGGTCATAAACAAGAGCAGACGTGGTGAGGGAAGATGATGCACGTGGCGAAAGGGACGTAAGTCACGTAAAGGAAATTATCTGCCTTGGTTTTTTTTTTTCTTCTGTATGCTGTGAGCCAGTGTGTGTGTGGTTTGTGTACGTGTGTGTGTGTGTGCGTTTATCTGAGAGAGAGAGGGGGAGGGAGAAGGGTGAGAGAGAAGGTTAGAGAGAGAGATATATAGAGTGAGAAAGACAAAGAAAGAGAGAGACAGACAGACAGAGAGGCAGACACACAGACAGACAGACAGACAGGACAACAGACAGAGATGGGAAAAGGGAGAGAGAAAAAGAGACAAAGAGATAGAGAAACAGTGGGAGACAGTCAAACAGATGGTGAAGGAAAAGGGAGAGAGAGAGAGATATATATATACAGAGAGAGAGAGAGAGAGAGAGAGAGAGAGAGAGAGAGATACACAGAGAGAGACAGAGAGAGACAGACAGACAGAGACAGAGAGACAGAGAGACAGAGAGAGAGAGGAGAGAGAGAGACAGAGAGAGAGAGAGAGGAGAAAGAGAGACAAAGAGACAGAAAGAGAGAGAGAGAGGAGCGAGAAAGAGAGAGAGAGAGAGAAGGAGAGAGAAAGAGAGAGAGAGAGAGGGGGGGGGGGGAGGCGATTTGCTACGACGTAAAAATAATCCCATTTCACATCTCTCTCTCTCTGTCTGTCTGTCTGTCTGTCTCTGTCTGTCTGTCTGTCTCTCTTTCTCTCTCTCTCTCTCTCTCTCTCTCTCTCTCTCTCTCTCTCTCTCTCTCTCACTCGTTCTCTCTTTATAGTCTTAGGTAGATGCGTGTTTGTACTGTTGTTCCCACTAGTGAAATGTGCGCTATTTTTGTTTTTTTTAAACGTGTGCCTAGGCCTACATTGTTTCTATAACCACTTGAAATCCTGAATGTATATACTGGTAACATTCATTATGATAATGTTGATTTCGACCTTGGGTCTGCAACACAGCATAACTAACACACATACATACAGACATATTTTTACTACGACTCAGACATAGCACGCAATTAACTGCAAGGAACAGGTCGTACACTGGGCGCAGATGGAGTCAGGGGAGATGACGCACATGGCGAAGGGGACGTAAGTTACGAGAAGGAAATTAGCTACCTTGTTTTTCTCTGTTGGTTGTGTGTCTGTGTCTGAGAGAGACAGGCAGACAGACGGACAGTGATGGAAAAGGAGAGAAAGAGGGGGTTAGAGAGGGAGAACGACAGAGAGAGAGAGAGAGAGAGAGAGAGAGAGAGAGAGAGAGAGAGAGAGAGAGAGAGAAGGACACACACACACACACACACACACACTCTGTCTCTGTCTGTGTGTTTGTCTGTCTATATATATAATACATACACATATATATTTGTGTGTATATATATGTATGTATGTATGTATGTATGTATGTATGTATGTATGTATGTATGTATGTATGTATATATATATATATATATAATGTTCAGTAAATTAAAACGAAACAATCAACTGTGAAAATTGGATGCTATTCATGTTCATGATAATTGCTGGGGAAACGCCGAGGTGGTCAAGATCATTCGTAACATCAGTCCCTATATCTTAAGTTCTCTATTTGTAGTCCTAGGCAAAGGGTTCTTTCCTGTGTTGTTTACACCAATGAATTGCATGCTATTTCTAACTTTTATAAAACCTGTGTCTAGGCCTACGTTATTTTTGTACCCACTTCAAAGTCTGAAGGTCGAGACTGGAGGCATCTGTAGTTATTGTCATGTCATGTCCTAAGGTGAGTACATTGTTGTTTTGTTTTTTTCCCTTACTTCTCATCTCACCAGCAACCACCTTTTTTTTCCTCCACTAAGTAATACATGGATTTTGCGAACAAGCGGCTGTAGACAAACAAACCCAGAGAATGTCACATATACACTCCTACACGAACCCACGTACATACACATTTACTCACACACACACACATAAGACACACACACACTCTCTCTCTCTTCTCTCTCTTGTCTCTCTCTCTCTTTCTCTCTGTCTCTCTCTCTCTCTCTTTTGTTCTCTCCTTGTCTCTCTCTCTGCCTCTGTCTCTGTCTCTCTCTCTCTGCCTCTCTTTTGTCTCTCATTCTGCCTCTGTCTCTGTCTCTCTCCCTCTCTTCTCTTCTCTCTCTGTACCTCTTTTTGTCTCTCTCTGTTCTGTCTCTGTCTCTGTCTCTGTGTCTCTGTCTCTGTGTCTCTGTCTCTATCTATTTATCTGTTTGTCTGTCTGTCTGTCTCTCTGTCTCTGTCTCCCCACTCTCTTTCTCTGTCTTTCTCTCTCTTCTTTCTTTCTCTGACAAATGTCCCCACACACTTGCGCGTGATTTTTCAGCTGTTCTCGTCTTGGATTCAATTATCTCGTCTGTCACGGCGTGTAACCGCTAGACAAACAAGCAGCAGACCGCCGCTTTGAGAGACAATAAGGAAAGGTTAGCGGTAACACGAGGGGACGCAATGAATTAGTCCAAAGTAAGAGACGAATGGACAGCCAGTAGACAGACAAACAGAAAACAAACAAAAAACGAAAAATGCAACAAAGGTTGAAAACGAAGAATTTTTTTTTTCTTAAACCCCTTGACTCCCGCGCCCTGTCCACGGCCGCCATCATCTTGCATTGTCAACCATGCTAGTAAATCAAAGACTTAACCCTTTGACTACCTCACCCTTTTCCACCGGCTTCCTGGTCGAAAGGGCGAGTGAGTCAAAGGGTTAAAATGATCGAGTAATTTCGACATTCTCTTTTTGTTTGTTTGTTTTATAAACACATATTATAAAGAAAATTCAGATTCTGCAATTATCGCATGTTATAAAAGAGAGGATACCGGTAGATTGCCACAACAATGACGACAAAATATAAATATTGTAGAAAAGGCCCCGAGAACGTGATGTTCTTACCGTGTATTCAAAACATGCAGAAAATCTGCTTTCTTTAATTTCGGGGGTGGGTGGATAAAGGGTATGTGTGACCATGATGTATGCACGAAAGCTCCTTAACTTGTACATTCGTACACTTGGTCAATTTTTATCCACTGGACGAGGCGGCAGGGAAGTTTTTAGTCCTCTTTTTATTATCCGTTGTTTGGTGTTTTTTGTGGTCTCTTTGTGACCGTGCATTCGCGCTTGACAAAGGCCGGTTGGCCGAAAATTTGCGCTTGTCTTGTCTTGTTGTGTTGAATGCGCGCTTTCTTTGGTTTGCTTGTTCTTCTGGTTCCTGTTTGCTTGGGCGCGGGCAGTCGCATTTGTTTTGGATCTTGTACATTCGTGATTCCTTAATGGTCCACACATTCGATTCAAATTCAGGAAAGGTGAATGAAGCGTGCAACACCTGAGGAAGTCTTGCTAACACACTTCTTGTCACAGTTACATAAACACGCAGACAAACAACAGACAGACAGACAAACACAAACGCACTTTCTTTTTCTTTGAGGAGATTGTAACCAAAGAGACAGAAATGAGAAGAACGGCAGCAGAGGTGATGGGATTGACAGTGACAAGGGACACACTGATTTCTGAAGAAATGAAATGAAATGTTTTAAAAGAAAACAGGCATAGAAACCTGGAAGCGAAAACCTTATCAACGTAATCACCAACGAGAGGATCAGCACAATGCATGGAAAGAAAATACAAAGATAGATACAAACCAAAAAAAGAGCTGAGGCTTTTCAATCCCCGAATAACTCTCTGTCTCTCTGTCTCTGTCTGTGTGTCTGTCTGTCTCTGTGTGTCTGTGTGTCTGTCTGACTGTGTGTCTGTCTGTGTGTCTGTCTGTGTGTGTGTGTCTGACTGTGTGTCTGTCTGTGTGTGTGTCTGTCTGTCTGTCTGTCTGTCTCCCCTCTTCCCCCCCCCCCCACATCATCATCATCATAATCATCGTTATCGTCATCATTGTCATCATTATCATCATCGTCGTCACCATCACCACCACAACCACCACCACCACCACCACCATCATCGTCGTCATCATTATCATCATTATCATCATTATCATCATCATCATCATCATCATCATCATCATCATCATCATCATCATCATCATCATCATCACGACTATCATTATCATTCAAAAAAACATTTGTTGTCACGTAAAAATATAAATTGCAATGATTAAACTCGCACACACACATACAAACACACGCAAGCACACACACACACACGCACACACACACACACACACACACACACACACACACACACACACACACACACACACACACACGCACACACACACGCACACACACACACACACACACACACACAGAAAGAGAGAGAGAAAAGGAGAGAGAGGTGAGAGAGAGAGAGAGAGAGAGAGAGAGAGAGAGAGAGAGAGAGAACACATCTCCCTCCTTCCACCACCATCATCTTCCTCCCTCCCTCCACACATACACACATACGCACAGACACACACACACACACACACACACACAGACACTCACAACACACACACACACACACACACACACACACACACACACACACACACACACACACACACACACACACACACACACACACACCCTACCTGACAAACGACGACGGTATGAATCACAGGTACAGCCATAGCGTCTCCCAGCCAGGTGAAAAACATGGCCAGCAGGAATCCAGTATCGGACATGGAACGAGCCGCCAGGTAGATGCTGCAAGAAGTTCTCCTCAACGTCTTGCTCACGAAGATGCAGAACGACAAGGTGTTGCTGATGATGCCCAGAACAGCGATGGTAGGCAGTGCAATGAAATGGAACCGCGACAACACTCGAATCGCCACATCCGGCTGGGCCACGTAAGGGGGATAACCCGTCACGTTGAGCAAGCTTGAGTTATCGGTGCTGTTAGTCTCTAGAATGAAAGTTGCTCCGTAATCGTACGTGTCTGCCCCTGGTGCTGTCCCGGCCATAATGTGGGTGTTGTTGATGTTGTTGTTGTTGTTGTTGTTGCTGTTGTCGTAGTGGTGATGATGAAGGTGGCGGTGGTGGTGGTTGAAGGTGAGGATGGAGGAAGTGACGAGGGAGGGAAGGTCGAAATCACCTGACATTGCGGTTCAGGAATTTAAGAGATTGAGTCTTATATGCAAATTAGGTAAACCAGCTTCGTTTAATTGCATCGAAAGATACAGAAACCAGATCGGACGTTCTGGTAAACAGAGGAAGATTACTTGATTTAACT
>JAPXFY010000021.1:39564069-39571569 GCA_030674185.1 Monoplex corrugatus | reverse complement strand
GAATGAAACAGAAACACAAACAAAGACAAAAGGGAAACAAAGAAACGGCGCCAATAAGATCAGAGGATTAAAATGTAAATCCCTTCACAGACTGTATAACGAGAAAAGTCAATTTGATTGAAATCGTAATGTAACCTCTTTCCCCGTAGAAATTGTAGGACGCTGCTCTAGAGGAATTCATCACGCTCGGACAGGCTCATATGCGCTACACCAAAATCAGCCACAGATACCATCATCATCATCATCATCATCATGTGCCCTGCCGCATGGCGTTGGCGATCATAGCCCTCCATACGAATCTATCTTTCGTCGCGGCAAGTAAATCTCCCACCGTCTCTGTCTTCATTTGCTTCCTGGGTCCACCTGGTGCTCGTCTTCCCTCCAGCTTTCCGGCCATCATCATCAGGTGCCCTGCGGCATGGCGTTGGCGATCATGGACTTCCATCTGTCTCTATCTCTCGTTGCCCCTAGTATCTCCCCCACCCTCCTCGTCCCCAGCCACTCTGCAAGTCAGTCAAGTATTTTCTTCCTGGGTCTACCTGGTGTTCTCTTTCCCTCCAGCTTTCCCGTTGTGACCAGGTGGTCCAAATCCCCCTTCCTCATAAAATGGCCTATAAATTTTGCCTGTCTTTTCTTAATCTTCCTTATGAGTGATCTACTTGCGTCTGCCTCCATCAAGACTGTCTCGTTTGTTTTCTTTGCTGTCCATGGAACTCTCAACATTCTTCTCAGAAACCACATCTCGGCTGCCTCAATCTTGTTCTGGTTTTGCATGTTGACTGTCCACGCCTCACATCCGTACAACAGTATTGGTTTTATATATCATTCAAGAACTCTCTTACTGATGTTAATTGATAGGCATTTGTTGGTAAGAATGCTTGTCATCTTCTTGAATGCTGTTTTAGCTTGACCAATTCTGCCGGCTATTTCCTGTAGCTCCAGATAATATGGCGCAAAACCTTATGCACTGGCAAGGTCTTCAGATGGAGGCGGACAGAAAACGATGTGGACATAGTGATTGAAAGACTAAGGTGGCCGCTCTGGAATGATTGGAGCATGAAAACTGGCGGCAAAGAGGACACTTTTTTTTTTATGGCAAGAGCTGGGATTGAACTCGAGACAAAGGATGCGGAGTCTACTGCAGCTAGTATGGTAATTCCTCAACAGAAGACATCCTCGGATTTTGAGATGACTACATTGTACACTAAACGTGTTCTTTTCTTGGTTTTTTATATGAATAAACAATGGTAATTTTATGAGGAAAAGGGAATTAGAGCACCTGGTCAAAACAGGAAAACTGGAGGGAAAGAGAGCACTAGCTAGATCCAGGGGAAAAAATATTGGACGGACTTGCAGAGTGGCTGAGGACAGAGAAGGTGGAAGATGTACTTGCGGCAACGAGGGATGGATGCATATGGAGGGCCATGATCACCAACGCCACGTGGCAGGGCACTTGATGTTGATGATGATGACACGTGTGTGTGTGTGTGTGTGTGTGTGTGTGTGTGTTGTGTGTGTGTGTGTGTGTGTGTGTGTGTGTGAGTGAGTGAGTGAGAGAGAGAGAGAGAGAGTGTGTGTATGTGTATGTGTGTTTTGTGTGTGTGTGTGTGTGTGTGTGTGTGTGTGTGTGTGTGTGTGTGTGTGTGTGTGTGTGTGTGTGTATGTGTGTGTGTGTGTGTGTGTGATTATGTGAGAGTGCGTGCGTGTTGATACTGTAAGTTCGACAAAAACAACTTTCCATTATGCAAATTCCCCAATGTTGAATTAATATGCATATAAAAGCATGTAAACAGACCGACAGCCAAGTGTAAACATACACACACACACACACACACACACACACACACACACACACACACACACAGAGAGATAAACACAAACACACACACAAACACACAATCACCGTGTGCATAGATGTACATATGCATACGTGAGTGAATGAGTGAGAGAGAGAGAGAGTGTGTGTGTGTGTGTATGTGTGTGTGTGTGTGTGTGTGTGTGTGTGTGGTGTGTGTGTGTGTGTGTGTGTGTGTGTGTGTGTGTGTGTGTGTGTGTGGTGTTATGTGAGAGTGCGTGCGTGTTGATACTGTAAGTTCGGCAAAAACAACTTTCCATTATGCAAATTACCCAATGTTGAATTAATATGCATATATAAGCATGTAAACAGACCGACAGCCAAGTGTAAACACACACACACACACACACACAGAGAGAGAGAGAGAGAGAGAGAGAGAGAGAGAGAGAGAGAGAGAGAGAGAGAGAGAGAGAGAGAGACAGAGAGAGAGAGTGAGAGAGAGAGAGAGAGAGAGAGATAAACACAAACACACACACAGTGTAAACACACACACACACACACACACACACACACACACACACACACACACACACACACACACACACACACACACACACACACACACACAGATAAACACAAACACACACACACACAAACACACAATCACCGTGTGCATAGATTGTTTTTATTCTTTCTCCCCATTTATAGCCGTGTGTGTGTGTGTGTGTGTGTGTGTGTGTGTGTGTGTGTGTGTGTGTGTGTGTGTGTGTGTGTGTGTGCGTGGGTGCGTGTGTGTGTGCGTGCGTGCGTGCGTGTGTGTGCGTGCGTGCGTGTGTGTGTGGTTCAGCGCTTAGATTTGATTTTATCAAGATTTTGCGCTATATAAATATTGTAAAATTAAAATTAAATTTAAAAAAAAAATTAAATGTACATATGCATACAAAACTCCCTTAATGCGCACACACCAAAAGAAACACTGATGGAAGGACAGAGAGGAAGAGAGAGCGAGCGAGAGAGTGAGAGAGAGAGAGAGAGGACAGACAGACAGACAGACAGACAGAGAGAGAGAAAGAGAAAGAAAGAGCGAGAGAGAGAGAGCGAGTGAGAGACAGGCAGACAGACAGACAGAGACAGAGAGAAAGAGAGACAGATACAGGCAAAAACAGGCAGAGACAGGCACAGAGAGAGAGAGAGAGAGAGAGAGAGAGAGAGAGAGAGAGAGAGAGACAGACAGACAGACACACAGACAGAGACAGAGAGAAAGAGAGACAGAGACAGAGCGACAGAGAGCGACAGAGAGAGACAGAGACAGACACAGAGAGAGAGAGAGACAGACAGACAGACAGAGAGAAAGAGAAAGAAAGAGCGAGAGAGAGAGAGCGAGTGAGAGACAGGCAGACAGACAGACAGACAGAGACAGAGAGACAGAGACAGGCAGAGACAGGCAGAGACAGGCAGAGAGAGAGAGAGAGAGAGAGAGAGAGAGAGAGAGACAGAGAGAGACAGAGACAGATAGAAAGAGAGACAGAGACAGAGCGACACAGAGAGAGACAGAGAGAGAGAGAGAGAGAGAGAGAGAGAGACAGACAGACAGACAGACAGACAGACACAGCGAGAGAAAGAGAAAGAAAGAGCGAGAGAGAGAGTGAGTGAGAGACATGCAGACAGACAGACAGAGACAGAGACAGGCAGAGACTGGCAGAGAGAGAGAGAGAGAGAGAGAGAGAGAGACAGAGAGACAGAGACAGAGAGAAAGAGAGACAGAGACAGAGACAGAGCGACACAGAGAGAGACAGAGAGAGAGAGAGACTGAGAGAGAGAGAGACAGAGAGAGACTGAGAGAGACAGGGAGTGATAGAGAAAGAGAGAGAGAGAAAAAGAGAGAGACAGAAACAGAGAGGCAGAGAAAGATGGGGGTAGGGGGATAAGACAAAAGAGGAGAACGACGAAAAAAAAACAAAGCAAAAAAAAAAAAAAAAAGGAGTAAAAAGAGACATAATCATACCAAGAGAATATGAAAAAAGAGAGAAACCTATACCGTTATATTTTTTCCAGCTTTACGAAAAGGTTAGTTTTAATATTAAGTTTTCTTATGTTTTTTTTCCATTTATTCGTTGTTCTTTCAACACACATTAAACACACGGTTTTTTTTCTTTTCACTATTTTTTTTTTACAGAGATCAAATAGCGTTGCTATATATAGATATTACATTATCTCCTTTTGGGAAACCAATAAAGTATCAAAGGTTCTCTGTACATTGTCTTTGCTTCACATACCTATCCACTGTGTGTGAGTGTGTGACTGTGCGTGCGTGCGTGCGTGCGTGCGTGCGTGTGTGTGTGTGTGTGTATGTTAGTGTGTGCGTGTGTATGTGTTGTCCCTCGCCCCGCTCCCATCTCTCTCTCTATCTCTCTCTCTCTCTTTCTCTCTCTCTCTCTCTCTCTCTCTCTATCTCTCTCTTTCTCTCATTTCCAATAATATCGTATCTATGTAGAGTTTGATATTGTTTGTGTATTCGTGTAGAGCTCCAATGAGCAAGGCCTTGATGTTAAACAGTAAAAAGAATTATTATGGTTGTGCCACTGCCCTTAAATAAAGATGCTGCCTAGTCTTGTACTCTCTCTCTCTCTCTCTCTCTCTCTCTCTCTCTCTCTCTCTCTCTCTCTCTCTCTCTGTTTCTGTTTCTCTGTCTCCGTTTCTCTGTTTATCTCTGTCTCTTTCTCTCTCTCTCTCTCTCTCTCTCTCTCTCTCTCTCTCTCTCTCTCTCTCTCTGTCGTTGTCTCTGTCTGCCTGCCTGTCTGTCTGTCTGTCTGTCTGATTGTCTGTCTGTTTGTCTCTGTCTTTCTCTCTCTGTCTCTCTCCCTCTGTCTTTCTCTCTCTCTCTCTCTCTCTCTGTTTCTCTGTCTCTCTCTCTCTCTCTGGCTCGCTCTCTATCTGTGTCTGTGTCTGTGTCTGTCTGGGTCTGTCAGCCTGGGTCTCTCTTTCTCTCTCTCTCTCTATTTCTTTCTCTCTCTCTCTCTCTCTCTCGCCCTCTCTGTGTCTTTCTTTCTTTCTGTCTGACTGTCTCTCACTTTTTCTCTCCGCCCCTCCCTCTCTCTGTCTCTGTCTCTGTCTCTGTCTGTCTCTCTCTCTCTCTCTCTCTCTCTCCTCTCTCTCTCTCTCTCTCTCTCTCTCTCTCTCTCTCTCTCTCCCGAAGTTCTGACTCTTTTCGTCATTATGTGACCTTTACGAGGAAGAAGTATTGTCGTGGCTGTATCAAGCAAAGAAAATAGGAACAGAGAGCATGAGACCCTTAATGGGAAAAATTCCAATACTTTCCAGCACCACATCCACCAACCATACTTCAATGTCTGCATGGTGTCTTTGGGAAAAAGGGCACCAATATCCTGCGGCTGTCCAGCTATTGCAATTTCTCGTCTCATGTCTTCAAACTCAGGCACAGCAAAACTTCAATTAGGAACAGACATACCTAGCTTTTGGTTGTGATTTACTTAAGGAAGTTCTGAGACGAGACAGACACGATTTGCCTTGAATTTAGAACAGAGTGTGAAAGTTCTTTCTTGTTGTAAAAAGATAATGAGAGGGACACACAGAGAGAGAGAGAGAGAGAGAGAGAGAGGAGAGAGAGGAGAGAGAGAGTGAGAGGGAGAGAGAGAGAGAGAGGAGAGCGAAAGAGGAGAGAGAGAGAGAGGAAGAGAGAAGAGAGAGAGAGAGAAGAGAGAGAGAGAATGAGAGAGAGAAGAGAGAGAGAAGAGAGAGAGAAAGGGAGAGAGAGAGAGAATGACAGAGAGAATGACAGAGAGAATGAGACAGAAAGAATGAGAGGGTGAGAGAGAAAGAGAGAGAGAGAGAAAGACAGAGAGCGAAAAGAGAGATACAGAGAGACATAGACAAACAGACAGAGAGAGAGAGACAGATCAGATGAGTGAAACGAAACTGAATTTTACGAGGGTATAGTTATTAACATAAAAAGTAACCTACATACCTGCCGTCAAAACAATAGAAAGTAGGACATGAAACGGAGAAGAGAAAGAGAGAGAGAGAGAGAGAGAGAGAGAGAGAGAGAGAGAGAGAGAGACAGAGATAGAGACAGAGAAAGAGACAGAGACAAAACAGAGAGACAGAGAAAGATCGACAGAGAAAGAAAAAAGGAAGAAAGAAACAGTGACAGACTAGCAGGCAAATTGACAGACAAAGAATCTGGAAAATGTTGTTTTTGTTGTTGTTCCCAATAGTATAGATTTGGCAAAAAACAAAACAAACAAAACAAAACAAACAAAAAACAACTTTGCGTCTGTCATTGTTATACAACATAAAATTGGAATCTTCTCGATAAAGAAAGACGGAGAGAGAGAGAGAAGAGAGAGAGAGAGAGAGAGAGAGAGAGGAGAGAGAGAGAGAGAGAGAGAGAGAGAGATGGAAAGAGAGAGAGAGAGAAGAGAAAGAGAGAGAGAGATGAAGTGAGAGAGAACAGACGGATAGATAGATAGAGATAGAGAGAGAGAGATGGAATAGAGAGAGAGAGAAAGAGAGAGAGATGAAGTGGGGAGACAGACGGATAGATAGATAGAGATAGAGGAGAGAGAGAGAAGAGAGAGAGAGAGAGAGAGAGAGAGAGAGAGAGGATGAGAGTGTGTGAGGGAGAGGGGGATGAGAGAGAGAGAGAAAGAAGTGAGAGAAAGAGGATAGGATAGGAGAGATAGAGATACGAGAGAGAGAGAGAGGGAGAGAGAGAGAGAGAGAGAGAGGAGAGAGAGAGAGAGAGAGACAGACAGACAGACAGACAGAGACAGACAGAGACAGAGAAGACAGAGACAGAGACAGAGACACACAGAGGGAGATGATGTTGATCTGGGGATGTTGATTTTATGTAAGTTTGATTTGAGTACAGTAAGTACAAAGCCGTGGCCTTAACGGGAAACAAACCCTGGAACCTTCAGTTAAGTTATTGACAGTCGAACGTCTGAACCATTCCGCATATCTTGACTCCATAAAAACGAAAACAAAAACGAACAGGACACCACCACACACACACACACACACACACACACACACCACACACACACACCACACACACACACACACACACACACACACACACACACACACCACACCACACACACAACACACACACACACACACACACACACACAACACACACACACACACACACAATAACAATAAGCGGGGAAAAAAAACACTCATTTCATACGGTACAGGAGACGTAGCAAAAACAATCATTTGAATAAACAAACAAGCAAACAAATAAACAAAACAGAGAAAGGAAGCATGCAGTATGATTATCCTCCAATAGCAGGAAAAAAGTATATATCTTGAATTTTCTTCAACGCTTATGATCCAATGAACAGAGAATCATTGATTTTCCTCGAGCGTAAGAACTGTTTATTACATAGAGATAATATGTATTGCATTGCCCTGCCATTTTGCCTTTGCTGATTGTGAGACTATTATCTGCTCACAATCAACCAACATTTGACTACTACAACGATCATTCACCATGTTCGCAGGGACTCATATGCAAGTGGCAATGCTGTCACGCACATATGCACCCACATAACAAACACATGGACAAACACCCAAAGACATATACAAACAAACAAACAAACAAACAACACACACACACACATACACACACACACACACACACACACACACACACACACACACACACACACACACACACA
>JAPXFY010000021.1:39551569-39559069 GCA_030674185.1 Monoplex corrugatus | reverse complement strand
ACCCTGTCTGTCCATTCTCAATTCATCTCTTTACCCAAATGTACACGCTGACCCTGTCTGTCCATTGTCAATTCATCTCTTTACCCAAATGTACACGTTGACTCTGTCTCTCCATTGTCAATTCATCTCTTTACCCAAATGTACACGTTGACTCTGTCTCTCCATTGTCAATTCATCTCTTTACCCAAATGTACATGTTGACTCTGTCTCTCCATTGTCAATTCATCTCTTTACCCAAATGTACACGTTGACTCTGTCTCTCCATTGTCAATTAATTTCTTCACCTGAATTTACACGCCTACCCTGTCTTTCCATTCTCAACTCACCTTTTCACCTAAAATTACACGTTAACTCTGTCTCTCCATTCTCAATTCATCTCTTTACCTATAATTACACGCTGACTCTGTCTCTCTATTCTCAATTCATTTCTTTACCTAGAATTACAGGCTGACCCTGACTGTCCATTCTCAATTCATCTCTTTACCTAGAATTACAGGCTGACCCTGACTGTCCATTCTCAATTCATCTCTTTACCTAGAATTACAGGCTGACCCTGACTGTCCATTCTCAATTCATCTCTTTACCTAGAATTACAGGCTGACCCTGACTGTCCATTCTCAATTCATCTCTTTACCTAGAATTACAGGCTGACCCTGACTGTCCATTCTCAATTCATCTCTTTACCTAGAATTACAGGCTGACCCTGACTGTCCATTCTCAATTCATCTCTTTGCCTAGAATTACAGGCTGACCCTGACTGTCCATTCTCAATTCATCTCTTTACCTAGAATTACAGGCTGACCCTGACTGTCCATTCTCAATTCATCTCTTTGCCTAGAATTACAGGCTGACCCTGACTGTCCATTCTCAATTCATCTCTTTGCCTAGAATTACAGGCTGACCCTGACTGTCCATTCTCAAATCATCTCTTTACCCAAATTGACACGTGGCCCTGTCTCTCCATTCTCAATTCATCTTTTCACCTGAATTTACACGTTAACTCTGTCTCTCCAATCCCAACTCATCTCTTCACCTAATTTACACGCCTACCTGTCTCTCCATTCTCAACTCATATTTTTACCTAAAATTACACACTGACTGTCTCTTTATTTTCAACTCTTATCTTCACCTGATCTACAGGCTGGTCTAATACGGGTGTAAAACGTTTTTTTTCCCCACGAAGCTTCGACATGATTGCACAACGGATCTTAAAGCGTTCTAAGTATGCTTATCGGTAAATATCTTCTTAAATGGAGGAAAATGGTTAGCATAGGCTTCCTGCCCATCTTTATATTGCAATCATTCTAGTAGTAGTGTAATGGCTATCGAGGGCGTCAGGAGCTTGGGAGGTGACTGCTCGGACACTGGCAAGGCATTGGTGCTCTGGGTCCCATCCGCATCCTCAGGTGGTTTTTGTTTGTTTGTTTGTTTGTTTTTGTATTGTTATTAACTAAGTGGAGGAGAGTGGCGAGGCATTGGTGCTCTGGGTCCCATCCACATCATCGAGTGTTTTTTGACAACTAGGGCACGAAGAATGGGTTAAACTAGGGTGTGGAGAGTGGTGAGGCATTGTTGCTCTGGGTCCCATTCGCACCCTGGGATGTTTCCCATTAGCTAGGGTAAGGAGAGTGGCGATGCATTGTGCTCTGGGTCCCAGCCGCACCCTCATGGTATTTTTTGTTAATTAAGATGCGGAGAGTGGAGAGGCATTGGTGCTCTGGGTCCCATCTGCATCTTCAAATGTTTTTTTTGTTTGTTTTGATTTGTTTTTGTTTTTTTGTTTTTATTAACTAGGGAGCTGAGAGTGGCTAGGCATTTGTGCCCTTGGTCCCATCCACATACTCAGGTGTTTCTTGGTAAACTAGGGTGTGGAGAGTGGCGAGGCATTGTTGCTCTGGGTCCCAACCGCACCCTGGGGTGTTTCCTATTGACTAGGGTGAGGAGAGTGACGAGGCATTGTTGCGCTGGGTCTCATCCGCACCCTCAGGTGTTTCTTATTGACTAGGGTGCAGAAAGTGGTGAGGCATTGGTGCTCTTGGTCCCATCCGCACCCTCAGGTGTTTCTTGTTAATTAAGATGCGGAGAGTGGCGAGGCATTGGTGCTCTGGGTCCCACCTGCATCCTCAAGTGTTTTTGTTTGTTTGTTTGGTTGGTTGTTGTTTGTTTTTGGTGTTGTTTTTCTTTTTATTAACCAGGGCGAGGAGAGTGGCGAGGCATTGGTGCTCTGGGTCCTATCCGCATCCTCGGGTGTTTTTTAACAACTAGGGCGCGAAAAGTGGCGAGGCATTGTGCTCTGGATCCCATCTGCACCCTGGGATGTTTCCTATTGACTAGGGTGCGGAGAGTGGCGAGGCAGTGTTGCTCTGGGTCCCATACACACCTTCAGGTGTTTCTTATTACCCAGTGCGCGAAGAGTGGCGAACCATTGGTGGTCTGGGTCCAACCCCACCTTGGGTGGTTCTTATGAATTAGGGTGCAAAAGTGGCAAGTCATTGGTGTTCTGGGTCTCAGCTGCACCCTCGGGTGATTCTTGTTAATTACGGTGCAAAGAGCGGCGAGGCGTTGGTGTTCTGAGTCCCATACGCACCCTTAGGTGTTTCTTATCAAACAGGGAGCGGAGAGTGGCGAGGCATTGGTGCTCTGGGTCCCATCCGCACCCTCATGTGTTTCTTATTAACCAGGGTGCCAAGAGTGGCGAGGCATCGTTGCTCTGGGTTACATTTGTACTCTCGGGTGTTTCTTATTAACTAGGGCGAGGAGAATGGCAAGGCATTGGTGCTCTGGGTCCCATCCACACCCTCGGGTGTTTCTTGTTAATATAGGGTGCAGAGAGTGGCGAGCCATTGGTGCTCTGGGTCCCATCCGCATCCTCGGGTGTTTCTTATTAAGTAGGTTGTGAAGAGTGGCAGGCATTTGTGCTTTGGGTCTCAGCTGCACCCTCTTGTGGTTCTTGTTAACTACAGTGCGAAGAGTGGCGAGGCTTTGGTGCTTTGGGTCCCATCCGCACCGTCGGTGTTTCTTATCAAACAGGGTACTCTAAGTGTCATCATCATCAGTCCCTTAGTCTGGTTGACCGTTGGGGCACCACTGAAGATTTTGCAACCAACTTCCTCCACTCCTCACGGTCCTCAGCTTTCCGCAGAATGCTGTTCCATTCAAGACCAGTCCACTCTCTGTATTGTCTTCCCATCTTTTTCTCTGTCTGCTTCTTCGTCTCCCTCCCTGAACTGTTCCCTGCAAGACGGTCTTGGCTCTAAGTGTGCTTACTGGTAAACAATTTCTTAAAGGGAGGAAGTTGGTTAGTACAGGCTTGCTTACCTTCTGAACATACGGGCGCAAAGTTAGTCTTTTCTAGACCTAAAGCAAATTTAACCTAAGCTCAAAATCTAAGCTCGGCTCTGCTTGTCTTTAATGTAATTGGACACAATTTAGACAAAGTGAACGTCAACAGCGAGTATCGTCTCGTCAACGCCATTGCTGTCAAGGGACTGCACTGTCATTTTGGTAATGTAGGATTATCTCCCTCTGGAGTGCGATTGTCAACAGAGCAACGTTGTTTTTCGTTTCTTTTGATTTTTTTTCTCCTTTTCAAGTTTCGTCTAAACCATGATAAACGATGTGGAATTTTGCTTTAGGTTGCCTACGGTGTTTGTGTGTGTGTGTGTGTGTGTGTGTGTGTGTGTGTGTGTGTGTGTGTGTGTGTGTGTGTGTGTGTGTGTGTGTGCGTGTGTGCGCGCGTGTGTGTGTGTGTGTGTGTGTGTGTGTGTGTGTGTGTGTGTGTGTGTGTGTGGTGTGTGTGTGTGTGTGTGTGTGTGAATTTCTGTTTGTATTCAGTTCAAATTTTAATGAAAACATGTTTGTATTTGGGGGAAATCCAAATAAAAACAATGAAAACTACACTGCAGAAGATATCTGTATATATTACGTATGAAATCACAACTACTCTACCTGTCAGCTCTGGGATGTAAAAGATACACATTTCACTTCAATATCTAAAATTTTACCGAATGATTCAAATCCTAAATGAATTTGGCCCATCAGTGCACGTTAAAAATTCCGTGACAAAAAAGGAGTGGCCCTGGTTAAATATTGAACATTGTAGCAAAGTTCACTTTAATAGCTAAACAGGAACATATGCTTGCAGACAAAATATTCAGGGGGGGGGGGGGGGGGGGATGTCAGACAAACAATAAAAGAGGGGAGGGGTGCCGCTCCACTGCGGGAGGCGGCGACGCCCTTTCCTAGGGAGACAAAGTCCCAAACCTTTTAAGATGTCTAATAAAACCTTTCACGTTCTCTCCTTATGACGGTTTCATTTAATTAAGCAGAAAACTGATGATGCTAATGGACTCTACCTTCGATCCGATGGGTGAGCAGGCACACTGCTCCTCAGGGAGCGCCTAGTGTGTGTCCCCCTGCAGGTTTGCAGATCATTCTTGAGGCGCATGGCCTTCCACAGGCACTTCACGGAAAAAGGCCCGGCGCCTCTGGTTTTTCTTCTGCTGGTCTCTCTTCTGTTGAATAGTATCTGTTCTCCGTTGTTCAAATGTGACAGTGCACAGTCTTTTGAGGACAATATCTTCTCAGTTGCTGTAGTGATCATCATCATCATCATCAGGTGCCTTGCCGCATGGCTTTGGCGATTATGGACTTCCATCTGTCTCTATCTCTTGTTGCCTCAAGCATCTCTTCCACCCTCCTTGTCTTCAGCACTCTGCATGTCCGTCTAGTATCTTCTCCCTGGGTCTACCCGGTGCTCTCCTTCCCTCCAGCTTTCCCGTTGTGACCAGGTGTTTAAATCCCCTTTCCTCATAAAATGGCCTATGAATGTTGCCTGCCTTTTCCTAATCTTCCTTATGAATGATCTACTTGTGTCTGCCATCATCAAGACTGTCTCGTTTGTTTTCTACGCTGTCCATGGAACTCTCAACATCCTTCTTAGAAACCGCATCTCGGCTGCCTCAATCTTGTTCTGGCTTTGCATGTTGACTGTCCACGCCTCGCAACCGTACAACAATATTGGTTCTATATAACATTCAAGGACTCTCTTCCTGACGTTAATTGATAGGCATTTGTTGGTGGAATGTTTGTCATCTTCTTGAATGATGTTTTGGCTTGGCCGATTCTGCTGGCTATTTCTGATGTGCATCTGCCGTCTGGTGAAATGATCGTTCCCAGATATTTAAACTTATCAACCTGTCTCAAGGTCGTGCCGTTTGCTGTTATTTTGCGTGAGGGGATTTCATGTTTTTTACTGATCACTATGGCTTTAGTTTTCCTGCTGTTTAGTTACAACCCTTACCTTTGCTTTCTATTTCAAGTATATTCACAAGGTTTTGTAGGTCCCTTTCACTTTTAAGCAATTAGCATGGTGTCATCTGCGTATCGAATGTTGTTTATCATTTTTCCTCCAACAGCTTTATGAGGTTGGCCCTTTAATCTTTCCTTGTCAAAATGTCCTTGCGCAGCTCTCCATCTACGATATCTTTGGACGCGGTTGTCTTTATGCAGACAGAGTATCCTGTCCAACGTACGTGACACTGAACAAAGATCTACAACACCTCTTTAACCAAGAGAGAAATGGTTATCAATCTTTCCATGTTAAAAGCACGCACTTTAGATCAAGCGGAGTCTTTCATGGTGAAAATCTTGAGAGAAAAGATTTGTGATTTTTATTGTAAGCCTGTCCTCTAATTTCAAAAGAGATCCATGTAAGCTGTGAAAAAGCGAAACGCTTCACGTTCTTTTCATGTTGTTGTTGTGTTGATGATGAGAGACGACGACGACGACGACGACGACGACGACGACGACGACGAGACTGATGATGATGATGATGATGATGATGATGATGATGATGATGATGGCGATGATGATGGCGATGATGATGATGATTGTATACATCTCATGCACCGACCTTATCACCAACTACACTGTACGTGGTTGAATCGAAGAAGCCATTGACCACTTTGAAGGCCTTCTAACTACGGTAAAAAGACGCGAAACCAAATGATACTGACATGTCACAAGATGTTCAAGCCTTGCAAAAAGACCACCCTGAAAGACAGTCCCAGAGGGGAGCCAAACGAGGAAAGCTGAATAAGGCATGAGGAGACAACATCCAAGAATAGAAAGGCCTTGACTTCAGCAGCTTCCAGAGAGTGGCAGAGGAGATGTATATAATCTTTCAATAGCACCTTGTTTCTATCTGTTGTCCTTGGCCTGGATGACTATGAAAAGAATGCAAATCATTTCTCCCAGGTTTGATTAGTATTATCGCTCTCTGTGTTTCAGTGAAAACCAAACAGAGGATGATGAGGAGAAGGTGTGAAATGTTTCATTTTGGATCTTTACAAATAAATTGTGAACATGCACAAATTAAGATGTTATAACTGCAAAGGGAAAATTCATTTCAACTGAATAAACATAACTTTATTGCCAATTGTCGTATGAGATCATATTGATACTTATGTTCTAAAAGCAATGGCAAAAAAAAAAAAAAAAAAAAAAAAAAAGGAGACGATTGTCATTTATCCCAGTTTCAATTTATTTGTTGCATATCATTTGGCTTACTAATTAAAGCTAATTTCTTTCTTATCATTGCTTAAAGCCCCAGCCGCCTAGGTAGAGCCATATCAGGGCTACAACCGTTTCAATACACACACGGTAATTCAACAAGAACCCCCCCCCCCCCCCCCGAAAATTAAGTACACATATCAATGAATTCGTGCACATAATCTAAGAAGATGCCCCTGGCAATGACCACTCCGTCCAATTTATCACACAGGGGATTTAAAAAAAACATACCTGAATACAAACTTAAACATTACTAAGGACACTAAGATATATATATATATATATATATATATATAAAAAAAACAGGCCAATATTACCTAAAATTGCTTCTACGTATCTCATTTCTCTAGAGCCAAGAATGCACTTAATACATGTACCCAATTATCAATTCTAAGAGAACACCAGGTAGACCCATGGAGAAAATATTCGACGGACTTGCGGGGTGGCTGAGGACAGAGAGGATGGAAGATGTGCTCGCGGCGACAAGGGATAGATGCATATGGAGGGCCTGATCGCCAACGCCATGCGGCAGGGTACGTGATGGAGATGATGATGAAAAGAAAGTACAATGGACATTATCGAACACAACAGGTGAATGGGCCAGCAAGGCAGAAAACGATAGAAAGAAACGACAGAAAGCAAAGAAGCAAAAAAGAAACAAAGACAGTGACTGAAAGAAATTTCTAGCATGCTAGCACAGAATTTCCAGAAGGTGGGGATGTATTTATACTGAAAGAACCTCCGGCATCCTCTCGGGGGACAATTAAAGCTAAATTAAAATTTTAAATAACTTGTACAGTTTCTAAAGGCCAAAGAGCGTTTGTGCACTTTACGTCAAAGGGTGACATATACAGTGATTTGCGTTATAAAACTCGATTATGACAACGTACTTGAAACTGAAAGCATCCTCAGCGGTTTTGTTGTTTG
>JAPXFY010000021.1:39539069-39549069 GCA_030674185.1 Monoplex corrugatus | reverse complement strand
TTGCATGTCATTTGGGTTACCAGTCAAAGCTAATTTCTCTCTTATCATTGCTTAAAGCCCAGCCGACTACGTAGAGCCATATCAGGCCTACAACTGTTTCAATACACACACGGTAGATCAACAACCCCCCCCCCCCCTCCCTGGAAAATTAAGTACACATATCAATGCATTCGTGCACATAATCTAAGAAGATGCCCCTGGCAATGACCACTCCGTCCAATTTACCACACAGGGGATTTAAAAAACATACCTGAATACAAACTTAAACATTACTAAGAACACTAAACTATTCATAAAAACAGGCCAATATTACCTAAAATTGCTTCTGCATATCTCATTTCCTAGAGCCAAGAATGCACTTAATACATGTACCCAATTATTAATTCTAAGAGAACACCAGGTAGACCCATGGAGAAAATATTCGACGGACTTGCAGGGTGGCTGAGGACAGAGAGGATGAAAGATGTGCTCGCAAGGGATAGATGCATATAGAGGGCCATGATCGCCAACGCCATGCGGCATGGCACATGATGGCGATGATGATGAAAAGAAAGTACATAGGATATTATCGAACACATACAGGTGAATGGGCCAGCAAGGCAGAAAACGATAGAAAGAAACGACAGAAAGCAAAGGAACAAGAAAGAAACAAAGAGAGTGACTGAAAAGAAATTTCTAGCATACTATCACAGAATTTCCAGAAGGTGGGGATGTTATTTATACTGAAAGAACCTCCGGCATCCTCTCGGGGGACAATTAAAGCTAATCAAAATGTTAAATAACTTGTACAATTTCTAAACGCCAAAGAGCGTTTGTGCATTTTACGTCATAGGTGTGACATATACAGTATTCGCGTTATAAAATTCGATTATGACAACGTACTTGAAACTGAAAGCATGCTCAACAGTTTTGTTGCTTGTTTTGGATGATACTGAAAACTTACTGTTTAACATGTATAAATTTTTACAAGAGAAAATGTTTTTTTTTTTTCTGTTTCATTGTTTAGTTCTTTCATTTCCTTTCCTGTTTGTTTGTTTGTTTATTTCAGTTTTGTTTCAATTTGTTGCAAGCAAACTCTCAGTTTGCTCATGCAGCTCAAAGCGAGATACAAATCTAAAAAAAATAAATCTTGCTGACACAATGCAATTGCTCACATGCACGCACATACATAAATCACACTCACACACACACACACACACACACAACACACACACACACACACACACACACACACACACACACACACACACACACACACACACACACACACACACACACGTTCACAGATGCATGCACATACATGCGCACGGTCTCTCTCTCTCTCTCTCTCTAACGCAACACACACACACACACACACACACACACACATACACACACACACACAACAGACAGAGAGGACAGACAGACAGAGACAAAGACAGAGACACTGAAACACGCACACAATGGACCAAATCAACATTCCACATCGAATTTGAAAGGATTTTCGGAAAGCGAAAGGTTGCAATATTGACAAGTTCACTCGTTGTAGGAGTTCCCATTTGCCCAGTGTGTTTCCGTTTAAATTAAAGAGCAGACAATGTGAACATATTTTGCACAGTGCTTCTCCTAGAGCAAAGCCCATAGTACATCCCCGTTTAAATCAAAGTTGATGTTAACTGGGGACTAGATTATGTGAAAGGTTTCACAGCAACAGAAAATGTGTGACTATCCCCATTTAATACCTGGTTATATAAAGGGAAACAGTGTTACCTTTCACGCTGATGTTTTTTTTGTTTTTTTTTGAGACGAAATCAACAGAACAGGAGTTGAATGCTATTTATCCCACATGTAAATCGATTGAAACTTTCAAAAGACAATCGAAACTGAATGGAAAATCTAATAGCACAATTTTCAAAAGTATTATTGCTAGAATTACCGGCAAAAAAGTGTGAGTTTGCGTGTAGCTGGATCTGGTAATTACAAAGGGAAAATACTGATAGTACCAGTATTTACATTTGAAACATAACGAAATACAGAAAGACACAGTTACTCTTAAAGTTTCAGCTTTCAGATGCGTTCATTGATGTTGACAATGTCAGTTGGCATATTGCACTTAGCCTATTTTAGGAAGTTTGATAACCGTGACATTTGCAAATGTTGAAAGCATTCGATTATTATTATTCTTTGTTGTAATTGTTGTTGGTGGTGATGGTTGTGGTGGTGGTTTTTGTTTTGTTCTGTTTTTTCATGATGGACATAAAGGGATGTAGAACTTCGCTGTTTTCTGATTGTGATTACAGAAATACATGAACGTATGAATAAGCTTGGAGTTTAATATATTTGATAATTCATTATTGTCACTATTGCCTGTACAAGTACTGCACAGCTCACGGGAATAACTTCACTGCTTTTAGGTTACGGTCAGAAACGAACGCTGGGGGAAAAAGAACCCTGAATGAAATGACTTTTTTGAAAATGCTCCAGTGTATGTGTGTGTGTGTGTGTGTGTGTGTGTGTGTGTGGTGTGTGTGTGTGTGTGTGTGTGTGTGTGTGTGTGTGTGTGTGTGTGTGTGTGTGTGTGTGTGTGTGTGTGTGTAAGTGAGTGAGTCTGTGTCTGTGTCTGTGACTACACAGTCGAGTCTCATCCACTTCACGGATGCGTCATTGAGGGTGTTGCTGAAATCGTCTGATCACCACGACAGTTTGTCTGTATCTCTCGGGCCTGGTTGACGCCAGGATATATCAATAGTAAGCGTATTATACAACCCTGTCACGCAGTCTCAATCCTGGATGGAACTTCATAGCATCATGATTATCATACTCATCGACATCATCATCATCGCATTGTTTAAAAAAAATCTGAATAGAATGTCGATAGAAATACTGATATCAATAAAGAATTAGGATGGGTCCAGGTTTCTTGGTTATATACATTCTGTCGTTTTATTCTCCACGTCTGACTGTGCCTGCGCCTATCTTTCTTTCCCTCTGGCATTCTGTCTGTCTGTCTGTCGCTCTATCTCAGCGTGAGTTCGTTCGTGATAATTCAATGTTTATGCTTGTCTGTAAATCTCTTTCTAGTATATTAGAAATAGAAAGCAAAGGTAAGGGGTTGGAACTAAACAACAGGAAGACTGAAGTCATGGTGATCAGTTAAAAAAAACATGAAATACCCTCATGCAAAATAACAGCAAATGGCACAACCTTGACACAGGTTATTAAGTTCAAATACCTGGGAACGGTCATTTCATCAGACGGCAGATGCACATCGGAAATAGCTGGCAGAATCTGCCAAGCCAAAACAGCATTCAAGAAGATGACAAGCATTCTTACAAACAAATGCCTATCAATTAACATCAGGAAGAGAGTCCTTGAATGTTATATAGAACCAGTACTGTTGAGCGGATGTGAGGCGTGGACAGTCAACAAGCAAAGCCAGAACAAGATTGAGGCAGCCGAGATGTAGTTTCTCAGAAGAATGTTGAGAGTTCCATGGACAGCGTAGAAAACAAACGAGACAGTCTTGTGGAGGTAGACACAAGTACATCATTCATATAAGGAAGATTAGGAAAAGACAGGCAACATTTATAGGCCATTTTATGAGGAAGGGGTATTTGGAGCACCTGGTCACAACGGGAAAGCTGGAGGGAAAGAGAGCACAAGGTAGACCCAGGGAGAAAATGCTAGACGGACTTGCAGAGTGGCTGAAGACGAGGAGGGTGGAGGAGATGGTTAGGTAACAAGAGATAAGAGACAAATGGAAGTCCATGATCGCCAACGCCATGCGGCAAGGCACCTGATGCTGATGATGATGATGATGTAAATCTTTTTGGACACAACGAATAAACGTTCACAAATGCAGTTTTTTTTAAATACCTCAGTTGCGTGCATGGACTGCCTGTCCCATTTTCTCTATCGATTTCATTTCTGCTGTTTGTTTCTTTGTTTAGTGTTTTATTCATTGTTTGTTCATTTTTTTTCCTTTTCTATCAATGTCAGGTTTTGTTTTCTGCTTTGTTTGTTTGTTTGTTTGTTTGTTTGTTTGTTTGTTTGTTAGATTTCTTTCTTGTTTGTTTGAGGTTTATGTTTGTTGGTTTCTTTTCTTTCTTTTTTTTTCCTTCTTTCTTTCTTTCTTTTCTTTCTTTCTGTCTTTCTTTCTTTCTGTCTTTCTTTCTTTGTATGCTTGTTTTTTGTTGTCTATTTGTTTCTTAGTGATGCACACACCCTTCGTCATTGATCTGTTTTCTTTACAGGCTGTTCTGTTCTTTTTCTTCTATCTCTCTCTATTTCCTGTGCTTTAAACTTTCTTTTTCGTACTTTTGCAGCACCACATAACAAGCAAGCAGTTAAAAATGTTCTCTAACTTCTATTGCATGGACAATATCAGCGCTTTATTTTTTTTGTTAGTATTGTGTTTGTGTCCCCGGGTTTCCATTGACCTGCTTCAGTATTTACAGAAATCCTGAACAGTAATTAAAGTTTTAATCTCTGCCTCTGTCTGTCTGTCTGTCTGTTTGTTTGTTTGTTTGTTTTTTCTGTCTGTAGTCTGTCTGTTTTTCTGTTTGTTTGTCTGTCTCTGTCTGTCTGTCTGTCTGTCTGTTTGTCTGTCTCTCTTTCACACACACTACAACACACACACACACACAACACACACACACAACACACACACACACACACACACACACATACACACAACATACACACAGAGTATGTGTGTGTGCGCACGCTCGTGTGTTGTGTGTCGTATGTATGTATGCGTGTGTGTGTGCGTGTGTGTGTGTGTGTTGTGTTGTGTGTGTGTGTGTGTGTGTGTGTGTGTGGTGTCTGTGAAGCACATTCATAATTCTATTTAAAGTGCATGTGTGTTGTGTGCGTGTGCGTCGTGCATGCGTGTGTGCGCGTGCGTGCGTTCGTGTGTGTGTGTGTGTGTGTGTGTGTGTGTGTGTGTGTGTGTGTCTGTGTGTGTGTGTCTGTGTGTCTATGTGTGTCTGTGTGTGTCTGTGCGTGTCTCTGTGTGTGTCTCTGTGTGTCTGTGTGTGTGTCTGTGTGAATGTCTTGTGTGTGTCTATGTGTGTCTCTGTGTGTCTGTGAGGTCTCTGTGTGTCTGTGAGTGTCTCTGTGTGTGTCTGTGTCTGTTTCGTGTCTGGCAGCACATTCATAATTCCATTATAGTGGTTGTGTGTGTGCGCGCGCGCGCGCGCGCGTGCGTGCGTGCATGTGTGCTTGTGTGTGCTTGTGCGTGTATATGCACGTGTGTGTGTGTGTGTGTGTGTGTGTGTGTGTGTGTGTGGTGTGTGTGTGTGTGTGTGTGTGTGGTGTGCACGAGCATTGCTTTTTCTATCCTTAAAGTGCAACGATCATACTTTCTATATGAACGCTTTGGTATATAAATGAATCATTATTATTATTATATTATATATTATTATTTGTTTGTATTATATTATTATTATTATATAATATTTATTATTGTTATTATCATTACTTTATTATTGTTATTATTATTGGTATTATTATTATTGATATTATTTATTATTATTGTCATATCATTATTATATTATCATTATCATTATATTATTATTATTATTATTATTATTTGCACATAGCAGTCAGGAAATGTGAACACTAACAACGTGAAAAAACAATGGGCTTGGACTGAGGACATAGTGAGAAGAGAACTGGATAGCATCATCCGGACTGTCCATTACTAGACACCAGACAGAGAACGTATGATAGGAAGACCGACAATACCTGGAGACGAACAGTAAAAACAGACCTCAAGATTATGTGGCTCCATACTGATGCTGGCCTAGAACAGACAGACGTGGATCATCTTCGTTGCTGACCTATACGCCAACGGTGTAATGCGCACTAATAAAGGGACAATAAGAAGGAAGCCGTCGCCAAGGTTGAGAGAGAGAAGAGAGAGAGAGAGAGAGAGAGAGAGAGAGAGAGAGAGAGAGAGAGAAAGAGAGAGTACAGAGAGAAGATGAGACAGAGAGACAGAGAGAGACAGAGAGCAGAGAGAGACAGAGACAGAGAGAGACAGAGAGAGACAGAGAAGTGAGACAGAGAGACAGAGAGAGTGAACGACAGAGAAGTGAGAAGTGAGAAGAGAGACAGACAGAGAGGAGGAAGAGACAGAGACAGAGACAGAGAGAGAGAGATAAGACAAGACAGAGAACAGACAGAGTGAGACAAAGAGGAGTGAGAGAGAGAGAAGAGAGAGAAGAGCAGACAGAGGAGAGAAGGAGTGAGTACAGAGAGAGAGAGTGAGAGAGAGAGAGAGATGAGACAGAGAGAGAGATAGGGACAGAGAGAGAGAGTGAAGAGAGACAGAGACAGAGAGAGTAAAGAGACAGAGAGAGAGAGTGAGAGAGCGAGTGAGAGAGAGAGAGACACACACAGAGATGAGTGAGCGAGAGAGAGAGAGAGAGAGAGAGAGAGAGAGAGAGAGAGAGAGAGAGAGAGAGAGAGAGAGAGATGCTGAAAAAGAGTACACTGACACTATTAGGCGTGTGACGTTAACCCAAATGGTTATCCTTTCTCTATGTCTCACACACCACCACCACCCACCACACCACCACACACACACACACACACACAACACACACACACACACTACCACAACATACACCACTACACCACACACACACAACACACACATACACACACAACACACACACACACAACACACACATACACACTTACACACACACTTAACACACAACACACACATACACACACACACAACACACAACACACACACACGCACACACACACACACGCACACGAACGGCTGGATAGCAAATTTTGAAAGAATAGTCTCAGAACTTTAGGCCTGGAGACAGCTTCAGCTTCAATCTCAGTTTCGGTTTCTCAAGATGGCGTCTCCACGCTCTGAAAAAATCCATAAGCACTGATGCCACAGATGCCAAGTGATAGACAAGATCCAAAATGACCATGGCATAAGCCCTGTATCTACGCATAAGCCCTACTCACTGGCGATCTACGCATAAGCACTACTCACTGGCGATCTACGCATAAGCCCTACTCACTGGCGATCTACGCATAAAACTACTCACTGGCAATCTCCATGGGACAGAGCTGTCGAACTCTGTCTACAGTTGCGATCCACCGGGCTTCCATTAGCCCCTCTGCTCTATCCTTTAAGTCCTCCTTCAAGTCCGCTCTCAAAACTCACCTTTTCTCCTCTGCATAAAATCCTGACCTCATTCAATCCCCTCTGCAGCCTGTCTCCACTCGGAGGGGAATCACATTGCAATATATAATTGTATATAATATGCTCTCTATAATTTTACATTGTTTTTATTCTTTCTCCCCATTTATAGCCGTGTGTGTGTGTGTGTGTGTGTGTGTGTGTGTGTGTGTGTGTGTGTGTGTGTGTGTGTGTGTGGGTGCGTGTGGTGTGCGTGCTTGCGTGTGGTGGTGTGTGTGCGTGCGTGCGTGTGTGTGTGTTTCAGCGCTTAGATTTGATTTTATCAAGATTTTGCGCTATATAAATATTTGTAATTAATTATTAATCATTATTATTATTATTATTATTAACTATTATTATTATTATTACTATTCAACTATCCTTGGAAAAATTCAGGATTTAGTCCACAGACAGACCTAATGTGGACTGGACTGGGTCTCAGTTCACCGCGGCCCTACAAACACACGCACACGCACACACACACACACACACACACACACACACACACACACACACACACACACACACACACACACACACACACACACACACACACACACACATACACAAAAAAAACAAAAGAAGAAAAAAAAAACGGGTTAGGGAAATAAATACGGCGATGGGCATTGGACTGAGTCATTAGTATCTGTGGAATGTTGACATCAAACAAGACTAAATCAGAATTATTTTTCTTTTGATTCGTTCACCACGATGTCTGGTCGTCTAATGCCATCCCGTCAAAGAGATCTTCCCAGTACAGTCACAGATTATATTATTGTTCAAAGTGTGATTCTTCTGAACTACTCCTCATCCATCTTATCAAAGAGTGTCTGGAACTTAAAATGTGACTTCCCACCACGAAATAAGTCTTAACTAGCATTTTGGGCATTTTGAGATATACATATCACTGGAAAGTGTACATTCTGCTGATTATTTTGCTACTTGAATAAAGGTGTACTCAAAAAACTGTAGAAGTTATGTATGTTTAAAGTAATTAAGTTGTACGATGGCAATTTTGAGAAAACGGCTTCTAAAGTTTTTGTATGCTCTCCTACACATTTTCCTTACATTTCTTTATTTGGTGGCTTTGATCCAGTTTGCATCTAATTTTCGCTGTCATTATCTGAAAGGTACTGTACAGGTTACGGTTCATAATAAGAGATAAAAATAGGTACTTTTGGTAGGAAATTGCGTTCTTTCTGCTGCGATCAGTGCATTAAAATTCCGATTTAAATTGATTAATAATATTTTTTCAAGAAAAAAATTCTGTGGGGGATAGATTATAGTCTACAGAAATCAATTTTAAGAAAAAGTCAAAACACACCAGATAGACCGTCAGTCACCTTTTCAGCTCCTAGTGCTGTTCGACTGACTGCGAATTGAGACTGATTTCGTGGTGGGAGGTCACAAATATTATAGACTGATCCAGTCCTGGTCAGTAGGTTTCAGATAAGAAAAATAACATCACCAAATAAATTATCACAGATACAGAAATTATACATATTTTACACATTATGTAAAAGAAAAATCGGACCCTTCTTACATCCAGAGATGAATATCTTGCCCTAGTTCGAAAAACGTGTAGCCGCAATGGACAGTTCGTTTGTATTCAGAGACAGTTTGTTTCCATTCAGGGACAGTTCGTTTCTAGTCAGGGACAGCTCGTTTCCATTCATTCAGGGACAGGTCTTTTTCCCCATTCAGGATCAGTTCTGTGATCTAGGGTAACAAACCTACCAGACTTATCGAGTACCACACATTGTTATTCAGTAGCATTTTCAGACCAGCATTGTCTGCTGTCACCGTCTCTGTGGCAAAGCGATTACTGTAAGTGGTAAACTATTTGCATGCTAAATAATCGAATCCCGCCGATCCAAAACCATTGTGGGATTGTTTGGTCCGGACACGTTCCTTTCTCGAGGTGATGTATGTCTGGCACCATGGAATACTATGAATACAGATCGCATTGCTGACATATACAGTTTTGAACTATTCACGGTAACGCCAATATCATCACCACCATCTACTCTTCTCATCAATCACAGCAATCAAAACGAAAATAATCTCAAATTCTGTGGCCTTTCAAGGTCTGCTCTCAAGTTTCGGTAGATTACCAAAAAGCGCTAAATGTTAATTTCTACAAAATGTAAATCGTCTAAAACGTGTATCTCACTTTTCACTAAACATATGTTGTATTTAAGCAATTCAGTCATGTTTAACGAAACCAAAACAACAACGAAACAGGATAACAAGACAATGATTTTGGACAACACCCTTATTTTTAAAACACATCTTCAAAATATTATCTTTTCCTTTTGTCATCGTCATATGTGTAAATTCAGGGGGTGTGTGTGTGTGCAAAAGTGGTATACAGTTAGAAAAAAGAAAACACGTACAATACTCATTGCATTTATTATACAAACAAATGAATATTGCATACACATGTAATAACAAGCACAACCTTAAATCCCTCAGATACTCAAACTGCTTGTCGTCAGTATTCACACACTCCTAATCAAGAGCGGAATTAAGCATTATAATAACTGTGATACTTACTGTATACCTACTTTTGCACCCCCCCCCCCCCCCCCTGTATATCGTCACATTAACGTCTTGTTTTTCAGGTTTCAATGAAGATTTTGCAAACATACCATCCACCTCTATCCTGGTCCATTTACCCTAGTGTCCACCCTCTTCCATTCCCCATTCTTCTGTCATTTATGGCACGCAATCGCTCCAACAGTGATGTTACTGTTTATTTTTTCTTTCTCTTCGTAACAAGGGGAGCGAATCCGCATGAGAAAT
>JAPXFY010000021.1:39496569-39519069 GCA_030674185.1 Monoplex corrugatus | reverse complement strand
GCCACGGCTCTTGTTTCGCCTGTCTAAACAGACCCGTGTTTACTTCCCCCATGACATGGGTTATCGTCCTTCAGTGGCCTGGTTGGCATAGAGGTACAACTACCGTCCTCCAGCCTTAATGCATGAGTCTGAGAATGGCTTGATAAAGTGCTGTGATTTTAGGCTGTTCAAGAGGGGGTTAGTGGCATTAGGATCATTCCACACGCTTTCCATCTAAATCTGCCTGCAATTCTCTGGCAGACTCCTTGATCCTTCGCAAAACCCATTGATTTGATGCGCTGTCAGGTTTCTTGAAATGGGGAGAAGGATCTATAGAACACTAAACTGACACTACCAGAATGTTTGAAAACGTTAAAATGGGCAGCGAACAGACTGGTTTTCAACGCTGTGAACTGGGTTTGAATTTGTGATATCAGATCTTGAGTTTATGACTTTATAAAAAAAAAAAAAAAAACAAACAAACAAACAAATCAACAAAAAACACAAAAAACAACCCAACAAACCAAAGGCCATAAGAAGACTCCTAATTCAAAACCAAACAAACAACTAAATAAAGACACAACACCAACATCAGCAAAACTATCCCATTCGAGGGTTAAATTCACCACCTCTGCGTTATGAGCATGATGCTCTACCAGTTGAGGTAAGCGCCTCTGAAAGCGTTGTGTTTGCGTCCACACAACCGTAAATACGAGTATCTGACCCGGTTCAAAGTTAGGACAGATAAAGCAACGAGCAGAGAAGACGGACAAAGCCCTTAAGAATGCTGGCTTTGAGAAAAATTGAGGTCCGTATCACCACACATTCCAGCAAACTCAGACACATGTTATGATGCAGCCTTTACCTTTTTTCCCTTATCTCTGTCTACGAACCCTTTTCATTCCTCATCTCTTTTGGTAATAGGGGAGATGAGTCTGCATACACAAAATCCCTGAATCGATCGTCTCCGCTTGACCAAAGCTTACAGTGCTTTGCGTGCGAGACAGTTTCAATATACGTTTGATTTACGAAGGCTCGTGTTTGGCCTTTCAAAACAGTGCAACGCTTGTACACCAACATGCTTGTTTCGTTTCGTACGATCCCTGAAATGATGACAGGGGTGAGGTTGGAATGGGGGTGAGGGAGATACTGTTATCATTTTGTCATCACTGGAATGCTTCCTTCATCCTACGTTTACATATATATATAATATATATATATATATATATATATATATATACATATATATATATATATATATATATATACATACATATATATACATATATGTATGTAACACACACACACACACACACACACACACACACACACACACACACACACACACACACAATAATATATAATATATATATATATATATTATATATATATATATATACATATATTAATTCAGTTATCGATTTCTATTGTATCTAACTTTAATTTCGTTTTCCTTTATTATTATTTCTTATATACCTTTTTTTTGTAAAGACATGTAAGATGACTGAGATAAACTTGTTTGTTTGCGTTTCCCTTTTTCTGCTCCTAATGTGCTTATTATTAATTCGTCAATACCGCAGGACTGGATGTTGTTTCTCAGAAGATCTTCTTGTCGGTTATTTACACTCCTCTCAGTTCCTAATTATTTCCCGTATTTCATTGCACATGCCATTAGGAGAACAAGTCGACATCTAGAATGAATATTCTTGTAGCGATAAGGTCCATTTCCCCAAAGTTTACACAGCGTTATGCGCGACATAATTCTAATATCATTTACCATGGCTCTTATTCAGCCAGTCAAAACAGATCCACGCTTACTTCCCCTGTGTTGGGTTATCTTTCTTTAGTGGCTTGGTTAGCGTAGAGAAGGGCCTCTCATCTTCCGGCATGATTGCAGGGGTTTAAGCGTGGATCGGGAAGGAATCTTTGTGCGTGCAGCCTTCAATCCATCCAGCTTTGAAATGTTTCCTGATCCTATTCATGGTTAGGGCCGGGGAAAATAACATCGTAAAAGGGAGTGGAGACGGGCGCTATTCTCATATTGCCGACCCTGAGAAAAATTGGGTCTCTACCACTTCATTCCTTACGACCTTGGGCAAGGCTGTGGACAAATCTTAAATTGTAATGAGTGAAACTGTTCCAATGTCTTATTCAATGTGGTAAATCTTGAACTGTAATGTGCGAAATTGTTCCAGTACCCGTTTGACTCAATATGATAAATCTTAAACTATGATGTGCGAAACTGTTCCAGTACCTGTTTGATTCAATCCAATATGGTAAATCTGAAACTGTAATGTGCGAAATTGTTCCAATGCCTGCTTGATTCTATTTAGTAAATCTTATACATTAAATGCAGGAGACTATTCCAATATCTGTTTGATTCAATGTGGCTTTTGGTTTTGGCCTTTTGGGAGACACCTTGGTCTGTTTTGCGTCTTACGTAGTGGGTTATCGTTCCTTGGTGTTACGTCGCTTCGACTATTATTTGAGGTTTGGTGTCTGAACGGTGTCTATAAATATGAAGGTGCTTCTCTCAATTCCACCCAATTTTCTTCATTAATCTTAAAACTTGCGCAGTAATATGGAACATACATCAAACTCTGCTTGCCTGCCTATTGTTCTGGAATGATTTTTTTTCAAAATTCTTTAGAGGTTTGGTGGTTTGAGTGGTCTCTGTAGATGTCAAGATGCTTCTCTCAACTCCAGCCTATTTTAGTTACTTATTTCAAAACTTTCGCCCGGTCATATGGAACATGATTCACAATATGTTTACTTGCACAATTTTGTTCTGGACAGATTCTTTTAAAATTATACCATCATTGTTTTACTTTTTCAATATCTATCTTCAAATTTATTCATTTATTCATTGTATCTATCTATATGTCTGTCTGTTTGTCTGTCTGTCTGTCCGTATCATTGTTTTTACTTATTCAATATTTATCTTCAAATCGATTTATTTATTCATTTTATCTAATTATATATCTATCTATCTGTCTATCTGTCTGTCTGTCTGTCTGTCTGTCTATCCATCTATCTTCTATGTATGTATGTATGTATGTATGTATGTATGTATGTATGTATGTATGTATGTATGTATGTATGTATGTATGTATCTATCGATCTATCTGTTTGTCTATCTATCTGTCTACTGTCTGTCTGTTTGTCTATCTTTTATCTATCAATCTATCTATCTAACTCTCTATCTATCTATCTATCTATCTATCTATCTATCTATCTATCTATCTATCTATCAGTCAGTCCATAATCCTATTTATTTTTTATTCATGTATGCCAGTGTCTTATCTTGTGTGCTGCTTTAATAACATTGCCCTCAGGCCGTTCCCCCGACTCTTCAACGCACCACCGACGCTAAATATGCTCGATTACAATCCCAGTACCAGTAAGCCCACAGGGGCCAGTAGTGTCGATACAACATAGAAGCCACCCACCAGAGAAGGTTCTGCACTGTTACCAGGTCACGGATGGAGTTCCACATAACGTGTTCGACATTTACTGGTCTTTTTTTTTTCTGTCTGGCTATGAAGAAGACACCTCGGCATCGAAAACAGCCCTGAATTTCGCCAGTGTTTGCACAGGGTTACGTCCGAGACAGTTCCAATATCTGTGTGATTTATCATAGATGTTATTTTGCCTTTGAAAACAAAGCAGTGTTTGATCTCGTCCTAAACGATCGATGTTGTCCTGGTGAACCTGAACTAGAAAAGAGTGGATATGTGCTGTGATTATATAGTCTCTCTCTGTCTCTGTCTGTCTCTGTATGTCTGTCTGTCTGTCTGTCTCTTTATCTCTGTCTGTTTGTCTGTCTGTCTGTCTCTCTCTCTCTCTACCTCTCTTTCTCTTTCTCTGTCTCTGTCTCTCACTCTCTGTCTCTGTCTCTCTGTCTGTCTGTGTGTTTATGTCTCTCTGTCTGTCTCTCCCTGTCTCTCCTCTCACTTTCACTACCTCTTTCCCTCTCTCTCCCCTTCCCTCCCTCTTTCTTTCTCTATCTATCTATCTATCTATCTATCTGTCCATCTATATATCTGTCTGTCTTTCTATCTATCTATCTATCTATCTATCTGTCTATCAAATTTATCTATGTATCTGTCTGTCTGTTATATGTCTGTGTATCTATATATCTATCTATATATCTATCAGTGCATATATATATATATATGTCTGTCTATGTAGCTATCTATCTGTCTGTCTGTCTATCTATGTGTCTAATCTATCTATCTATCTCTCTGTCTATCTATCTATTTAGTATCTATCTATCTATCTATCTATCTGTCTGTCTGTCTATCTGTCTACATATCTATCTATCTGTAGATATCTCTTTTTTTCTTTCTTTTTATTGACATGTTTGTTATCTTCCTGTCTGTTTAATGACATTGAAATGATTTCATTTTTTTCAGAATTATGTATGAATATAATACACACAAAAAATACAAAAAAAACCCGGTGTTTATCAGTAATGTTTTCCTTTCCTTCTACAGCTTTCGATATCTATTGGTAAACTCCAGAAGATTGCATTACCACTGTGAGCGGACCGAAATACATGTACAGTACGAAGTACACAGCCTCATGATGTATAGCGCTTGCACTAAGAACGTGACCAGAGCTGACCACTTGGGCCATATTCATGTTGAATGACCTTCTGTTCTGATGTAGCTTTTTCTGATTCAACAAACAGCCCAGATATCTTAGTTTCCTATCCTTTCCTTTGTGTCTCTGTCTTTGTCTTTGTCTTTGTCTTTGTCTCTGTTTCTTTCTCTGTCGCTGTCTCTGTCTCTCTGTGTCTCTGTCTCTTTCTCACTCTCTGTCTCTCTCTGTCTCTGTCTCTGTCTTTCTCTCTCACTCTCTCTGTTTTTGTCTGTATGTCTGTCTTTCTCTCTGTCTCTGTCTGTCTGTCTCTCTGTCTTTTCTCTGTCTCTGTCTGTCTGTCTATCTCTGTCTCTCTGTTTCTGTCTCTGTCTCTGTCTCTGTCTGTCTCTTCTCTCTCTGTCTTTCTCTCTGTCTGCCTGTCTATCACAGTCTCCCTGTCTCTCTTTTATGCCTCTGTCTGTCTCTGTCTCTCTCTTATGTCTCTCTCTGCCTCTGTCTGTCTCTCTTTTCTCTCACTCTTTATGTATGCAAGTGTGTGTGTGTGCGCGCGCGCGCTCACGTGCATGTGTGTGTGTGCGTGCGTGTATGTGTGTGTGTGCGTGCGTGTGTACGTGTTTGTATGTTTTGTTGTTATCGTTGTTGTTGTTTCAGTTTGTTTGTTTGGTTGGTTGTTTGGTTGGTTGGTTGGTTGGCTGGTTGGTTGTTAATTTATTGGTTGGTTGGTTGATTGGTTGGTTGGTTGGTTGGTTTGGTTGGTTGGTTGCTGGTTGGTTGGTTGGTTGGTTGGTTGGTTGGTTGGTTGGTTGGTTGGTGGTTGGTTGGTTGGTTGGTTAGATGGTTGGTTGGTTGGTTGGTTGGTTGGTGTTGGTTGGTTGGTTGGTTGGTTGTGGTTGGTTGGTTGGTTGGGTAGGTGGGTTTGGTTGGTAGGCTGTTTGGTTGGTTGGTTGGCTGGCTGGTGGCGATTTCGTATTTAGTTTATCATTTCTTTCTTAATATAACAGCATATCTTATGGCATGTTTTAGTTTCTTATTCATGTACATGTGTGTGCACTTTATAGGGTGCATGACAAATGTGTCTTGTAGATGCTCACACGTCAGTGTCATATTTTAGTGAAACAATGTATCGTGTAATATTTCGTAATTTCTAATTATGCACATTTCTGTGCCTTTTATGGTGTTCACAAGATACTGGAATATATCTCTTGGAGGAGTTTTGTTGCAGTTCTAATCCCCTAATTTGAATTTGATTACCATATTTTGAAATCCTTTCAAAGAATGATAGGACAAAGATGTTCTTTTCGCTTTGGTCTTCATTGCTGAATTGTTGAACTTTTGCTTGATGTTGATTGATTAACTGACAAAATGAGGATTGCGTTTTATCTCTTAAATTATTCAAACGCACATTATTTGCATATCTTTGAGTCATACAACGCTTGCATCGAGATTACGTAAGGAGCAAACACGGAAACAGTATTCAAAAGAAAGACTTTTTCTTTTCATTTGAATTCTATGCATTCACAAAAAGCGCTATAATACGTGATATTTTCTTCATTTATTATTTTTTTTTTCTTTTGAATCATTATAAAGCTCAATGATTTTTCTAGTGTTTTCTTTCTTTTCTTTTTTTTTTTCCTCCTTCCTTTTATTTTGTCTTATATTTCATTTTGTATTTATGTTGCTTTTTTATTTGTTTGTTTTTATTTTGGTTTCTGCGTGTTATTTCCCCTTTTTCTTAAATGAAAGAGGTTTTTTTTTACTTTTTTTGTTTTGCTCTAACGTACACTTCTCGATCGAGTGGGCTTTTCCATTTACCCAGAAGTGTTAGCAATTATACTCCATTTTTGATGCTGTACACTCGATATTCCCATTATTTTAATTCAAAACAAAAAAGATAATTTTGTTTTCCCAATAAACTATGAGGATGGTGGAAATTAACGTTTCTCTCGGCAGGTATTCATTAGCTCTTGGTTTCGTTTTCGTGTTCATCTAAATACCTTCTCCCTGAAAAGTAGTTACACCGATTGGTTATTTCTATGATAGAGACTTGAACCCAGCATCTGGCATTCCGAGACCAAACTCAGTCTGCAACATCAAAACATGGCCTGCTCCTTTCCCATTTTAAGGTTTCAATCATTCTGGTAGTGTCAGCTTAATGTTTCGTAGATCCCTCCCTCACTCCCTGTCTCTATTTCAAGACCTTGAGGCGCGTAGGGTTTTGCGTAGGCTCAGGTCATCTGCCAAATAGTTGCTGGCACGTATGGGTGGAGCGCATATGGAATTGTCCCAGTATGCTGAATCCCTTTTAAACAAACTCCAAACAAACGCTTCCCTGCTACTGCTGTCCTTCCCCTCTCTGCTCCCTTTTATCTGATGTACGTATTAGTTTATTTTGATATTTAATCCTTTGACTCTCGCACCCTATCCACCAACTGCAAAAACTTAACCCTTTGAGTCCCTCACCCTTTTCAGCAGCTTCCTGCAGGTGGCTGGTGGATAGGGTGAGGGATTCAAAGGGTTACATTTTTGCTTTGCTTGCATGGTTGGCAATGCATGATGCTGGTGGACAGGGTGCGGGAGTCAAAGAAATATATCTGCCAGAATCAGTGATCCTCCTTCCCATGTTTTCAGGACGCTCGCCTACTTGTGCAACTCTATATTTTCGATTTCTGATCAACATGCGCTACATTATCTCTTAAGAAAACTAAACAGACAAGCATGCTATTGAAAAACAGACCCATGCGTCCACAGTTGAATCAAATAATGGAAACTTGCTGTGTGTATCTAAGCTAGCGAATATTGATACATATATAGGACAGGATCTCCGGCATGCATATTTGATGTCCTGCATGCGTATACACACTGAGGGGGCTTGGACACTAACAGATCTGGAGAGTAAGTTAAATTGGGAGATAGGGGAAAAAGCTGAATTTACGTCCCTTTGGTGGCAGCTTCTAGAGTTCATTGTGGAGGGACCAGCAGACCTGTAGACCATGTTCTTTTGGGACGTCTTCCATTTTTATGGGCTTTTTGTTAAACGGGCCTTCGCGCAACTGCAGCCTCCCATGTGTTTATATTTATCTATTTATTTGTTTATTTATTTATTTGTTTATTTATTCATTATTTATTTATTATTTATTTATTTACTTATTTATTCATTTATTTATCTATCTATTTATTTATCTATCTATCTATATATTTATCTGTCTATCTATCTACATATCTGTCTGTCTACCAGTCTGTCTGCATGTCTGTCTATCTGTGTGTCTGTCAGTCTATCTACCTATCTGTCTATCTATCTATCTACATATCTGTTTATTTATTTATTCATTCACCCATTCGTTGGTTCGTTTATTTATATTTATTTGTTTAGTCATCCATTTATTTATGTAGATGTTGTTTTTATTGTTTGTTTGTATGCATTATCATACGAATCAGTCGAACATGTGAACGATAGCTTTTTTCTTCTGCAGTTATGTTGTACGATATTCTTTTTCCATCCCCAGTATCTCGAGATCCCAATGCAGGTTATGTACACAACTTTATATAATAAAATGTTTACACTGAAAACAGGGCAAAAGCTATGCACTGCACTCAAGCTGTGTTTATGTACACTGCTTTTTATTTTTATGCAGCTGTTCTAAAAAGACTGCAAAAACCTAAAGAAATGTGATGTATTTTTTTTTCTTCGTGTATTAAAAAAATGCTCAGAAGTTTATCTTAATTCTTAATTTACGTATCTTTGTAAACATTTTAAAGATTGCATGGGAAAAGGATTTGTGTTTAGTTATGCCTACGGAAGAAATGTCGTTTAATGGGTGAGTCAGTGGGTAAAAGCCCCCCCATGGACATGCCCGGGGCTCTTTCGGCATAAGTAGTATCCCCACATTCTGGAAGTTCTGTGCTAGAAATTTCTTGTTTTCTGTCACTCTCTTTGTTTGTTTCTTCTTCCTTTGCTTTCTGTAATTTCTTCCTATCATTTTCTGCTTTGCTGGTCCATTCACCTGTATCATCATCAGGTGCCCTGCCACATGGCGTTGGCGATCATGGACTTCCATCTGTCTCTATCTCTATCTCTCGTTGCCCCTAGCATCTCCCCCACCCTCCTCGTCCCCAGCCACTCTGCAAGTCCGTCCAGCATTTTCTCCCTGGGTCTACCTAGTGCTGTCTTTCCCTCCAGCTTTCCCGTTGTGACCAGGTGCTCCAAATCCCCCTTTCTCATAAAATGGCCTATAAATGTTGCCTGTCTTTTCCTAATCTTCCTTATGAGTGATCTACTTGTGTCTGCCTCCATCAAGACTGTCTCGTGTGTTTCTTTTCTTCATCTGTATGTGTTCTATAAAATCTTTTGTATTTTGTTTTAGGATTGATAATTGGGTACGTGTGTTAAGTGCAAATTTGGCTCTAGGGAGGTGAGATATGCAGAAGCATTTTTAGGTAATTTATGCCCATTTTTATATATGTTTTGTTGTCCTTGGGTATGTTTAAATTTGTATTGAGTTTTTTTGTATCCCCTGTGCGATAAATTGGACGGAGTGGGCGGATTATGTGGGCGAATGCATTGACATGTATATTTAATTTTCTTTTTTTTTTCCTGTTGAAGTTTTGTATGTTTTGAAACGGTTATAGCCCTGATATGGCTCTACGCAGTCGGCTGGGCTTTAAATAACAACAACAACAACAACAACAACAACAGCAACAACAGCAACAACTACAGTGGTTGAAAGGGTCTTCATCTAGTTCTCTTCGTCTTGTTTTATGTCTGTGTTGCTTGGTTGATTTTGTTTCCAATCCTACGATGTGCTGTATGCTTTTTTGTTTGTTTGTTCGTTTTTTGTTTGTCTGTTTGTTTGTTTGTTTTTGCTGCTACAAGAGCGTTCGATGTTTATTGATCAGCAGCAAAGGAAAACATCTTTGGTGTCAGGAGATCCAAAGGCAGATTATTGACGCAACTTCTTCTCGTATAATGCATATATTGTGAACATTGCCGGAGCTGAGTAATGAAACTGTGTGCATAAATAATGGCCTCTTTTTTCATGCAGCCATTTTGGACCCGCAGCCATTGGTCTGTTATGTTTTCTTTTCATATTTTGTTTCGTGTTTCTTTGTTTCTTTTTTTTTATATTATTACTTTCTGTCTGACTTTTCTTTTATTGACTCGTTATTTCTTGCTGTTTGGCTTTATGTTTGTTTAAAGCATGACAGATTGTTTTTGTTTCTTTTCGTCTGTCTGTCTGTCTACCTATCTTTGTTTTTTTTCTGTTTTTTTCTGTCTTCCTATATGTCTTTGTTTTTTTCTTTCTGTTTGTGTGTGTGTGTGTGTGTGTGTGTGTGTGTGTGTGTGTGTGTGTGTGTGTGTGTGTGTGTGTGTGTGTGTGTGTGTGTGTGTGTGTGTGTGTGTGTGTGTGTGTGTGTGTGTGTGTGTTTCCGTGCATTCCCTCTTCACCCCTCCCTTTTATTTTGTTTTTCTCTTTTATTATAAAACAGTATTTGTTAAGATGAGTTTTATTTTCTGTTATGTTTTGCGTTCTTGGCTTTCAACTCCGACGTGCACTCATCATACAAGGGTTAGGTCGTCAAACACATTTTTTTCGAGAGATAACCACGTTAGCTGTTTTCGATTTTCCATAAATATTCCAACGCTGACATGGCTAACAAGATCTTTAACATGCATATTTAATTGTCTACATATGTATGCACACAGAGGGGGTTCACGCACTAAGAGATCTACAGATTAAACTGACCGGCCAGATGGTAAAAATCTGAATGTCTCTCTGGTGGGTGGCATCTAGGATGCATTGTGATGAGACCAATGTCCTTGGAGCCCTTGACATTTTACAGACTTTTTGTCAGGCAATCTTTGGAGGGAAACAGAGCACCAGGTAGACCCAGGGAGAAAATATTGGACGGACTTGCAGAGTGACTGAAGACAGAGAGGGTGGAAGTGGTGCTTGCGGCAACAAGGGATAGAAACAGATGGAAGGCATGATCGCCAATGCCATGTGGCAAGGCACTTTGATGATGATGAATCTTTGTACAAGCCTACCCGCCTGTTTTATGTTGCTGTTTCTTTAAAAAGAAAAGGCGATGTAGATGGATCGGGCATATCATCGGAAAGGAGCAAGGTAACATCACTGGATTTGCCCTTCACTGGACACCAGAAAGAAGATGAGTTAGAGGAAGACCCAACAACAACTTGCGATGAACAACAGAAGGAAACCTTAAAGGCCCTGAATAACATTTGGGATACTGTAAGGAGGCTTTTTGTTTGTTTGCTTTTTTTTTCAAATCATTTCAGCCTATTAACCCTTTGGCTCCCAGGCCCTGTCCACCAGCATACTGCATTGTCAACTATGCTAGCAAAGAAAAAGTCTTTTCTATCACTCTCTTTGTTTCTGTCTTCTTCCTTTGTTTTTTGTCATGTCTTCCAATCATTTTCTGCCTTGCTGGTCCATTCACCTGTATGTGTTCGATGAAGTCTTACGTACTTTCTCTTGGGATTGATAATTGGGTACATGTATTAAGTTGGATTTTGGGAGGTGATATATGCAGAAGCAATTTTTGGTATTTATGCCCGTTTTGATATATGTTTTGGTGTCCTTATGTATCCCATGTGCGATAAATTGGACGGAGTGGTCAACGCCGGGGGCATGTCCTCGGATTATGTGCGCAAGTGCATTCATATGTGTACTTATTGTTTTTTTCTTTTTTTCTGTTGACGTTTTGGCTCTAGGGAGGTGAGATATGCAGAAGCAATTTTAGGTAATTTATGCCCATTTTTATATATGTTTTGTTGTCCTTGGGTATGTTTAAATTTGTATTCAGGTGTATTTTTTATATTCTCCTGTGCGATAAATTGGACGGAGTGGGCGGATTATGTGGGCGAATGCATTGATATGTGTACTTAATTTTCTTTTTTTTTTTTTTTCCTGTTGACGTTTTGTATGTTTTGAAGCGGTTATAGCCCTGATATGGCTCTACGAAGTCGGCTGGGCTTTAAACAACAATAACATAACATAACAAGCATAAAAAGAAAGTTGCCAAGGCAAGAATAGCTACTCAATCTCCACTGGCCAGCTTGCAGGTTCGATAATAGACAGTGTGGCCTGCAGATTAATTCTTTCACTCCCTGTCTCATGTGGAAATGAAAGCTCTAAGGGTTACCTGTCTCTGGCAGGTTACAATTTGACCATGCGTGTGATTGGCATTACCGGTGACACGCAAAGACCTTGGGAAATGTTCAAGCACCCATGTTGTTATAAATGGGATCATGGGATGTGACTTGTGGTGTTCTGAGTGTATCTGAAAAAAATGAGTTAATGGACTTCCATCCTCTGTCCATTCTTCTTACTTTCTACCTCCCACTCTGCTGTCACTCCGTTCGCTTTTGTATCAATGCTCCATTGATCTGAATGAACCTCTGGTAAAAGCCTCCTCACTGGGGATAAGTAGGAAAACCGCTACCACAGAACAAGATTCTTCAACCACTGCAAGGCAAATTGCTACATATATAAGCGGACTTGGGGCAGATAACATGTGAATGATGAATCACCATCTGTCCTGTGAGTGGGAGAATGGAACGGAACCTACAGTTTCTCCAGTATGTCTTTATAAAAGGAGGAAATGGATTTCTCCCTCTCATTTCTGATTTAAAAAGAAAAACAACCAGTTCTTCTTCTTCTTCTTCTTCTTTCTTCTTCTTCTCTTCTTCTTCTTCTTCTTCTTCTTCTTCTTCTTCTTCTTCTTCTTCTTCTTCTTCTTCTTCTTCTTCTTCTTCTTCTTCTCTTCTCTCCTCCTCCTCCCCCTCCTCCTTCTTTTATCTATCTATCCATCTATCTATCTATCTATCTATCTATCTATCTATCTATCTATCTAACTAACTAACTAACTAACTTACCAACTAACTAGATAACTAACTACCTAACTAAATGACTAAATAACTGAATATCTAACTAAACTAAACTAAACTAAACTAAACTAAACTAAACTAAACGAAAGGAAAGGAAAGGAACTGAAACGAAACGAAACGAAGCTAACTAACTAACTAAGCATTAAAAAAGAAAGTCACTAACGCAGGAATAACTACACAATCCCCAGTAGCCAGCTTGCAAATTAAATAATAGACAGTGTGGACTACAGATTAATTCTTTCACTCACTGTCTCATATGGAAATGAAAGCTTTAAGGGTTACCTGTCTCTGGCAGGTTACAATTTGACCATGCGTGTGATTGGCATTACCGGTGACACACAAAGACCTTGGGAAATGTTCAAGCACCCATGTTATAAAGGGAATCATCGGTTGTGACTTACGGTGTTCTGAGTGTATCTGAAAAAAGTGAATTAATGGACTTCCATCTTCTGTCCATTCTTCTTACTTTCTGCCTCACACTCTGCTGTCACTCTGTTCGCTTTTGTATCAATTCTCCATTGACCTGAATGAACCTCTGGTAAAAGCCTCCTCACTGGGGATAAATAGGAAAACCGCTACCACAGAACGAGATTCTTCAACCATGGCAATGCACATTGCTACAAATATAAGTGGACTTGGGACTGATACCTTGTGAATGCTGAAGCACCATATTTCCTATGAGTGGGAACATGGAACGGAAACTACAGTTTCGTCCAGTGTGTCTTTATAAAAGGAGGAAATGAATTTCTCGTCTCATTTCTGATTTAAAAAGAAAAACAAACAGTTCTTCTTCTTTTTCTTCTTTTTCTTCTTCTTCTTCTTCTTCTTCTTCTCCTCCTCTCTTCTTCTATCTATCTATCCATCCATCTATCTATCTATCTATCTATCTATCTATCTATCTATCTATCTATCTATCTATCTATCTATCGATCGATCTATCTATCTATCTATCTATCTATCTATCTAACTAACTAACTAACTTACTAAATAAATAAATAACTTACTAACTAACTAACAAAATAACTAACTGAATAACTAAATAACTAAATAGCTGAAATAACTAACTAAACTAAACTAAACTAAACTAAACATAAACTAAACTAAACTAAACTGAACTAAACTAAACTAAAACTAAACAAAACTAAACTAAACTAAACTAAACTAAACTAAACTAAACTAAACTAAACTAAACTAAACTAAACTAAACTAAACTAACTAAACCAAACTAAACTAAACTGAACTAAACTAAACTAAACTAAAATAAACTAAACTAAACTAAACTAAACTAAACTAAACTAAACTAAACTAATAAACTAAACTAAACGAAACGAAACGAAACGAAACGAAACGAAAACGAAACGAAACTAACTAACTAAGCATTAAAAAAGAAAGTCACTAACGCAGGAATAACTACACGATCCCCACCGGCCAGCTTGCAAGTCGGATAATAGACAGTGTGGTCTGCAGATTAATTCTTTCACTCCCTGTCTCATGTGGAAATGAAAGCTTTAAGAGTTACCTGTCTCTGGCAGGTTAGAATTTGACCATGCGTGTGATTGGCATTGCCGGTGACACGTAAAGACCTTGGGAAATGTTCAAGCACCCATGTTGTTATAAATGGGATCATGGGAAGTGACCTGCGGTGTTCTGAGTGTATCTGAAAAAAAGTGAATTAATGGACTTCCATCCTCTGTCCATTCTTCTTACTTTCTGCCTCACACTCTGCTGTCACTCCGTTCGCTTTTGTATCAATGCTCCATTGACCTGAATGAACCTCTGGTAAAAGCCTCCTCACTGGGGATAAATAGGAAAACCGCTACCACAAAACGAGATTCTTCAACCACTGCAAAGCAGATTGCTACATATATAAGTGGACTTGGGGCAGATGACTTGTGAATGCTGAAGCACCATCTCTCCTGTGAGTGGGAACATGGAACGGAACCTACAGTTTCCCCAGCATATCTTTATAAAAGGAAGAAATGGCTTTCTCCGTCTCATTTCTACGTTTCTTCTTCTTCTTCTTCTTCTTCTTCTTCTTCTTCTTCTTCTTCTTCTTCTTCTTCTTCTTCTTCTTCTTCTTCTTCTTCTTCTTCTTCTCCTCCCTCTTCTTCTTCTTAATCACCACCTTCTTCTTCATCACCACCTTCTTCTTCATCACCACCACCTTTTTCTTCTTCTTCTTCTCTTCCGTGGCGTGCTCCATCCAGGACGTAGCCGATCATGCTCCGCCATTCACTTCTGTCCTCCGTTCTTCTGACAAACGCATTTACTCTTGACTTCATGTTCTGTTTACCTGCAGTTCACTACTGTCGAAGCTTCCCATTTCTGTTTGCTCTTGTTTGCTGTTACTTGTTCTCTTTTTGATTTGGGCTTGCCTTATAAATTCATATCTGTCATTATGATCGATTCTCCTATATTTGCTATATCTTAATCTACTGAGGCATTCTAGATCGTTACTAATGTTTCTGCCTTTTCCTTTTTTTTATTTGTCTGATATTTTTTTCTGCTTATTCATTCGTTTTTGGATTTTTAGCTCTTCTAATTTGTGTGAGTAGAGAAGCAATCTATGTATATACATGTGAGTGTGTATATATACATATACATATATATATATATATGTATATGCATTTATGTATATACATATCTCTGCGTGTGTGTGTGTCTGTATCTGTGTGTTTGTGTGTGTGTGTGCGTGTGTGTAAGTGCTCAAGCACCCTCTTTGCTGCTGTCAGTGGGGAACATGGTACTTATCCTACACTGTCCTCGATTATATCTTTGGTGGATGGCTCTTGATACGAGGAAATCCTATCGGCCGAGCCCCCCACCCCCACCCCCCCCCACCCCCGACAATTATCTGAGATGCGGGCTCTTAGAACCCCATGCATGAAAGAGACTAAAGTGAGACTGTCGTTTACACAATGACAAAATCACTCACTCAACCCAACCGCTGGACCCCCCCGTTTCAATTACCTAAGATACGCACCGATGAAACTGCCTTGACAGATGGATGCTTTCCAATGGAACCTCGTTAAAAAGAAAAGTTCAAAGTGTACTCATTTCTAATTACGGAGTCTGTCTTATTGTTCTTCGTGACTACCTCCCCTTGTCAAGAAAGTGATCAGTGGCGTGTCCGCTCCGTTTCTTTGGATATGGCGGCCGTTTCACAAGCTGTGTTGAGAAGCGAGTAAATGGTTTTCCATTTCCTGTTCTTTTCTTCTAAGTTTTAGCCTCTCACACTGCTGTTACTCCATTTACTTTCACCTTAATATCCATTCTCTTGAATTAACCTAGAATAAAAGCTCTTTTATTGGGATTCCTGTTTATGGCAGTTTCTTTTCTTCTCTGTCTCATTTATGAGTTTTGTGCCCATTTTCCGTCGTCTTAATAGTCCAGTCACCAGCATTTCACCCTCATAGAAGTTTCCAATTCTTGTTTACATTTCCCACATGTCGATTGCATCTTTAGTTGGGTTTATCTCATGCATTCACAAGTTCATGAATGGGCCATTAGCATACATTTAACTCCAACGCGAGTTTTCTAAATCAGTACTGAAATATCTACAGTTTCCTGTTTTTCTTCTACTTTGTCTGAATCTAACTTTTTCTGGACTATTTATTCCTCTAGAATCAAAGGTTAAGCAACTATCTTGTTCGTGCTCAAACACATTTTTTTTTGTTTTGATGGGAACTAGAAAACATCGCATGCCATTCTGTGAGTACCATTTATTTTCAGAAGCCAGTAAAAGAATCAGGAAAATTATACATCCTCTCTGTGCTTTTAAAAATGTTCTCTGTGCTTATTTAGCATACACACGGGCTGGAACAACGAGAAACTCAATTACCAGCTGCAACTCCACATGGCAAAATTGAGTGTCCTGTCTTGGAGTTCCGAAGAAGTGTGAGTTGTTAAGTCTACAGAGTCTTCGAGTTCTGAAGAAGCGTCAGTTGTCAAGTATACCGTCTTCGAGTTCTGAAGAAGTGTGAGTTGTGAAGTATAGTCTTCGAATTCTGAGGAAGTGTCAGTTGTCAAGTATACAGTGTCTTCGAGTTCTGAAGAAGTGTGAGTTGTAAACTATACAGAGTCTTCGAGTTTGAAGAAGTGTGAGTTGTCAGGTATACAGTGTCTTCGAGTTTGAAGAAGTGTGAGTTGTGAAGTATACGGTGTCTTCGAGTTCTGAAGAAGACTCGGTTTTCAAGTATACAGTGTCTTCGAGTTCTGAAGAAGTGTCAGTTGTCAAGTGTACAGTGTCTTCGAGTTCTGAAGAAGTGTGGGTTGCCAAGTATACAGTGTCTTCGAGTTCTGGAGAAGTGTGAGTTGTCAAGTATACAGTGTCTTTGAGTTTTGAAGAAGTGTCAGTTGTCAAGTATACAGAATCTTCGAGTTCTGAAGAAGTGTCAGTTGTCAAGTATACAGTATCTTCGAGTTCTGAAGAAGTGTGAATTGTCAAGTATACATGTACAGTATCTATTGATCAAATGCCAGCTTTGTTGGACAGGAGACGTCCTTATGGAAGACGACCCCATCCCAAAGATTTTTTCCGTACGGGGAGCTAAATCAAGAACACCACGACCAGGGATGACTACTAGAACGATGCACAAATTCAAATCTGAATGCCAGCTTCATCAGCTTTGTTATCAACATCACCAACTGGGAAAGCAATCCAAATCAAGTGTGACTGCCACATTCAAACAAACAGGAACCAGAAAGAAAAAACACAACACGGAAAAATCAGAACGCGTATTTCATACAACGAGATAAGACAGATGCAAATTTTCGGCCATCTGGCCTTTGGGAAGCTTAGATGTAAGGTCACAAATGAACAAACACCAAATACAAACATGAACAAACATCAAATACAAACATGAACAAACATCAAATACAAACATGAACAAAGCAATACAAAAAATGAACAAACACAAAATACAAAAAATGAACAAACATCAAATACAAAATAAACAAACACCAAATACAAAAAATGAACAAACATCAATACAAAAATGAACAAACACCAAATACAAAAAAATGAACAAACACCAAATACAAAAATAAACAAACACCAAATACAAAAAAAATTGAACAAATACCAAACAAAAAAAATGAACAAACACCAAATACAAAAAATGAACAAACACCAAATACAAAAAAATGAACAAACATCAAGCACAAAAATAAACAAACACCAAATACAAAAAAAAAATGAACAAACACCAAATACAAAAAAATGAACAAACACCAAATACAAAAAAATGAACAAACACCAAATACAAAAAAATGAACAAACACCAAACAAAAAATGAACAAACACCAAATACAAAAAATGAACAAACACCAAATACAAAAAAATGAACAAACCCCAAAATACAAAAAATGAACAAACACCAAAACAAAAAATGAAAAACACAAAAATACAAAAAATGAAAAAAACACAAAAATAACAAAAAATGAAAAAACACACAAATTCAAAAAATGAACAAACACCAAATACAAAAAATGAACAAACACCAAATACAAAAAATGAACAAACACAAAAAAATGACAACACCAATACAAAAAATGAACAAACACCAATACAAAAAATGAACAAAACCAATACAAAAAATGAACAAACACCAAATACAAAAAATGAACAAACACCAAATACAAAAAATGAACAAACACCAAATGCAAAAAATGAACAAACACCAAATACAAAAAAGAGCTTTGTCTGCATCAGAATAAGCTTGCGACACCAATGCACACAGACCACAATCACATTTAAGCGGCTCAGAACAACTGCTGTTGAACAAAAGAGGGTCTGGATGATGGAGGATCTAAGACCACAGGAGTCTTCTTTCATGCCAAATCTGCGAAAACCAAGCACTTCTAAAACTGGTCTTGTATCAAGCATTGAGACCCATACCAGGCAATCAGGGTTAGTTGCCTGCCCAATCACAACGGGAAAGTCTATCATCATCATCATCATCACCACCACCAATAAGGTCTCATTTCCTGTCCTGTCTTCTTTGTTCTTCCCGTTGCCCATTACATTTTAATGCTCCATTTAACTTTATGTCTCTCCAATGAATACCTCCTTGCAACCATTACGGCCGTTTCCTGCATATTCACCTCTGTCTCATTTCCGATGCTCTGATTCATTCAGTTATGTCTAAATGCTCTTTTCTTCCGCATTTCTCCTCAGTAGAGCTTTCCGGTTGCCGTTTCCGCTCGTTTATGTCTATTCCTCAGTTTGTGATTTGTGGACCATTTTCTTAATATGTATTTGCTTCTGAATTAATGTTCTAGTCATTGTAAATCCTCTTTGCTACTTTTCCAATTTTCCTCCTTTTTAGTCCGGTATTTGACTCTGGTCTTTCTGAACCTTTTTCGTTTTGCTTTAACCTTTTGGATCCTGCACCCTGTCCACCAAATGCAAAAACTTAACCCTTCGACTCCCTCACCCTATCCATCAGCTTCCTGCAGATGTTTTCTTTTTAATCTCCTGTGCGATAAATTGGACGGAGTGGTCAACGCCAGGGGCATCTGCTTAGATTATGTGCGTGAATGTACTGATATATGTACTTAATTTTTTTTCCTTTGTTTTTCTTTTTTTCCTGTTGAAATATTGTGTATGTCTTGAAACGGTTATAGCCCTGATACGGCTGTACGCAGTCACCTGGGCTTTAAACAAAAATAAGAGTAATAGTGTGCCTAAATGGTTTGATTATTCATAACGGCACTTTTTTTTCATGAGTTCATCTCGTTTACCGTTTAGAACGAAGGTTAATTAGGGAAAAAAAAAGAAATCTTTGCTTACATGTTGTTGTTTGTTTGCTTTTATTTTATCCCTTTTTTGTTTGCTCGTTTTTGATGTGTATAAGTGGTTTGATTATTTCTAATGCTACTTTTCATCATGGATTTATCTCTTTCACCGTTTAGAGCGAAGGCTGGCTAGGAAAATAATAATTCTGTTATTTCTTGTTTGTTTGTTTTCTTGCTTTATTTTTTTTTTCGTTAGCTCGTTTTTCGTGTGCATAAGTGGTTTGATTATTCGTAACCGTACTTTTTTCATGAATTTATCTCCTTCACCATTTAGGGCGAATGCAGGCAAAGGGGAAAATATTCTTTGTATACTTAACGACCTTTGAAATGAAGAATTTAGTCTTTGCCTTGCCTTGCCTTGCCTTGCCTTGCCTTGTCTTGCCTTGCCTTGTCTTGCCTTGCCTTGCCTTGCCTTGCCTGCTTGCCTTCTTGCCTTGCCTTGTGTTGTGTTGGCTTGTCTTGTGTTGTTAAGTGTTGTCTTGTGTTGTTTTGTTTTGTCTTGTTTTGTTTGTTTGTTTGGTTTGGTTTGGTTGTTTGGTTTGGTTTGGTTTGGTTTGGTTTGGTTTGGTTTGGTTTGGTTTTGTTCTGTTCTGTTCTGTTCTGTTTTGTTTTGTTTTGTCTTGTCCTACCATGCCCTGTCCTGTCTTGTCGTGTCGGCCTTGTACTGTTATCTTTTGTATTATATTGCCGTCTACCGTCTTGTATGTCCCAGAGGTGCCCGCCCTGGTAACACAGATATATATCGCTATTCAATCTGTCTGTGCCACCAAATCTGATATCTTCCATTCTGACAAAAAGCCTTTGCTCAACATGATAATGGTTTAAGACTTGTTTTGCCGCTGCTGTTGTTGTTGTTGTTGTGGTGATGGTGGTGGTGGTGATGGTGGTAGTTGTCATTTCGTTTTAACCCAACTGTTCATGATATGGCATGGTGCAATATGATATATGTATACATTATATGCTTATACAAATCAAACCAAAGCATTTGCCTACCAACATATACGCTCACACATCTGCATACATACACCTGCACACGATCACAGTCCTTAAAGCATAGTAAACACACTCGCTGGTGGGTAGGGTGGGCAGAAGTAACAGAAAATGAGCATTGTTCTTATCCATGTGTATATGGTCATGCACATGTTCTTGAGTAATCATGCAAAATCGATTTCTTATTGTTAATGGCTGCTACTTAAAACTGAAATATTCATAACAATCATAAATAGTCTATGTATGCATTGTGTCAGTGCTGTTACTCAAGGCAAACTGGTTTGGTTTGGGAGCTACTGGAAGGTAAATTGCATTATTTTCTAGTTGTTGTTGTTGTTCCTGTTGTCATTGTTTTTAATCTTTCTCTCATTCACACTTGCATTTATTTTTTTATCCTGCCCCTGATCAATCTCTACACGTTTTCTATTTTTTTAATTGTATGGAACAACAAATACCCAGCAAAACAAATCATACATAATGTTAAAAACATGTTCATATTCATCAAACATTCGTGTGCATTACATATTAAGCAGAAGAAAAGTATTAACGATACTGACAGAATTTATGTCAAAAAAAAAAATCTCAGTTTTAAGATTTCAGGGGAAAATTTCAAGTGGAATAATATCTGATACAGTGAAAATACCCCCCATGAACTTTCAACAATATGTATACCTACTATTGTTTTGTAGCAAACCAATCATTTTCAGGTTTGATGTGAGTCATGTTCATTAATGCTATGTGTTTTTCAGTGTCAAAACTGTTTTACATGCCTTTCAACTAAACAACTAAACTGATACATTGTGTAGTCTCTTAATGTTTGCACTTTGTAAATTACCTAATGTTGCATGCAACTTAACCCTTTGACTCCCGTACACTGTCCACCTGGATCCTGAATTGTCAACCATGCTAGCAAAGCATAAACTTAACACTTTGATTCTCTCACCCTATCCATATCTTCCTGCAGGAAATTGGTGGAGAGGGTGAAGGAGTCAAAGAGTTAAATTTTTGCAGCTGGTGGATAGGGCGCGGGAGTCATAGGGTTAACTGAGTCTAAGATGGTGTCTCATTGGAAATTAGTGTCATACCCAAACATTACAATCTTTTCGATGATATGTAATCAGGTAACATAAGAATAAACATTATTCGAGATTGTTCTGAGGTGCTTCAAAACAGCTGGCATTACTGTACAATGTACAATCCTAAAACATATTTATCAAGAAAAATTATCAAGACATGGCCAGCTCATGGGTTTATGCGCAGGCTTAAGGCATGTGCCACGGTCACCATACACGTGGCACCTGTGATGTAAGTGCATATGGAATTCGTTCCGAGCGCGGTGACGTCATCTTGAAAAACTAAGATTGAAAGCTAAAACAAATGTTGGAAACAATTCTCTTCACTTCTATAAAGAAAAAGCCCAACATATCGTTTGTATTAATCATTTTCATTGAAAATTTGTTGTCTGTATATTTTGCGTTGATCTGTTTTGAAATCGTTTGATTTTTTTATTTCCTTCTTCTTTTAAAGTTTTGTTAAATGTTTTAATCCATTTAAATCCACCTCCGTACTTAACAACTCCCACGCAAACTCTCCCTTAGCCACTGTCTGCCATAATCTCTTTCCATGCCAGACAAGTTCCTCTTCAAAATGTCAATCTTAACTTCTCTACGACTCCTTCTCTCCTTTTGGAAAAAAGGAGGTTACTTCATATCAAACGAAGAGGTCTCTCCGTCTCTGTCTTTGTCTTTGTCTGTCTGTCTGTCTGTCTGTCTGTCTGTCTCTTCCTCTCTTTCTTTCTCTCTATCTCTTTCTTTCTTTCTCTCTCTCTATATCCCTCTTTTTTTCCTTTGCTCTCTCTCTCTCTCTCTCTCTCTCTCTCTCTCTCTCTCTCTCTCTCTCTCTCTCTCTCTCTCTCTCTGTGCGTGTGTGTGTCTTTTTCTCTTTGCCTGTGTGTCTGTCTCTCGATGTGTCTCTCTATTTGTTTCTCTATGTGTCTCTGTGTCTCTCTTCTCTCTGTCTCTGTCTGTCTCTCTCTTCTCTGTCTGTCCTTGTCCTGTCTGTCTCATCTTGTCTTTGTCTGTGTGTCCTTCTGTTATTGTCTCTGTCTGTCTTCTTCTGTCTTTTCTCTCTCTCTCTCTCTCTCTCTCGCTTATTCTCTCCCCTGTGTCGCTGACTTCACCGAATAAGCATCACTTTAAATTGCACAGTGGAAATCCATGTGT
>JAPXFY010000021.1:39489069-39491569 GCA_030674185.1 Monoplex corrugatus | reverse complement strand
AGAGAGAGATAGAGAGAGGAGAGAGAGAGAACGACAGAGAGAGAAAGAGAGAGAGAAAGAGAGAGAAATAGAGAGAGAGAGAGAATGAGAGTTTGAGAGACAGACAGACAGACAGAGACACAGACAGATACACAGATGCAGTGAGAGAGAGAGAAAGAGAGAGAGAGTACAAACAAGAGAGAGAGAGAGAGAGATGAAATGTATGAAATAATACTTTATTCTAAAACTTTATAGATATTTATATATAGGCCAGCTCATTTATCTGCCTTTGCTAATCTCCTTAAGTTAAACAGTAGAAAATATGTGATCGCAGAAGAAAAAACAATTTCATAGTCAAGAAAAAATATGTAAATAAACAACAACAAAATACACAACACACTCACACATCCACACTACACCAACCAACAAACAAACAAACCCATACACACATACAATTACAGAAACGGAGACACGCGCACACACATACACACACACGTGCCCGCGCACCACGCGCGACGGCCCGCACGTACACATGCACATTTCCACCCAAACACGCGTGCGTGCGCGCATACATGCACACACATATAAACATATTTTTTTCTTTCTTCTCTCTTCTTTCTCTTCTTTCTTCTTTCTTTCTTTCGTTCTTGTTTTGCTTCTTTCTTTCTTTCTTTTTTCTTTCTTTCTTTCTATCTTTCGTTCTTGTTTCGTTCGTTCTTTTTTTTTTTTAATCTTTGTTTCTTTTCTGTCCTTCTTTCTTTCTTTCTTTCTTTTATTTATTTTTATTTTTATTTATTTATTTTTTGCTTTACCTTCAAGTACTCATTCATCATCGACATCGTGTTCCATGAGAATAATATGGGTTTTCATGCCGATTTCTATACCTGAATTCACCTCCACCACCATCATCAGCTTTACCACCACTGCCACCGACATCACCATACTACCTCCACCATCCCACGTCACCATACCACATACCACCCATCGTCACCAACATTGCCATCATTTCACCACATATAACTCACCTCGCCATAGCATAAGTCACCAACTAAACACTGCCACCTAAAACTACCACACCACCACCATCATCATCAACATCACATCTTCGCCGTATCGTCGCTGTCATCATATCACCACTCCCATCTCACTACATCAACACTGTCAAACCGCCATCTACTGCCTCACACAACATCACCACAACCACAATACACCACCACCACCACACAATTCATATCACTATGCATTCATCTCACTCATTCGTGTCGTAGTCGTACGTACGTGTATCATTATTACCACTCAACATCGTCATATATACAACAGTCAATACCAGAACAATTAGCACCATGCACCACAAGCATCACCACAACCATCAGAATTATCACCACCACCACCACCACAATTACTATTGCTACTACTGCTATTACTACTGCTGCTACTGCTACTACTGCTGCTGCTGCTACTACTACTGCTGCTACGACTATTACCACTACTATTACACATGCATATATACAGAGAGAGAGAGAGAGAGAGAGAGAGAGAGAGAGAGAGAAGAAGAGACAGACAGACAGAAGACAGAGACAAACAGAGATAGAGATAGACAGACAGGCAGACAGACAGAAGACAGACAGAAAAATAGAGATTTCCGCCAGCACGCACACAAACACACATTATCATCATCATCATCATCAGGTGCCTTGCCGCATGGCGTTGGCAATCATGGACTTCCATCAGTCTCTATCTCTTGTTGCCTCAAGCATCTCTTCCACCCTCTTTGTCTCCAGCCACGCTGCAAGTCCGTCTAGTATTTCTCCCTGGGTCTACCTGGTGCTCTCTTTCCCGCCTGCTTTACTGTTGTGACCAGGTGCTCCAATTCCCCTTTCCTCATAAATGGCTTATAAATGTTTCCTGTCTTTTCCTAATCTTCTTTATGAATGATTTTCTTTTGTCTGCCTCCATCAAGACTGTCTCGTTTGTTTTCTTTGCTGTCCATGGAACTCTCAACATTCTTCTTAAAACCACATCTCGACCGCCTCAATCTTGTTTTGGCTTTGCTTGTTGACTGTCCACGCCTCACAACCGTATAACAGTATTGGTTCTATATATCACTCAACAACTCTCTTACTGATGTTAATTGATAGACATTTGTTGGTAAGAATGCTTTTCATCTTCTTCAATGCTGTTTTGGCTAGGCCGATTCTGCCGGCTATTTCTGATGTGTATCTGCCGTCTGATGAAATGATCGTTCCCAGGTATTTAAACTTATCAACCTGTCGTAAGGTTGTGCCGTTTGCTGTTATTTTGCATGAGGGGATTTATTTTTTTCTGATGATCATCATGACTTCAGTCTTCCTGCTGTTTAGTTCCAAGCCCTTACCTTTGCTTTCTATTTCTAGTATATTCACAAGGTTTTGTAGGTCCTTTCATTTTCTGCAATTAGCACTGTGTCATCTTCGTATCGAATGTTGTTTTTCATTTTCCTCCAACCTTTAATCCACCTTCTTCCTCTAGGTTTCTCATGATG
>JAPXFY010000021.1:39481569-39484069 GCA_030674185.1 Monoplex corrugatus | reverse complement strand
CTACCTGGTGCTTTCTTTCCCCCAGTTTCCTGTTGTGACTAGGTGCACTAATTTCTCTGGCCTCATAAAATGTCCTCTAAATGTTGCTTGTCTTGTCATAATCTTCTTCATTAATGTTCTTCTTGTGTCTGCTTCCTTCAAGACTGTCTCCTCTTAATCATATCAGTGTCTGGTTGCTTCTGGAAACACTCAGCATGCATACCCGCCGAAGGCAAAGTATGAAGGCAGTGCAGAAACAAGTCGTCTGAAAAGTGTAGGCCAAAGAACGTGTATACACATCATCATCATCATCATCATCATCATCATCATCATCATCATCATCATCATCATCATCATCATCATCATCATCATCATCTGCCCTGCCGCAAGGCGTTGGCGATCATGGCCCTCCATACGAATCTAACCCCCGTCCCTGCAAATACATCTCCCACCCTCTCTGTCTTCAGCCACACTGCTAGTCTCCCTGGGTCTACCTGGTGCCCTCTTTCCCTCCAGAAACACTACATTTGCAAAAATTCGGAACACATAAAAATTTACGCTGAACCGTGTTCTGCCAATTATGTGCCACAGCATTTCGTATGTTTGAAAGAGATCAGTCCATATTTTCCAATGAATTAAATCTTTACTGATAAAAGTACATTGACCTTACCAGTGTCAGGACACAAACACACACCCTCACACACACACACACACACACACACAACACACACACACACACACACACACACACACACACACACAACATATATATATATAAACGCACACACACACACACACACACACACACACACACCTATACACGCACATACACACATACGCACGCGCGCTCACACACACACACACACCCCTCGTGCGTGCACACAAAAATACACATGGTTGTTTCTTTGTTTACTTACGTTTCCTCTCTCTCTCTCTCTCTCTCGTCTCTGTCTCTCTCTCTCTCTCTCTCTGTCTCTCTGTCTCCTCTCTCTCTCTCTCTGTCTGTCTCTGTCCTCTGTCTCTCTGTCTTTGTCTCTCTCTGTCTCTCTGTCTCTCTCTCTTCCTCGCTGTCTCTCTCTCTCTGCTCTCTCTCTCTGTCGTCTCTTCTCTCTCTCTTCTCTTTCTTTCTCCTCTCTCTTTCTCTTTCCTGTCTCTTCTCTCTGTCTCTCTCTTTCTCTCTCTCTCTCCTCCTCTTTCTCTCTGTGCTCTCTCTTACTCTCTCTGTCTCTTCTTCTCTGTCTCTCTGTCTCTTTCTCTCTCTCTCTCTCTCTCTCTCTCTCTCTCTCTCTCTCTCTCTCTCTCTCTCTCTCTAGCTGTAAAGTACTCACTAATCATCAGCATTGTGCTCCATGACAATAAAATCACTTTTCATTCTTTTTTTAATTCCTTGAGAGGAAGTATCGCAGTTCTGTGAGATCGCATGTCTCAGAAGTGCTTCGGGCAAAATCAGGAGTGACATGATCAGAGAAACGATTAGATCAGAACCGATTGGAAACCCAAGAGACGTCTGTAACAGTGCTTGTTAATCAGACACCACAACGGCTCGAATGGTTTTAACCTTTTGACTCCGGCACCATGTCCAACAACCTGCAAAAAACACTTAACCCTTTGACTCCCTTTTTTCCTCAAGAAGCTGGTGGATAGGGTGAGCGAGTCAAAGGGTTATGTTTTTTTGTTGCTTTACTAGTTATACGGCTGCGAGGCATGGACAATGAAGAAAGAGGATGAAAGACGAGTGGAAGCAGCAGAGCTGTGGTTTTACCGAAGACTGCTGAGGGTCAAATGGACGGATAGGCGCTCAAATGAAAGCATACTGAATGAGTTGGGTACTACACGCAAGCTTCTAGTACTCATACAACGGAGGAAACTGAAATATGTTGGACACGCAATCCGTAATGAGAGAACAGACTTGATGTCCACTGTCCTCCAAGGTAAAGTGGAAGGAAAGAGAAACAGAGGACGGCCACCTGCATCACTTGCTAGAAACATCACAAACATCAGTGGCAAGAAACTCCAGGAGGTGGTCAGACTTAGCCAAGATCGAGAGTGCTGGAGGCAACTTGTGAGGACATCATGTGCAGCGGCCAACACTGTTCCCGGTGACGCCGACAGGTGAGACAGGTGAGACTAGCCATGGTCGACAATACAGGATGCTGGTGGACAGGGTGCCGGAGCCAAAAGAGTTAACCACTTGAGCAAGGATACTTGTCGACCAGTCAGCCCTTTTATCTTACAACATCAGACACTCGGGGTTTTTTGTTTTATTTTGTTTGTTTGTTTGTTTGTTTGTTGTTGTTTGTTTGTTTGTTTGTTTGTTTGTTGTTGTTCGTTTTTTTTCTTTCTTTTTTTTTCAAAATCAGAGGAAAACCATTGTGGCGCTGGCTCAATGAAATGACAGACACACTGCACATCTACAGAAAGATTCCACACCAGGGTTGCCATCTCACTGCAGACCAACAGTTTCATCTCCCCACGACACTGCAGGCTACAGACGGACAGCAAATAATGATAATGCTGCCTG
>JAPXFY010000021.1:39474069-39479069 GCA_030674185.1 Monoplex corrugatus | reverse complement strand
TTTTTTTCCTAATCTTCTTTATCAATGATCTTCTTGTGTCTGCCTCCATCAAGACTGTCTCGTTTGTTTTCTTTGCTATCCGTGAAACTTTCAACATTCTTCTTAGAAACCACTTTTCGGCTGCCTCAATCTTGTTCTGACTTTGCGTGTTGATTGTCTACGCCTCAAAACCGTCTAACAGTATCGGTTCTATGTAACATTCAAGAACTCTCTTCCTGATGTTAATTGATAGACATTTCTTGGTAAGAATGTTTTTCATCTTCTTGAATGCTGTTTTGGCTTGGCCTATTCTGCTGGCTATTTCTGATGTGCATCTGCCGTCTGGTGAGATGACCATTCCTGGATATTTAAACTTATCAACCTGTCTCAAAGTTGTGCCATTTGCTGTTATTTTGCATGAAGGAATTTAATGTTTTTTACTGTTGACTTCAGTCTTCTTGCTATCTAGCTCCAACTCTTTATTTTTGTTTCTATTTCTATAATATTCACAAGGTTTTGTAGGTCCCTTTCATTTTCTGCAATTAGCAAAGTGTCATGGTATCCCCTACAGAAAACTTTAAGACGTTGGAAATGGGAGGTACCAGGCATGCATGCGCTTTCTAACAAACCGTAGGACCGCGCAGTATAATGCAAATATCTCTCAGTTATCTGCATGTAATAAGACTAGAGCTTGGCCATTGAGATGTCTGCACGATGAAGACGAGCCTGGTCCAGAGAAGAAAAAGAAGAAGAGGAGGAGGATCTACAGCACTGATAACAGCAAATGCATAGAAAACAGACACAGAGAGAGTGAGAGAGAGAGAGAGAGAGAGAGAGAGAGAGAGAGACAGACAGACAGACAGACAGACAGACAGGCAGACAGACAAACAGGCAGACAGACAGATGGAGAGAGAGAGTGAGAGTGAGAGTGAGAGAGCAAGCAAGAGATAAAGATAGCAAAATAGCAATGAGAGACAGACAGACAGACAGACAGATGGAGAGAGAGAGAGATGGAGAGAGAGAAAGAGAGAGAAAGAGAGAATAGAGAGAAGAGAGAGGGAGGGAGATAAATGGCAGACAGACAAACAGACAGATAGATGGAGAGAGAGGGGGAGGGACAGAAAGAAACGAAGAGAGAAAAAAAGAGAAAAGAGAGTGAGAAAGAGAGAGGGAAAGAGAGAGAGAACAAACAAAAAAGAGAGAGATAGCAAACGAGATAGCAAGAGAGAGAGAGAGAGAGTGAGTGAGAGAAATTGATATATATATATATATATATATAGAGATATATATATATATATATATAGAGATATATAGATAGACAGGCAGACAGACAGACAGACAGATAGATAGATAGATAGATAGACAGATAGATAGATAGGTAGATAGATAGATAGATAGATAGATAGATAGATGGATAGATAGATAGATAGATAGATAGATAGATAGATAGATAGACAGATTGTCAGGGAAGTTACTGTACGTATTTCTATTATTACGTATCGAAGGAACTTTGATTATAAAAGCATGTACATATATAAATATATAATATATATATATATATATATATATATATATATATATATATATATATATACTTCAATTTTCAAGACAGTCAACAGAAGCATTAACTATTTTCTCCAATATTTCGGCCCTTGGCCTTCCTCAGGGTAAAATGACAATAAAATCATATGATCTCATCTACATTAGAGAATTCATCTCACTTCCTTTAAAATATCGCATAAAATCATATATATATATATATATATATATATATATATATATATATATATATATATATATATACACACAATATATTTTGTTTTGGTCAGACATAGCTTGTGCATTAGTGACATAAAATGCTTGCAGCCTCAAAAATATATAAATCATCTGCATATGCTGACATATAGAATTGCACAAATTGTATTCATACAGCCTGCAAACTATTGCCATAAAAACGTATACACTTTTGCATAAAACTGTTACTCAAAATTATACATTTACATAATACTATAAATTCATACAATTCACGTGATATTGACATATAAACTTACACGATTTGCATACTATTGGCATAAGAACTTATATAGTTTGCGTAATTTTGACACACATACAATTTAGGTAATGTTATCATATATTTAGGAAATATGCATAATGTTTGCATATGGTCTTATACAGCTTACGTAATATTAACGTACAAACTTGTATCTTTGCGTAATATTTGCATACGGACTTATACTCTTTGCGTAATATCGGTATAAAACTTATACAGACTGCGTAATATTTTCATAGGAACTTACACTCTGCGTAACAATGATGTATAAACGTATACGGCATACGTAATATTGGCATGTAAAGTTTCACACTTTTTGCGTAGTATGGGCAAATAAACGTATACATTTGGCATAATATTGGTATGCACACGTGCAGAGTCTATGTTATATTGGCATGTAAACCAATACAATTTGTGTGATATTTTCATACAAATTGATATACTGTGTGCAGTATTGCTACACGAAATTATTCAATTTGCATAATGTTATTAAACGAATTTATAAAGTTTGCGTAATACAGACATATACTTTGCACAGTTTGCGTAATTTTGGCATACAAACCTATGGACTTAGTGTAATATTGGCATGTAAACGTATACAGTATGCGTAATATTAGCGTACAGACTGAAATAAGCTTGCATACTATTGGCATGTAAAACTACATAGATTTAGTAATCTTGATCATACAAAGTATTAAGGATATGCGAAGTAAGTCTACACAAACACATACAGTTGCAAAATATTGCCAAACAAACTTACACAGTTGTGCGAGATACAGGAATATATTGGCATACAAACTGATATGACTTCCGTAATAATGGCATATAAACTCATGCAGTTTTGCGTAATATTGGCACTCAAAAATATATACAGCTTGCGTAATAATGGCATATATATTTATACACTTCGTCTTATATTGGTATACGAACTTATAGCGTTTGCGTAATATTGACACACAAAGATATACAGCAGCATAATATTGAAGTATGAACTTATACATTTTGCATAATATTGGCATATCAATTTACAAGGTATGAGTAAAATTGCTATACAAACTTTTACACCGTGTGCGTGATATTGCTACACAAATTCATACATTTAGCGACATATAGGCATATGAAATTATACTCTTTAACGTAATATTGGCATATGACCTACACTGTGCATAATATTGGCATATGAACTTTTACAATTTGCGTAATGTTATCAACCAAAGCGTATACAGTTTGCTTGATATTGCTATATGAAAAAAAAATACAGTTTTCGTAAATTGCCATGGAAATGCATACAGTTTACGTAGTTACCTTACATGCTTGTACAGTTTGCGAAATATTGCCATTCAAACATATAGTTTGTGTAATATCGGCATACAAACTAAACAAGATAACATAAAGACAAGGCGAAATAATACATCTTTGATGTTTTGTTCACTTTACTGCATGGTTTTTTAGTATTATTTTTATTAAGTATTGTCGAGTCCTGATTACGGTCTCAATTTTGACTCCATCATTCTCAGACACGTATTCTTAAAAAGACCTGTAACAAACTGATGAGAAAAAAAGGTGTAAGAGAAGGGAACGAGACAAAGAAAGAGAGAAAAAATAAAACGAGAAAGAAAGAAAGAAAGAAAGAAAGAAAGAAAGAAAGAGAGAGAGAGAGAGAAAGAGAGAGAAAGATAAGAGCGAGATGGAGAGAGAGAAAGAGCGAGAGAAAGAGAGAGAGAGAAAGAGAAGGAGGGGTAAGAGCGAGACGGGGAGAGAGAGAGAGAGAGAGAGAGAGAGAGAGAGAGAGAGAGAGAGAGAGAGAGAAAGAGACAGACAGACAGACAACAGACAGACACACAGACAAATTTAATAATCTTTATAGCCCAGCCGACTACTAGAGCCATATCAGGGCTATCACCATGTTGAAAATAGTGAAAAAATCCAACAGTTAGAAACCATGTTCACAACTGTCCTTTCAATTCTAAAACGCATAAAAAAAATCTGAGAGAGAGAGAGAGAGAGGAGAGAGAGAGAGGAGAAGAAGAAGAGAAGAGAGAGAGAGAGAGAGAAAGGAGAGAGAGAGAGAGGGTAGCGAGAGAGTGTGTGATGTAATGGTAGTGATTGGGTGTGTGTGTGGTGTGTGTGTGACAGAGAGAGAGAGAGTCAGACAGAGACAGACAGACAGATAGACAACAGACAGACAGATAGACAGACAGACAAACAGACAGACAGACAGACAGACAGTCAGACATACTGACAAACAGACAAACAGAAAGAGACAGAAAGACCGGACAGACAGACAGATAGACAGAGAGAAACACAGAAAGCAGACAGACAGACAGACGGACAGAGATAGAGAGAAAAGATAGAAAAGGAAAAAGTATAAAGACAGCTAAAAAAAGGAGAGAAGAGAAAGAAACAGACATAAAGAAAATTGAAAATCAAATACATACAAACAAGAGAAATAGAATTGAAGAAAATGACCAAGAAAGACAAAGAAAAGATGAACGGTTGTAGAGAAGAAAGAAAGAAAAAAGAAAAAAAAGAGAAGAGAAAAAAAGAATGGAGCAAAGTAAATAAAGAAAAGAAAGAAAGACAAAAGAAAAAGAGAAACGGAGAAGAAAGAAAGAAAGAAAGAAAGAAAGAAAAAAAAAAAAGAATGGAAAAGAAAAAAGAAAGAAAGAAAGGAAAGAAGAAAGAAACAAAGAAAGAAAGAAAAAGAAGAAAGAAAAAAGAAACAAAAAAAGAAAAGAAAAAAAAAGAAAGAAAGAAAGAAAAAAAAGACAAAAAAAAGAAATGAAAGAACAAAGGAAAAGAAAGAAAAGAAGGAAGAAAAAACAAGAAAGAAAAAAGAAAGAAGAAAAATGAAGCACTAAAAATTTCCTTTCATGAAGGGAAATCAAGAAACGTAATCAAAGAGAGGAACTCTGATAAAGAACATGTACAGATGAAAGAAAAAAACGAACGGTCAAACCATTCTAAACAA
>JAPXFY010000021.1:39466569-39469069 GCA_030674185.1 Monoplex corrugatus | reverse complement strand
CAGGAAGCTGGTATATAGGGTGAGGGAGTCAAAGGGTTATGTTTTTGCTTTGCTAGCATGGTTAAAATGCAGGATGCTGGTGGACAGGCTGCAGGGGTCAAAGGGTTTAATAGACGCTTGCATGATCCGTACATCCGACGAAAGTTCTCGAGGTTTTCTGTAGGGGTTCCCCTCCACCACTACCACCCCCACCACCACCACCACCACCATCGCCACCACCACAGCCACCACTACAACCACAACTACCACCACCACCACCACAACCACCACTACTACCACCACCGCCACTACCGTACCACCACCACTACCACCACCACTACCACCACCACCACTATCACCACTACCACCACCATCACCACCACCATCACCATCACCACTACCACCACTATCACCATCACCACTACCACCACCACCACCACCACTACCACCACCACCACTACCACCACCACCACTGCCATTACCACCACTGCTACCACTACCACTACTACCACCACCACCACCGCCACCACCACTACCACTACCATCACCACCACCACCTTAACTCATGGCTAAAAGACCGACCATGTGAGCACAGGATGTTACTAGGACTGCAGGCAGCCGTTATCTGCATGATGGCGGAATTATGGGGCATCATGATATTGAGGAGTAAACGTATTTCTTTTTTTTTCTGATAACAGCCATGCATGATCTCAGTTAAGCTTGATTTTTTAGTAGGTATTTCCTTCATCATTTGTCACTAATCAGTAACCCTGCTTTTGACGCTTGAGAGACTGGTTTCAAATATTCTTATTCTATATGTTAACCTGTCTCTGTGCGTGTCTGTCAACTTGTCTGCCTGTGTCTGTCTCTATCGCTCTGTCTTTGTCATTCTGTCTGTCTGTCTCCTGTCTCTTTCTGTTTCTCTGTGTCTGTATCTCTGTGTCTGTCTCTGTATCTCTGTCTCGTTCTCTTTCTCTCTCTGTTTGTCTGTTTCTCTCTCTCTCTATTTGTCTGTCTGTCTGTCTGTCTGTCTGTGTTTCTCTCTCTCTCTGTCTCCTCTCCGTCTCTCTGTCTCTGTCTGTCTGTCTCTGTCTCTCTCTCTCTCTCTGTCTGTCTGTCTGTCTCTCTCTCCCACTCTCTCTCTCTCTCTCTCTCTCTCTCTCTCTGTTTCTGTCTCCTCTCTCTGCCTCTGTCTTTATCTCTGTCTGTGTGTCTGCCTCCTCTCTGGTCTCTTTCTCTCTCTCTCGCTCTCGCTCTGTTCTCTCTCTCTCTCTCTCTCTCTCTCTCTCTCAACACACAACACACACACACACACACACACACACACACAACACCACCACACACACACATTCTCCTTTTCGCTTCATTTCTTCCTCTCCTACCCCCTCCTTTTCTCCACCCCTTTCTTATCTCCCATCGCCCCGATAGAGGGAGTAATGTGTTCAACCAATTCGGTGAAAAATCTGGGCGATATTTTCTCTTCGCTCACAAGGTTGAATGCTTTTGCAATATCAGCAAACGCAGCATTATGCTGTCTCGATTGGTCTCCTGCACATTATTCGTAGTTCTTTCGGCAAACAGATCACATTTGTTGCACACTTTGAACAAGTTTTGAAAATGTGCATGGGGTTTCGACAAATAAATGGCTCGTCTTTGTTGCAGCTGCTGTCGTTGTCGTCGTTTTTGTCGTCGTCGTCGTTGTCGTCGTCGTTATTGTTGTTTTCGTTGTTGTTGTTATTGTTACTGTTGTTGTTGTTGTTTTTGTTGTTACTGTTGTTGCTATTGTTATTGTTGTTTCTTTAGACGAATATGAAATAGCTTGCAGACAATGCTCAGAAAAAAAAATTATCAGCAACTGCATTTTCTCCTGTTTGATTCGCTTTTTTGTAGATGTTCGTAATGCAAGAAATCTTACCATTTTCGATGCTGTGGCATTTTCTGTTCAATAGAATAGTGACAATATTATAACGTTCCCATTTTGTATGGTATGAAATTTTCTCGTTGATACACGTATAGGAGTATATGTAAATTTTCAAGGGGTTTGCAGGTTTATAAAAACACACACACACACACACACACAAATAACATATATATATATATATATATATATATATATATATATATATATATACATATGTGTTAATATATATATATATATATATATATATATATATATATATTACATAGATAGTTAGAGAGAAAGATAGATAGATAGATAGATAGATATAGATATAGATATAGATATAAATATATGTATATGTATATGCACATATAAATACATATATATAAATAGATACAGATGTGTGTGTGTGTGTGTGTGTGTGTGTGTGTGTGTGTGTGTGGTGTGTGTGTGTGTGTGTGTGTGTGTGTGTGTGTATGTGTGTGTGTGTGTGTGTGTGTGTGTTAGTTTCAGTTCTTTGGAAATAATACACTTTCTCTGCCCTTTTCAACTGGCAACACTATTGAATGTTCTCGTCGTTTGCTGTTGATATTTCCCAATGTCCTCCAGGTTTGAAAGCGC
>JAPXFY010000021.1:39459069-39461569 GCA_030674185.1 Monoplex corrugatus | reverse complement strand
TGTCTGTCTCTTTGTCTGTGTCTGTGTCTCTGTCTCTCTGTCTGTCTCTGTCTCTTTCTCTCTCTCTCTCTCTTTCTCTCTCTCTCTCTCTCTCTCTCTCTCTCTCTCTCTCTCTCTCTCTTTTCTCTCTCTCTTATCATTATTTTTTGCGAAGAATTTGAGTCAGCTGTCCAGCTGTGCTATCTCTCCCCGTCGTTTCTTAGCAAGTGGGTGAAGCCATGGCTTTAATAGTTAATGAAATGGTTGGCAGGAGGCAGGAAGATATTGTCCGAACATATATGAATGGCAGAGCAGGCACAGAAATGTGCTATTTGGCGGCTTGTTTCGTTTACATATTTATTTTTGTTGTTGTTACTACACAGGTTTTGTTGTTGTTGTTGTTTTTTTTTGGAGAGGGGTGTTTTTGTTTTTGATTTTAAAGAGATGTTATGACGTATTGAATGCCTGTTTGGCGTCGTGGCGTAGCTCCAACTTTCCAATTACTGTCCACAAGTTTAATTCTAATTCTAGAAACCTTAAACACAACATGCGTCTAAGTGCCCATGTATGTATGTGTGTGTGTGTGTGTGTGTGTGTGTGTGTGTGTGTGTGTGTGTGTGTGTGTGTGTGTGTGTGTGTGTGTGTGTGTGTGTGTGTGTGTATGTATGTATGTGTGTGTGTGTGTGTGTGTGTGTGTGTGTGTGTGTGTGTGTGTGTGTGTGTGTGTGTGTGTGTGTGTGTGTGCGTATGTGTGTACAAAATATCATTGACAGGAAAAGATTTCGTATACCACGAACCTAGAGATATCTCACCAGCTCGTTACACGTTCCTTCTCCACCTACACATCAAAAAGTTAGTGGCTTCCAGTCTATTCAGTTGTGGATGGATAACATTAACGTAACCCTGTTCAAGGTTAGGGAAAGGTCAAACAAGAAGGTAGAGGGTATGGGCACTATCCTCATAATGGTAAACCAGGGAAAAGTAAAGTTTCTACTACCTCACTCCTATATGAACCGAGCGTTTTGGGGACGAAAACGTTACTTTCACCATGTTCACCATTGGTACCTGTGAAGTTATGAGTTATCTCTCCGACGCATTTCATAGCGTTGTCTCATCAGATGGTTGATTTTCGACGTGGTGAGGCCAGGCCTTAAAGTGTATAATGAAATGGTTTTGGCAGGAGACACAGAACAAGATCTTGTCCGAAGAGATTTGCGTGGAAGGGCAGGCACAGAGAAATGTTAGTTTCAGTGCTTGCTTGTTCTTTATCTCTGCACAGTTTTTAAGAGATGCTTTAGAGTCTTGGACTCCTGTCTGATGTGGCAAAAGAGCTCCAGTCTTCCAGTTTAATGCCACAAGTTTCAAGAACCACCTTCGTGCTTACGATCTCCAATTCAACTGGTTGAGGATGGATACTTAACTTCAGTTTATTGGAGATCTCTGTGTCGTTTTGGTTTTGTACTACGTTCTGTCCCTGTGTTTTGTTTTATGTGTGTTCTGTCTCTCTGTCTGTATCTCTGTTGTTTAACTTTGTCTCTGTTTCTATCGCTTTTCTGTCTTCTTTCGTCTGTCTGTCTGTCTATCTCTGCGACAGTGCCTGTCTTTGTCAATGCCTAAGTACTTTTAGTTTTCTTTCTCTGTTTATCTCTCTTTATGCTTATGCCTATATCCATGTCTGTCTGTCTGTCTGTCTGTCTGTCCTCTCTTTCTCTGTGGATGCCTGCCAGTCTGTCTGTCTGTCTGTCTGTCTCTCTCTCTCTCTATTTCTCTCTCCCTCTCTGTCTCTCTGTGTGCCTCTGTCTGTCTGTCAGCTTGTCTGTCTCTGTCTGTCTCTTTCTATATATATATATGAGGATATATATAATATATACATATAGATAGATAGATAGATATATAGACAGACAGACAGACAGATAGATAGATAGATAGATAGATATAGTATATACAAATATAGATGAGTAAGTCGGTTTGTCTCTGTCTCTGTCTATATCTATGTGTATGCCTATATATATATATATATATATATATATATATATATATATATATATATATATATTATATATATATGTCTGTTTGTTATATTTATATGTCCTGTCTCTGTCTCTGTCTCTATCTCTGTCTCTGTTTTTATCTCTATCTCGACGTCTCCATCGCTTTGTGTTTTTCTTTTGTTTGTGTGTCTGTCACTTCACATGTCTCTATTTGTTTACACACACACTCACACTCACACATACATACACACGCACGCGTGCACACACATACACACGCACACACACACACACCACACACACACACACACACACACACACACACACACCACACACACACACACACACACACACACACACACACACACAACACACACACACACACACACACACACACACACACACACACACACACACACACACACACACACACACACACACACACACACACACACACACATTCCTCATTACGGTGATCAGAAGCAGCAAGCATGCTTGCTCAAAACTGAACGATAAAACGATGGCCCTAAATT
>JAPXFY010000021.1:39444069-39451569 GCA_030674185.1 Monoplex corrugatus | reverse complement strand
AACCCGCGCGGCTTATGTGTGAATAGAGTTCAGATTTTTCTATAATTTAGTGGGCGTGCCTTATATACCGGTGCGCCCAATAGTCCGAACTTTACGTCATATGTTATGCCTAGGCGGATGGAAATAAAGGCGTTTTGACGGAAAATCCAACGTTTATTAACTTGCCTACCGCACCTGTCATTTCTATCTGCATCTTTTACAGGAGAGAAACAGAAAGGTTGAAGGTGGGTTAACACTCTCTGATTACAGAGGATCAGGCCGCTCCTTGTCTTCAACAACTGACACACCTGTTTATAAGGTGGGACGCGGTCATTGCATTTGATTAGGCTTGCACTCACTATCCATCCCTTTTGTCTCTGACTTTCTGTCTGTTGTATCCATCTGTCTGTCTTCATCTGTCTGCCTCTTCCTGTCTGTCTGTTTCTGTCTGTCTCCATCTGTCTGTCACCATCTGTCTGTTTCCATCTGTCTGTCTGTTCCTGTCTGTTTCTGTCTGTCTCCATCTGTCTGTCTGTCTTCATCTGTCTGTCTGTTTCTGCCTCCAGCTGTCTGTCTGTTTCTATCTGTCTGTCTCTCCCATTTTTAACAAAAATGCAATATTGCTATTATTACTATCATTGTCAAGATATTAATGCTATTTTGTTATTATTAGTGTTAGTATCAATATCATTATTGTTCTTAAAAGTAGTAGTAGTAGTAGCAGTAGTAGAAGAAGTAGTAGTAGTCGTTGTAGTAGTAGTCGTAGTAGTAGTAGTAGTAGTAGTAGTAGTATTGCTGTGATTGTTAGCGATTAACAGGCTTTTGCTTTACATATGAATGTCTTTGCCTCTCATGCATTTGAAAAGTGCTGGAACATTTCACATACAAAAGTACAATTTTTACCATTCTATTTCTTTAACATTGTACGCGTTATGGTTTATTTGGTTTATTGATACGCTTATGTTATTTTCGAGCAGCAAGAATTATTGATGCTACTATCCTAGTGTAATAATGTGTTTTGAAATGTGAAGTTTTGAGCTCTCTCTCTCTCTCTCCTCTCTCTCTCTCTCTCTCTCTCTCTCTCTCTTTAGCTCTCTCTCTCTCTCTCTCTCTCTCTCTCTCTAGCCCTCTCTTTCTCTCTCTTCTCTCTCTGTTTCTCTCCCTCTTTCTCTGTCTCTCTTTCATTCTCACTCTCTCTCTCTCTCACTCTCTGTCTTTTTCTCTCTCTCCCCCTTTCTCTCTCTTTCTCTCTCTCTCTCTCTCTGTCCCCTTTCTCTCTCTCTCTCACTCTCTCTGTCTCTGTCTTTCTGTCTCTGTCTCTGTCTGTCTTTCTCTCTCTGTGTCTCTTTGTGTCTCTCTGTCTCTCTGTCTCTCTCTGTCTCTCTCTCTCTCTGTCTCTCTCTCTCTCTCTCTCTCTCTCTCTCTCTCTCTCTCTCTCTCTCTCTCTCCCACACACCCCTTTCTCGTTGTAATTTTTCTGCTGCTACATTCCGCCCATCTCCTTTCTCTCATAACATGTTGATGAAGGTAAAGCGGGAGAAACAGTAAACGTGGGGATTCGTCGGTCATCGTGGAGGACCAAGCCGCTCCCAAGCTTCGGCAATAAGAAATATCAGCCGCACGATTGCACAGCGGATATTAGACGCCCTAAATATCGACAACAAATTCTTGAAGATATGAAATCGGTTAGCATAGGCTTGCTTACTTTTTGAGTGCGCACGCTTAAAGCTCGTCTTTTATAAGTTGTTGTTGTTGTTGTTGTTGTTGTTGATGTTGTTACTGTTGTTTAAAGCCCAGACGACTGTCTAGAGCAATATCAGGGCTATAACCGCTTCAAAGCATACAAAACTTTAACAGAGAAAAAAAATTAAAAAAATTAAGTACACATATCAATACATTCGCGCACATAATCTAAGGATATGCCCCTGGCGTTGACCACTCCAGTCAGTTTATCGCGCAGGGGATTTAAAAAAACACACTTGGTTATAAATATAAGCATACGTAAGGACACCAAAGCATATATAAAAACATGCATACATTACCTGAAATTGTTTCCGCATATCTCACCTCCCTAGAGCCAAAAATGCACTTAATACATGTACCCAATTATCAGTCCTAAGAAAAAGTACGTAAGACTTTATCGAACACATACAGGTGAATGGGCCATTAAGGCAGAAAATGATAGGTAGAAATGACAGAAAGCAAAGGAACAAGGCAGAAACAAGGAAAGTGACAGAAAAGAGGACATTTCTAGCACAGAATTTCCAGAAGGTGGGGATACTATTTATACTGAAAGAGCCCCCGGCATCCCCACGTGGGGGGGGGGGGGGTGACTTTTGTAAGTTAGCCCAGACCCAAAGCAAACTTACGTAAGTTCACAATCTTACATCGATTGTGCAATCATGCCCTGGTTATTAAGTTAAGCGTGGTCATTGTACTCTACTAGGCCGTGGATATGAATATCTTAATAGATATATTATTGGCGAGCAGAGAACCATTTTTGCTTTCGATAACCCCAGCATTTATTACTTCTTGTTCTCGTTGGTGTTGGTTGGTTGTTGGTTGGTTGGTTGGTTGGTTGGTTGGCTGGTTGGTTGGTTGGTTGGTTGGCTGTTGGTTGGTTGGTTGGCTGGTTGGTTGGTCAGTTAGTTGGTTGGTTGGTTGGTGGTTGGTTGGTAGGTTGGCTGGTAGGTTCGTTGGTTGGTTGGCTGGTTTGTTGGCTGGTTTGTTGGCTAGTTGGTTGGTTGGTTGGTTGGTTGGTCGGTTGGTTGGTTGATTGGTTGAATGTTGTTGTTGTTGTTTGAATAAACGCTTTTATGCTTTGCATCTCGAAAAGGAAACTGATACAATAATAAGATTATTGTTTGGTAAATATTATCGCACTTATATGATGACATTTCGTTCGTATTTTAAATATCATCTAAACCAGATAAGAGTTTTTCCCCAAGCCTGTCAAATCTATAGAGCTGTGCACTCAAGATCTGATATCTTGAGTTCCTTCCCATGTAATATTGAAACTGATCTGTTTACTGCAGCCAGCCTTAATGATTACATCACTCTGGTGGTGCCAGTGTTGGGTTTCATAATTATCTTCTTATTTACCTTCCCCTCTACCCTTCTCCCCTGTTTCAAGACATTGCCAACGGTTAGGGTTTTGCAAAGGTTCAGAGAGTCTGTCTGCCAGAAACTTGCTGGCAGATGTGGGTGAAGCAGTAGGAAATCGTCAAAACGTGATGAATCCCTCTTGAACAAACTCCAAGCTCTGACATTAATCCCCCGGCTCCCAAGCCTGGTTCATTGTCTGTCTTCATCATGCGTATTGTTTATCATAAACTTCTCAAAGTAGAATGTTTTGCCTTGATTGCTTATTGTCTTCTGTTTTGCTAACAATATAATTGTGACCTCCAACCACGAAATCAGTCTTAACTAGCATTTTGGGCATTTTGAGATATACATATCACTGGAAAGTGTACATTCTGCTGATTATTTTGGCACTTGAATAAAGCTTGTACTAAAAAAATGTAGAAGTTATGTATGTTTAAAGTCATTAAGTTGTATGACGGACATTTTGAGAAAACGGCCTCTAAAGTTTGTGTGTGCTCTTCTACACCTTTTCCTTAAATTTGTTTATTTGGTAGCTTTGACCCAGTTTGTTTCTAATTGTCACTGTCATTATCTGAAAGGTGCACCATTCTTTCCATCAGTATATTACATGTGCGGGTACTGTACAGGTTACGGTTCATAATAAGAGACAAAAATAGGTACTTTTGGTAGGAAATTGCGTTCTTTATGCTCCAATCAGTGCATTAAAATACCATTTCAAATTAATTAATGACATTTTTCAAGAAAAACATTTCTGTGGGGGATAGATTATAATCTACAGAAATCAATTTTGAGAAAAAGTCAAAACACTCCAGATAGACTCTCAGTCACCTTTTCAGCTCATAGTGCTGTTCGACTGTCTGCGAGTTAAGACTGATTTCGTGGTGGGAGGTCACAATTTTGCCACAAAATGGAGCTGATAGTAGTCAAATGACACAGTAATGTAATGATACAGTAATGTTAATTAGCTCTGTATGAGCGCGAGTCTTGTGACATAGCAAAGACATTACCGTAAAGTTCGGGCTATTGGGCTCACTGGTATATAAGCCGCGCCCACTAAATTATAGAAAAATCTTAACTTTATTCACACATAAGCCGCACTGGTTTATAAGCTGCATTTTTCAATGGCCACGTCGATTGCCTTCAACTTGAAGGCTGCTTCGTAGGCATTACGTGGCGTTTTCGGCATGATGAGGGTGTACGCTTGAGCAGAGCAAATCTGAATACCGATCCAAATGCTTCAATGTGTGCGGATTTGATTTAAAAACGTAAACTGTTAACAGTTAGCACCTTAATGTGTACAATTAACACTTTAACTTGGAGCTCACCAGAAAATTCATGAACGGTAAACACGAGTTTGGTGAGTTAAAGAGAAGCTAAGAATATACGAGAACGTGACGCTCCTGGGATCGGGGAAAATCCGCAAATTAGCCGCATCGGTTTTTAAGCCGCAGGTGTTAAAGCTGAGGGGAAAAGTCGCAGCTTATAGCCCGAACTTAACGGTATGTCAGAGATTACGATAGAGCTGTTTGCCTGTCTCCTGGTCTATTGCTATGATCAGTGTCCCTTTCCAACTGTATGGTTATCAGTCAGCGTCCTTATTTTTCTATATGCCTGTTTTTCTGTCTGCATGAAGGTGTATGAAACGATATTGATTTGTATTCACCAATGTACACTGATGAAACCATATACTTAAAAAGCCGTGACAAATTTAGTGGCATTACCGTCAATCTGTCGACATATATTGTCAAGTTATTGAACATCGAGATATTATTCAGAAACCTGAGACTCATCTTGTTAAACGCTTCTTGCGGCAATTTTGCAAAAGTGGAAATATCAGGCATGAAATATCTACATCAATGGACGTGTGCCTAATAATTGTCAAAACTCCATGAAATTACGAGAGAGAACCCCTGTCTGATTGACCAAACAAAACAGGTGCAAATCTTTGACCAAAAGCGTACACAAAAGGCAACAAAGAAACATATTCACCAGAATTAGAAATGACAAGAAATAACAGATCAGACAATTCTCCTGAAATGCAGATTCCGTTTGCTGAGCTTGGTCAGGTAGCACAAGTTATTCCTGTCCTCTTCAATGATGAACTTACCCGTCGAGCAGCCGGATGAATAGCATACTGGTTCTTTATGCCTGATGCGGGTTTTCATGTGGGGGAAAGGATGCCTGCGGTCTTGGGTTCCAATGTCTGTGTGTCTGACCAGTACAGGGAATGGGTAAAGTGTGGAAGGGGCGTACAGTCCTCTTCCAAGTCTCTTGTCCACTGACGCTCGTAATCCCATGGGTGCAGTGACTGTCATCGTAGAACGACCTCAGCCGCAACTTTGTTCTTTGGAGTATCTGTCTTCTGTTTAGTACAAAAAGCATATAACTGACCATCAATGATAACTAGGTTAATGATTCTGACCTTTTTTTCATTAACCCTTTGACTCCCGCACCCTGTCCACTGGCATCGTGCATTTACCAACCTTGCTAGCAAAGGAAAAATTTAACCCTTTGATTCCCTCGCCCTCATCCACCAGAAAGCTGGTGGACAAGGAGAAAGAGTCAATGGATTAAGTTCTTGCAGTTGGTGGATAGGCTGTGGGAGTCAAAGGGTTAATGGCCATTTAAGACTTTCAGGATCTTGCCTCAAAGTTTACTGACCCCTTTCGTTTGAAGCAGATCTTCACAAACAGCTTTAGACTCGTTTCTTTATTTTTCATCATTTTGTTTTCATGCTGCAACTGCTAATGATCCTGACTTTATTGTTGTTACTGTAATTATGAAAGAATAACTGGGCAATAAGACGCTCACTTTTCTCCATCTTAATGAAAATGTTTTAGTATTGTTACAGCGTTGCCTCGTAACGTCACAGTTTATGTGTCAAAAAAGAATAACACAAAATCCAGCAAAATCCTTCTAGAAAAAAAAAAAAAAAAAGCTTTTATCACAGATGGGCAGATAACCAAACAGAATGCAGACAGAAGACAGATGACACCGAAATTAATTAATAACCAGACGGACTGCAGACAGAAGACAGATGACCTACCGACATTTTGAAATTATCTCTTTTTCGTCAAGACAGCAGGAGGTTGGATTAAAAAAAACTGATCCATATTCCCGAAGTGCTCTTCCTTCATATCACAACACCGTTATTTCCACCAGGGAACGACCATCACATCCGGCGCAAGATGGGTAGGCCGGAAATCACAAGCGACAGTGAGCGTCTCTGAGCATGACAGGAGTACCGGAAATGTTTGATGATTATAGCGTGTGGCTTCCATTCTGTCGGGGTTAAATATAATATGGTACTTCCTGTTGGACTGTCTCCCTTTTTTTTGTGCACTACCCTTATCCTGTAATTCTCTGTCTCTCTATCTCTATCTGTCTCTGCCTGTCTGTCTATCTGTCTCTGTCTGTCTGACTGTCTTTCTTTGTGTCTGTCTGTCTGTCTGCCTATCTATCTATCTCTCTGTCCCTCTGTCCCCCTCTCTCTCTCTCTGCCCTTCTCTCTCTATCTTTCTCTCTCTCTCTCTCTCTCTCTCTCTCTCTCTCTCCCTATGTACTCCTCTCTCTCTGTTCCCCCTCACTCTGTCCTCTCTCTCTCTCATTCTCTCTCCTCTTTCTCTTTCTCTCTGTCTCTGTCTCTCTGTTTGTCTCTCTCTCTCTGTCTCTCTGTCTCTCTCTCTTTTGTCATTCTCCTTCTCTCTCACTCAGAAACGACTTGTCCTTTCTGCACTCTTCGTCATCATTTATTGCCTAGGGTTAGGTGTGGGTGTGCAATAGAGGGCACCACAATGAGACCACTTTCCAATATCAGCTGCTTAAATTTCCTTGAGGAAGGTGATAGCACTCGAGTGATTCTGTCAGCGTGGCATGCCACTCAGAAGCAATAAGTATCTTAATCTTATGACACCTGCTGAAAGGAAAAGCTGCATTTCTTTTAGAACGTTAAAAAAGGTGTGCGCCACACACACACACACACACACACACACACACACACACACACACACACACACCACACACACACACACACACACCACGCACGCACGCACGCACACACACACACACACACACACACACACACACACACACGCACACAAAATGAAGATGATGAAAATTTGGATTTTGGAGTTTGATCAACACTCGGTCTTCTCCTTCCTGGCAATTCCATATTCAAGGGATATTCAGCTGAATGGAGTATATTAAAAGAAATACAGAAGGCACATCCGCTATGCACCCTGCCCAAATCTTCCGACAGATATCTAACAGGCTCCTCTGAGCCTGGGAAAAAAAAAACACCCTATGCGATAGCAACGTTTCGAAATAGGAGAGGAAAAGGGGTGTGTAAACACTTGACACTATCAGAATGGTTGGTGGGGCATTAATTTCAAGATGGGCAATGAACAATCCCAACGT
>JAPXFY010000021.1:39429069-39436569 GCA_030674185.1 Monoplex corrugatus | reverse complement strand
TCTCTCTGTGTCTTTGTCCCTGTCTCTGTCTCTCTCTTCCTTTCTCTCTTTCTCTCTCTCCCTCTGTCTGTCTTCCTCTCTTTCTCTCTTTCTCTACCCCCTCTCTTTCTCTGTCTCTCTGTCTCTCTCTCCTCTCTTTCTTTCTTAAATGTTAGAGTGACCTTGAGATATCGAAATCTGTTTTTTCTGATGGAAAGCAAATATAGCACACGCACAAAGAATACTGAAATGGCTTTAACGTCTTGTTTTTATTTGTTCCGAAGCCCCTGAGGTACTGATTTGACAGGAGGATGCAGCGTTGAAAAGATTCACGTTGTATCAGACGTGGCAGCTGCACTTGCTAAACTAAGAACTGGCGTCTCTGTCTGTTTATATCTCTGTTTTTCTGTCTGTGCCTCTGCTTCTACTGATTATGTAAAAGACTCGATGTATGTCTGTTAGTGTGTTATTCTGTTTTCCCGTTTGTTTTTTGTGTTGTCCGTTCATCCGTCTTTGTCTCTCTCTGTCTCTGTCTCTGTGTGTCTGTCTCTCTTGCTATTTCTCTGTCTCTCTCTGTTTCTCTCTGTCTCTGTCTCTCTCTTTCTTGCTCTGTCTCTCTCTCTCTATCTCCCTCTCTTTCTTTTTCTCCCTCTCTCTCTTTCTCTCTCGTTCTGTCTGTCTGGCTGTCTCTCTCTCTCTGTCTCTCTCTCTGTCTTTCTCTGTCTCTCTCTGTCTCTCTCTCTGTCTCTCCCCTCCCTCTCTCTCTCTATCTCTCTTTCTCTCTGTCTGTCTGTCTGTATGTCTCGCTGTCTCTGTCTCTGTCTCTCTCTCCCTCTCTCTCTTTTGTTTTTTTTCTCTCTCTCTCCTCCCCCCTCTCTCTCTCTCCTTGTTTTTTTCTCTCTCTCCTCCCCCCTCTCTCTCTCTTTCGTTCTTTCCCCGTCTTTCTTTCAACTTATTTTTTTGTCTGTTTAGAGAAGAAAACAGACATGCATGTCTGTCTGTCTGACTTGATGTCCTTTTTAAAAAATTTTTTGATATTGTGTTTCTGTCTGTCTGTTTATCTGTCTGTCTTCTCTTTGACGTATGAATGATTTTCATGGTTATCAATGCCCCCCACCCGCCAAGTTTGTCTCATTTACTCTGTACTGTTTAATGTATCGCTCTTTCTGCACCTACATGTAGCATTGACTGTCTGGAGGTCAGTAAGTGGTCGAGGTAGTGGGAGATGCTATATTGGGGGCATGTTCCGAAACTGTCTTCTTACATTTTCTAAGATAAAAAAAGAAGTATTGTTAACTGGCTTCGAGATATTCCCAGTCAAACCCCCACCCCATCCTCTTCAGTATTCATGTTCCAAATTTTATACTTTCACAAAACTGTATCATGTGTTGGACAAAGCAAACTATCATAAATAAGCAATGTCTGCGGCGTTGTGGTAAAAATACAGCGAAAATACTGACTCTCAATGATGTTCTGTTCGCAGATAGATAATGAATTTATCTTAAATCCAGTATTTCAATTGATCATCTTTATTAAATACTTGCAGATACGCATATTTTTTGTGTTTTTGTTCTCAGCTATTTTCTTTAACGATACTGCTTCTTTTTTGTTTGTTTTTTTTTGTTTTTTTTGTTTTATGCATTTTTGTTTCGACTATGTGCATTCATATCCATTGATTATACAAAAGGTATTTGTTTTGTATCTTGAAGGAAGATAATTCGTGTGTGTATATTCCTTATTATCTTATTTTCGTATTGGTTTTGTTCCATTTGGTTAGTTATGTTTTGTTCCGTTTTGTTTTGTTTTGTTTTGTTTTGTTTTGTTTTGTTTTGTCGTTCGTTGGCTGCATTTCTCCCGCGCACTGGAGTATACGGCTGTGCTGTTTCCTGTAAGGCGGTTTGTTTTTCTGGTGTACTTGTGTTTTATTCTTGCATTGTTAGCCCACATATTAAGACAGTCATTCCCCGTTTGGGAGGTGTGCGTGCTGGGAAGTTTCGTGTCTCCATAAGCCAACAAGCACTAACATGAATTACATGATACTTAAAGTTATTGCATACTTGATGTTTTACGTGTGTATATGCCGAGTGGCTCAGACACAAACAGGCCTGCACACGTATGACTTGAAAATCGAAAACAAAAAATCCACTCTCAACTCTTTACCCACTAAGCGGTTATCATAAACGGGAATAAAAAATATCTAGCCTTTACTGACCAGATAGTATCCAACTAGACTCGAACCTAAGCATTATAAAAGAAAAACTGGTATCCTAGTCCACTCATCTTTAACGCCTGTCAGTTACATCATGTGTATGGACAAGATAGAAAAAAATGAGAATGGTAGAATGCATAGATAGATAACAAAAGTGAAGTTCAGAGTTGGTTCAAAACAGTTTGGAGGGAGGGGGCGGGCAATGCTCTACTGACCAACCGTGATATTAATAAAGATATAAACTGGTCAAACTATCAAATGCTGTGGCATCTACTGGCTTTAACCAGACCGGTTGTTTCTTTAAACAGACTTCAGAACTCGAAATTTAATACTCTTAGTTTTTATTCCAACCGGGAATATTATTAAAACCGACCCCTGTTCGTCGCATATCTGAATGTTCCCATCACTCTGGTGGTATCAGCGTAGTGTTTCCTAGTTCTGTCCACCCCTTCCCCATTTCAGAACCTCGCCAGTGTTTAGGATTTTGCGCAGTCTCAAGGGATGTACTAGATAACTGCTGAACTGCTGACAGGATTTGGGTGAAGCTCACATGTATTTATTTGAGCACAATGACTCTTTCTTGAACAAATTATAAAATCTAAACTGTGAGAGACATTTACGCTAGTGGCAAGAACAAACTGGTTACTTGAAGACCTGGTCTCCAACATGTTATTTTTTTTTATAAAGAGAACGTATTTTCATCGTATTCAGATAAATCCATATGCATTCCATCCAATTCTGCCAGACGTTATCTGGCAGACAAGACACACTGAGCCTTGACAAAGCCCCATGACGCTGGCTAAGGTCTTGAAATGAAACGATGAAGACTCACGCCAACGGAATGACTGGAAGATTAAACATTGCTAGAAAAACAAGCCAAATTGTATATTTCGGGGTGGGATTTAAATTTGAATCATGAAATCTTGAGTCCATTGCTCTGTCTGCTGTGTTTGCTTTTTCAACCAGTTCGTATCATTCCAAAAGAGACAACCCTTCTGTCCTTCTGTCATCATCATCATCATCATCATCATCATCATCATCATCGTCATCATCATCATCATCATCATCATGTTCCCTGCAACATGGCGCTGGTGATCATGACCCTTCACACGAATTCATCCCTGTCGCTGCAAGTACATCTTCCACTCTATCTGTCCTCAGCCACTCTGCAAGTCCGTCCAATATTTCCTCCATGGGTCTACCTGGTGTTCTCGTTCCCTCCAGCTTTCCCGTTGTGACCAGGTGTTCTAATCCCCATTTCCTTGTAAAATATCCTACATAGGGATCTTTTCCCTCTAAATCCATGTTGACATTTTGCATAAAATGTATTACTTTCAAAGTGAGAAATGATACAATCTCTTACTAGTGATTCCAGTACTTTACAAACAATACAAGTTAAACTTACAGGTCTACAGTTCCCAGCGTCACTCCTATTTCCTTTCTTAAACAAGGCTTTAACATCGGCTGTTTTCCAATCCTTTGGTAACTCACCTGATTCTAAGGACTTCATTCTTCTTCTTCTTCTTCTTCTTCTTCTTCTTCTTCTTCTTCTTCTTCTTCTTCTTCTTCTTCTTCTTCTTCTTCTTCTTCTTCTTCTTCTTCTTCTTCTTCTTCTTCTTCTTCTTCTTCTTCTTCTTCTTCTTCTTCTTCTTCTTCTTCTTCTTCTTCTTCTTCTTCTTCTTCTTCTTCTTCTTCTTCTTCTTCTTCTTCTTCTTCTTCTTCTTCTTCTTCTTCTTCTTCTTCTTCTTCTTCTTCTTCTTCTCTTCTTCTTCTTCTTCTTCTTCTTCTTCTTCTTCTTCTTCTTCTTCTTCTCTTCTTATCATCATCATCATCATCATCATCATCATCATCATCATCATCATCATCATCATCATCATCATCATTATCATCATTATTATCATTATTATTATTATTATTATTATTATTATTATTATTATTATTATTATTATTATTATTATTATTATTATTATTATTATTATTATTACTATTATTATCATCATTATTATTATTCATTTTATTATTTATGTCCATTAAACACTACACTTTATTTTGTGTGTTAACAGGTAAAATCAACGGCTAATGAGAAAGGAATGCCTTCAGGGTATTGGCATAAAAAGCGGGTTCTCGCATCCAATGCCCTCAAGCTTTTGTTTGTTAATTGGCTCTACCATGGCTTAAATCTTTTGTTGTTATTGTTTGTTGTTGTTGTTGTTGCTTATTTGTTTGTTTTCTTGATTCTAATATGGCCCATTAGCTCAGTTTTCAGGGCGTCATGTTCATACACAAAGGGAGGTGTGTCAATCCTTGGGCATACCACAATTTGGGGGGGGGGGGTATTAAATATTATTATATTATTATTATCATTATTATTATTATTATTGTATTATTATTATTGTTATTATTATTACATTATATTATTATATTATTATTATTGTTATCATTATCATATTATTATTATTATTATTATTATTATTATTATTATTATTATTATTATTATTATTATTATTATTATTATTATTATCATTATTATTATTATTATCATTATCATCATTGTTGTTATTATTATTATTATTATTATTATTATTCATTATTATTTATTATTATTATTATTATTATCATTTATTATTACTATTTATTGTTGTCATTATTATTATTATTATCGTCGTTGTTATTGCCATCATTATCATCATTATTATTGTTCTTGTTGTTATATTACTAATATTGCTATGGTATGATAATAATAATAATAATAATAATAATGATGCATACTACTACTACTATACTAGTAGAAGTAGTAGTACAAGTAGCAGCAGCAGCAGTAGTAGTAGCAGTAGTAGTAGTAGTAGTAGTAGTAGTAGTAGTAGTAGTAGTAGTAGTAGTAGTAGTAGTAGTATGTGGTACTAATATAGCAGTAGTAGTAGCAGTAGTATCATCATGACGACTATTACTACTACTACTACTATACTACTACTACAGTACTTCTACTATTATTATTATCATCATCATTATTATTATCATTATATTATTATTATTATTATTATCATAATCATTATTATCTTAGAACCATGGTCTTGACATTTGTGGTTTCGAGTATAATCACAGCCCACAACAACAACAAAACAACAACAACAAAACAAAACAAAAACAAAAAACAAAAAGACCTGGCCAAGTTTGTTGCGGTCTTTATTATCCTTCAGTCATTCTGGTAGTGGCGCTTTAATGTCGCTTCATCCCACATCCCCATTTAAAAAAAATCATTTGCCATTGCACCGGGTTCGATCTGTCCAGGCTTCTGGATTCTGTGAGATAATTGCTTGCACATTTGGGTGGAGGGCATATGGAATCCTCTAAGTGCGATGAATCCCTCTTACTGCCCAATAAACTCTGAACTGTATGCTTATTCTTCTGTCTGTTTTGTTTTCATGACTCTGTTCACTCAATGTTTTTAACCCTTCGATTCCCGCACTCTATCCACCAACTGCAAAAGCTTAACCCCCTTGACTTTTTCTCCCTATCCACTAGCTTCATGTTGGAAGACGGTGGGTAGGATGAGGGAGTCAAAGCGTTTAGTTTTTGCTTTTGCTAGCACGGTTGACAATACAGCTGCTGGTGGACGGGGTGTGGGAGTCAAAGGGTTGATAACCTGACAGAACACACTATATGTTTTATTTATCACAATGCTAAGTAGACACAAAACCGTACGCTCAGCCTGACTCTACATGTACTAGATACATACATTTACGTATAGATGTGTGTCTCATGTAAAATTTCCTTTCTAATGGCTTCAATCTTTTAAGTGTAGGGAAAGGAAAAGTCGTGTCCCCACAGCATCAAAGTTTGTTTGTTTGTCCTTGAATGTTGCATATATTAATACTGTTGTACGGATGCGAGGCGTGGACAGTCAGCAAGCAAAGCCAGAGCAAGATTGAGGCAGCCGAGATGTGGTTTCTAAGAAGAATGTTGAGAGTTCCATGGACAGCCAAGAAAACAAACGAGACAGTCTTGATGGAGGCAGACACAGGTAGATCATTCATAAGGAAGATTAGGAAAAGACAGGCAACATTTATAGGCCATTTTATGAGGAAGGGGGATTTGGAGCACCTGGTCACAACGGGAAAGCTGGAGGGAAAGAGAGCACCAGGTAGACCCGTGGAGAAAATGCTAGACAGACTTGCAGAGTGGCTGAAGACGAGGAGGGTGGGGGAGATGCTTGGGGCAACAAGAGATAGAGACAGATGGAGGTCCATGATCGCCAACGCCATGCGGCAGGGCACCTGATGATGATGATGATTATATGATAACAATGGACATAAAGGAGAAATAGATATCATACGCTTACAAAGAGATGCAACACTTTCACAAGGGCGAAGTATAAGGTTTCTTCATTGTTCATGCTATCTGTCCGTTTGTTTGTTTCTTTGGCAACTTGCTTGCATCTTTGTTTTTGTTTATTTGTTTATTTGGTTGGTTGGTTGGTTGTTTGGTTGGTTGGTTGGTTGGTTGGTTAGTTGGTTGGTTGGTTGGTTGGTTGGTTGCTTGGTTGGTTGGTTGGCTGGTTGGTTGCTTGGTTGGTTGTTGCTTGCTTGGTTGCTTGCTTGGTTGCTTGCTGGTTGCTTGCTGGTTGCTTGTTTGATTGCTTGCTTGGTTGCTTGTTGGTTGCTTGTTTGCTTGGTTGCTTGGTTGCTTGCTTGCTTGCTTGTTTGCTTGCTTGGTCGCTTGGTAGGTTGGTTGATTGGTTGGTTGGTTGGTTTGGTTTTGTGAATGTTTCGTTGTGTCTTATTTTGTACCAAAACATTTTCATTCGAAAAAAAGAAAATTGTAGATGATACATTTGTGGAGAAATAGACGATAAGAGAAAACTTGATTGAAAAGATATCACCATGTTTGTTCATTGCAAATATGATATTATTATCCAGGAAAATAGATTTGTTTTTATCGTTGTGTAATGTTGTTTGACCAATAAAGTATTTTAACAACCAAACCATCAACATGTTTTTTAATATGTTGCTTTTCTCTTTGTTGTTTTCTTATTCCGTAATAAATCAGTCTATATATTTACATATGTGAATGGTGTTGTGTGTGTGTGTGTGTGTGTGTGTGTGTGTGTGTGTGTGTGTGTGTGTGTGTGTGTGTGTGTGTGTGTGTGTGTGTGTGTGTGTGTGTGTGTGTGTGTGTGTGTGTGTGTGTGTGGTGTGTGTGTGTGTGTGTGTGTGTGTGTGTGTGTGTGTGTGTGTGTGTGTGTGTGTTGTGTGTGGTGTGTGTTGTGTGTGTGATGTGTGTGGATGTGTATTATGCGTGCACTTATGTGCATG
>JAPXFY010000021.1:39414069-39424069 GCA_030674185.1 Monoplex corrugatus | reverse complement strand
GCTTGTCTCTTATTTTGTGTTGGAAATTTGAGGCAATATTGAGATCATGTGTCTACTGTTACGTTTATTTACGCTTTGTGTGTGTGTGCGCGCGCGCATGTGTGTGAGTGCACGCGTACGCATGTGTGTGTGTGTGTGTGTGTGTGTGTGTGTGTGTGTGTGTGTGTGCGTGCGTGTGCGTGCGTGTGTGTATTTGAGAGAGAAAGAAAAGGAAAGAAAGAAACAGAGTGACTTATTTATATCTATGTAAATGCGGCACACACACACACACACACACACACACACACACACACACACACACACACACAGACAATATAGATAGATAGATAATAGATAGAGATAGATAGAATATGATAGGTAGATAGATAGTAGTAACGCAGACAAAATAGATAGATAGATAGACAGACAGTCAGATAGATAGATAGATAGATAGACAGACAGACAGATAGATAGATAGTAGAATAAATGGGTAGATAAATAGATAGATTAGATAGATAGAAGATAGATAGTAATAGGTAGACAGATAGATAAATAGTGTAGACAGATAAGATAGATAGACAGACAGATAGAAAAGATAGGTAAAATAGATAGATGACAGACAGACAGATAGATAATAGATAGATAGAATATAATAGATAGATAGATTAAGATAGATAGACAGATAGATAGATAGAGTAGATAGATAGATAGATAGATAGATAGATAGATAGATAGATAGATAGATAGATAGATAGATAGATAATAGATAGATAGATAGATATAGACTCAGAAAGAGCTGAGCGTGCCGGAGCAAAAATGTTTCACCACCGGCAGTCACCTCCAAGTCCTGACTCCTTGTTCTTGGTTGTTGTTGTTATTGATTTTGTTGTTTTGTTGTTGTTGTTGTTTTATTGTTGCTGTTGTTGTTGTTGTACTTGTTGCTGTCGTTGTCGTCGTTATTTCTTTGTTGTTGTTATTGTTGTTGTGTTTAGTTTTTGTTGTTGTTGTGGCTGTGGCTGTTGCTGTTATTGTTGTTGGTGTTGGTGTTGTTGTTGTTGTTGTTGTTTTTCTTCTTCTTCTTCTTCTTCTTCTTCTTCTTCGTCCTCCTCCTCCTCCTCCATGTTTATTTTTCTGTAACTCTATGTCTAGCCTCCTCTCTCTCTGACTCTCTCTCCCTCTCTCTCTCTCTTTAGGAAAAAAATTAAATGGATGTAATGTCAGCCATGACTATATTTATAAATCTTTGTTTCGAGAAAACGTCGCCGAAAAAATTAATGACTTTGTGTTATGCTCCTTGCCACAAGGACACAAATGTCAATGGCAATAAACCATTTTCAGTTTCAGTTTCAGTTTCTCTCTCTCTCTTTCTGTCTCTGTCTGTCTTTCTGCCTCTGTCTCTCTCTGTCTCTGTCTCTCTGTCTCTCTGTCTCTGTCTGTCTGTCTGTCTGTCTGTCTGTCTCTCTCTCTCTCTCTCTCTCTCTCTCTCTCTCTTTGTCTGTTGGACGCTGCCAATATTTGACCGTTGCATGATGGAAAGGGATGTCTTGGAGGCAGTGTCCAGGCGACCTTTCATGGAGTGTGTAATCGAGTTACGAACCCCCTAGTGTCACAATGCTGTGATTTATGAGGATGGCGTCAACAAGTCTGGTGGTCTCCATTTGCTGGAGGCAGCATGCTTTATGTTGTTCTGCTTAGCTCAGTAAGTAGTGTTCATTGTTCAGCAACTGCCCTTGGGCCTTCTATTTATCATAACCGGTTTGTTCCATGTGTTCCTTCTTCTTTGTCCTTTTCCTTCTCTTCTTTTTTTTGTTGTTGTTGTCGTCGTGTTGTCATTTTTGTTATTGTGGATGTTCTCCTTCCATTATTTGTTTTTTTTTTTATTTTCATGTGTTTTTCTTATGTTTTCGGTGGGTTTTTTTTTTTTTGTTCTTGGTTTTTATTCTCCTTGTTCTTCTTCTTTTTTTGTGGTTGCATTGTTTCTTCTTTTCCAGCTTTGTCTTCTGCTTCTTTTTCCTTGTTTGATCGTTTCTTTTTCTTCATGTACATGTATTCCTCCTCCGCTTCCTTTTCCCCTCCTCATTCTTCTTCCTCTTCTTCTACTTCTTAGATATATATGTATATGTATATGTATATGTATATATATATATATATATTATATATATAATATGTATACATATGTACATATATTTATGTATGTATGTACATGTATGTGTGTATACACATACATACATATATCTATACATAAATACATATATGTGTATATATATATTATATATATGTATATATATATATATATATGTGTGTGTGTGTGTGTGTGTGTATGTGTGTGTGTGTGTGTGTGTGTGTGTGTGTGTGTGTGTGTGTACGCGCGCGCGCGCGGGCGCTCGTGCGTATGTTTGGAGGCTCATGGTGAACGAAGGCCTGGCGAGCTTCGTTATTCGTTATCTCCATTATGCCGTTCACAAGAGAGAACACACTATAATCACACCCAGAATGTAATTATCAGACGTGTGTAATTCTGAATGAACATCTACTGTAATGCAGCAACCAAGCAACGTCCTGCCAGCAGCAACATGCTGATAGAAATGGACTGCTTTCTTACGCTCCTTTTGATGTTAACTGAACTACAACAAACAGGTGATGTCCACAAGCAAGTACAACTTGACTAGTCGTTGTTTTCATTATTCTAAGACAGACAGCAGGACATTCGCCCTTTTTTGGGGGGGGAGCTTTCCTGACAAATGAAAACATTGAACAGTCTCAATTCTGTCTGCGGTTTTGATTTTAATATGTCTTCAGTTTGTTTTTCATTTCACGTTCGTGTGATCTTTTGTCATGGTCTGTCTGTGTGTATTTTGTCTGTCTTGTCTGTCTGTCTGTTTTTCTTTATGCCTGTGTGTGTGTGTCTCCAGCGTGAGCACGTGCACACGCACGCACGCACACACACACACACACACACACACACACACACACACACACACACACTCACACACACACTCACACACACATAAACACACACACACACGCACACACGCACACACGCTGACGCTCACGTGCACGTACACACACATAGACACACACGCGCGCGCGCGCACGAGAGAGAGAGATTGCATTGGATTGGATCAGATTGGATTGGATTGGATTGGAGTGGAGTGGAGTGGAGTGGAGTGGAGTGGAGTGAAGTGGAGTGGAGTGGATGGATGGATGGATGGATGGATGGGTGGGTGGGTGGGTGGATGGATGAATGGGCGGATGGATGGACGTTTTCATGGATGGATGGATGGATGGGTGGATAGACAGGCAGATAGATAGACAGAGAGACAGATTGATAGAAACGGACTGTTTTCTTAAGATACTTTTCACACTAGCAAGTCCAACAAGCTCGTAATATCCACAGACAACAACAACTTGACAAGTTGTTGTCTCACTGTTATAAGACAGGAAGAACATTCGTGTATTTTGGAGCTTTCCTGACAAATGAAAACATTGAACAGTCTCATTCTGTCTGCCGTCTTGATTAATATGTCTTCAGTTTATTTTCCTTTTCACGTTTGCATGATCTTTGTTATGATCTCTCTCTCTCTCTGTATTTGTCTGTCTGTCTGTCTGAGTGTCTTTCTGTCTTTCTTTGTACCTGTGTGTATGTCTCGATCGTAAGCATATGCACACACACACACACACACACACACACACACACACACACACACACACACACACACACACACACACACACACACACAACACAAACAGAGAGAAAGAGACAGAGACAGAGAGACAGAGAAAGAGAGAGAGAAAGAGAGAGAGAGAGAGGGAGGTGGACAGAGAGAAAAAAAGAAAGAAAGAGAGATGGATAGATAAATAGATATACAGACAGACAGACAAAAATAGATAGATAGATAGATAGATAGATAGGTAGATAGATAGATAAATAGGTAGATAGATAGATAGATAGATAGACAGACAGACAAATAGATAGATAGATAATAGATAGATAGATAGATAGATAGATAGATAGGTAGATATATAGATAAATAGGTAGATAGATGGATAGATAGATAGATAGATAGATAGATAGATAGATAGACAGACAGACATATAGATAGATATATAGATAGATAGATAGATAGAACAGACAGCCCAGACAGATAGATAGATAGATAGATAGATAGATAGATAATAGATAGATAGGTAGATAGATAGATGGATAGATAGATAGATATATCCACACAGAAAGAGACACATACACAGTTTTGAACATGTGTATGTATGTCTACATATATTGCTTATGTATATGTTTATGTTGAAGTCTTTTACGTTAATTACAGTTTTTTGTTTATTTATTTTCTTTTATTTATTTATTATTCATTCATTTGTTTATTTATTCTGCATCAATTGTTTTATATATTTTTTATTTGTTTACTTATTTATGCAAATGTTTATATATTATTTATGCAAATTTTTCTTGTGTATTTATTCATGCATTTATGCAGTTACTTATTTATTTGTTTATTTATTCGTTTACTTATTTATGCGGTTATTTCTTTATTTATCTGTGATTCGTTTACTGATTTGTGCAGTTAGTTATTTATTTACGCATTTATCTATTTATTCATTTATTTATATATGCTTTTCTATTTGGCTAAACGACTTCCCACGCGCCGAAGTTGTCATGCAACAAGATTCCAGCAAAGTCAGAACAAGATTGAGGCAGCTGAAACGTGGTTTCTAAGAAGAATGTTCACAGTTCCATGGACAACAAAGAAATCAAACGTGACAGTCTTGAAGGAGACAAACACAAAAATGACATTAACGAAGAAGATCAGGAAAAGACAAGCAACATATAAAGGGCATTTTATGAAGCAAGAGAAATTAGAGCACCTAGTCACAATAGGAAAGGTGGAGGGAAAAAGTAGGTATGCGAGAAAACAGGAGTTCCGCACAGCCACAAGCGTTCGTCAAAAACCAGACGTGCTCTGGTGCTTTGAAGAGGGGTGTCCATGTGATGGACCCTTGACTGGTCATCATCTAAAAACATCTATCGAAACGATCCTTGCTGTGATGCTAAACATAAGTGGAGCTGCAGCCTCCAGTTACGATTTTTTTCATTTTGTGCGGTCACTCAAGAGCAGACGAACCTTTGGCAGACCACTTGTTTGTATCCTCTGCTAACTTCGATGATAGTAATAAAATGTTCGTAAAGTTATGCTAAGCTTTTACATTAATCTCTCTTCTATTGAGATACCGAATTTAAAGCAGATCTATGGTGATGCCGATAGTTAAATTCAAGCCGCGAGATGTATGGTGTAACGGGTCGATAGTGCATGTCGCGCCGCCATTGTTCCTCGATCTTAGGCTAAGACTGAACGACCACATACTCTGATGGCAGGCTTGTTTGTATTGCGACAAAGTGTTTTAGCCGATGATTTGATACTTATTGATTGTATCAGTGATTATTTTTGTTGTGCAAGATGATTTTTTTCTTTTAAATCGACGATGAAGACTTTATCAGAATATCAGTTGGCAGCAGCTGGGCACGCCCAATCAGACCATCTTAACAGCATCAAATCCTCTAGTAGCACGGAAGTTTTGTTTACTGAAATCATTCGTCTGGTTGTTATGGCATTATGATTTCTATGAAAACGTAGGTCTAGTAGATAGCTCTCATGTTCAATGCAAACAGAATCCCAGTAGCTTAGCCTAACCAGTCTGACCATCTCATCATATGACGACTCATCAAAATCATATTTAGACAGAGCTGTTTGCATGCATTCTTTGCTTAGCCCCTTGTTGAAATAATCCACCTGCTTTGTATGACTTTGTTATTTTTGAGACTTTTTAGGTAAGTAAAAACAAAATGAAAACGTAACAAATGAGTTTGTTGTTGATCACTTGATTCAAAAAGTAAAAGAGAAACAATTAGGCCTAGTTATGTAGGCTTAAGCAGTCTCCAGTCTTTGGTTCAGCTGACACCTTTTCTGTTTCGTTTGCTGTCTTATTTCCTACGCCACATTAATGGCCTCAGAGTCAAGACAACTGTTCGCAATGTTATGATGATCATGACGATGGGAATGTATAACAATTATGCTATTGAGTTGTGTCTACGATTGCGACTTCGTGACGGTGCAGTACTTAATGCTTCTTTTCACAATGATTGTATCATGGCGTCAATCAGACCCGAGAGATACACACACCTGCAATTGATGATCAGGAAATTGGGGCAACACCTTCAACGATGCATCCGTAAGGGAGATGAGATTGGACTGTATAGTCCCAGCCTTCCTCAACGAGCCCATAACACACTCAGCTCTGGGTAGAAGCTGGTTGGGGTCGAAAATTCCCACAATGATTTTAACACAGAGCTGGTGGCGTTCGAACCCACAACCTTCCACAGGTAGTTCTGTGCGCTAACCACCGCGCCACGTCGACTGGTATTCCGTCTGTCCAGTCACTCTTGATGTGCTCTCAGGGGCACATAGAGAACGAGAATGACAAGAATGTAAATATGTATTGGCTGATGGCTAAATCCATCTATGTTGGAGAGTCACCAACACAGCACTTGTCACAGAATCCAACGGAAATGACAAAGCTTGAAGGGGCTACTGCAGGGAAGCACAAGATCTGGATAAAGTCTGTAAGAAGACAGATGATGAATCATTAGAACAGAGACCGGTATTGCCACAGGCCAAGCAATGGTCTAGTGTTTTGTGCAGAGAATCATCTGATACCCGTTGGTCTGAAAATTTCTTTACACAGTGGATAACTAGGTTTTTATCACCTGCAGACCATGTTTGGCTCCAATATCAGAGAAAGGGAGGGGGTGGAGACAGAGATAAGAGAGTGAGAGAGTGAGGTAGAGAGAGAGCTAGAGATAGATAAAAGATAATGTAAAATAGATATATATATGTATATAGATAGATAGATAGATAGATAGATATATAGATAGATAGATAGGTAGATAGATAGATAGATAGATAGGTAGATAGATAGATAGATAAATAGATAGATAGATAGAAAGATAGATAGATAGATAGATGATAGAAAGATAGGATAGAAAGAAGAAGAAGATAAAAAGAAGATAGATAGATAGATAGATAGACACAGAGAGAGATGGATAGATAGATAGACACAGAGAGGCAGAGAGAGAGAGAGAGACAGACAGACAGACAGACAGAAAAATGGACAGAGACAGAAAAATAGAAACAGACACAGGAGACGTTTTATGATTACAAAACAAATTGATTATAATCGCTCATTTGATAATTTGGTATTTTTTCTGCCCATATTCTCACAGACAACATTTGATAATGCGATAGGAATTCTTTCTTCTTCAACGTTGACTGAACATATCCATGGGTATTAAATCAGTTACCGTTGCCTACTTGTTTTTACTTAAAGCTTGGCGAAACCAACCTGTAATTTTTGTTTAAACTTTTCCAAACGAAATCCATTTGATTGGGTACTTTCCTTTATTACACCTTCTACCTGGAAAGCCACCTTTATTCATAAACAGATTTTAAAAGCTGGACCAGTTGAAAAGTGAAAATTCTGGTTAACTTTTTCTACAGACTAATTCTGTTTAAAGGGCAATAAAATTCCCCTTTAAAATCAGGAATTTAATCAACTTGAAAAACTTGGTTAGGTCAATACCTGAGAGACTCTTTCAATAATTTGCACAACGGACTGCCGACAGGAAGGTTGTGGGTTCAAATCTTATCAGTCCAGTAAAAGATCGATTGTGTGTGTGTGTGGTGTGTGTGGTGTGTGTGTGTGTGTGTGTGTGTGTGTGTGTGTGTGTGTGTGCATGTGTGTGTGTGTGTGTGTGTGCATGTGTGTGTGTGTGCGTGTATGTAGTTGTTGTTGTTGTTTGTTTGTGTGTGTGTGTGTGTATTTTTTGGGTTGTTTCTTTTTTGTTTGTTGCTGTTGTTGTTGTTGTTGTTGTTGTTGTTGTTGTTCTTGTTCTTGTTCTTGTTGTTTTACCCAAGCAGTTCTTATCTAGTGATGAGTGTGCTACGGGTTCGTTGGAAGACTGGGACCATGCACATTTGCTTCATCCACTCCATGAAATCGTCATTGAAGGTGTTGCTCAAATATCCTGATCAACAATGTTACTGTTTGTATCGCTCTCAGGTCTAGCCTGGTTGCCACCAGGATATACTATGGTAGTGAGTGAAGACTGTCCCTTTGCCTGTCGGCTTCAATCCCAGATAGACGTCCATAGCATCAGGCTAAACATCCGCCATGGTCTTCATCACTATTGCATTACACAAAATTGTCCCCAACCATGTGGCGCAGGAAATGAGACGGGACAAAGTATCCGACAAAGAGGACATAAATTAAGAAAAAAAGAAGAGAGAGAGAGAGAGAGAGAGAGAGAGAGAGAGAGAGAGTGAGAGAGAGAGAGAGAGAGAGAGAGAGAGAGAAATGAGCTGAGTCAGAATCAGAGGCACAGAGACAAAAAACAGACAGACAGACAACAGACAGAACGAGACAAAGACAGAGACAAAGACATACAAAGAAAAGCCAGATAGACAAACTATTTATATCGCTGACTCATCTCCCTACCAGCTTACTTTCCATATTTCCAGCAACAGACATACAGGATCAAGATAAATGAAAACAGTAACGGCAACAACAACAACAACACCAAAAAAACAACAACAACAACAGCAACAACGACAGAAGCAACAGAAACATGAAATGCATATGTAGAAAAGTGAGGACAGGCAGGACAAAATGAAATAAACAATAACAATTTTTACAATGGACATGGGATAACCAAAATAATGTAGTTCTCCATTAACAACCCCCCCCCCCCCACACACACACACGCACACATCTAGCATAGTGAGAGAGAGAGAATCAAAGAAAGAGAACAACAGAGAGAAAAAGAGAGAGACGAGACAGAGAGACAAACAAACAACCGGCGAGAGAGAGAGAGAGAGAGAGAGAGAGAGAGAGAGAGAGAAGAGACAGACAGACAGACAGACAGACAGACAGAGAGAGAAAGAGATAGGACAGAGAGAGAGAGACAAGGACTGACTAATATACGTCCAACCAAAAAGAAAACAAAGAACATAAGTCTTTTAGTCTTTCAATTGGGAAAACAACTGGGTATGATAATGCCATATCTCTTTCTCTATCTCTCTATCATCATAATCATCAGGTGCCCCGCCGCATGGCGTTGGCGATCACGGATCTCTATCTCTTGTTGCCCCTAGCATCTCCCCCACCCTCCTTGTCCCCAGCCACTCTGCAAGTCTGTCTAGCATTTTCTCCACGGGTCTACCTGGTGCTCTCTTTCCCTCCAGCTTTCCCGTTGTGACCAGGTGCTCCAAATCCCCCTTCCTCATAAAATGGCCTATAAATGTTGCCTGTCTTTTCCTAATCTTCCTTATGAGTGATCTACTTGTGTCTGCCTCCATCAAGACTGTCTCGTTTGTTTTCTTTGCTGTCCATGGAACTCTCAACATTCTTCTCAGAAACCACATCTCAGCTGCCTCAATCTTTTTCTGGCTTTGCTTGTTGACTGTCCATGCCTCACACCCGTGCAACAGTATTGGTTCTATATAACATTCAAGAACTCTCTTTCTGATGTTATTTGATAGGCATTTGTTGGTAAGAATGCTTGTCATCTTCTTGAATGCTGTTTTGGCTTGGCCGATTCTGCCGGCTATTTCTGATGTGCATCTGCCGTCTGATGAAATTATCGTTCCCAGGTATTTGAATTTATCAACCTGTGCCAAGGTTGTGCCATTTGCTGTTATTTTGCATGAGGAGATTTCATGTTTTTTACTGATCACCATGACTTCAGTCTTCCTGCTGTTTAGTTCCAGCCACTTACCTTTGCTTTCTATTTCTAGTATATTCACAAAGTTTTGTAGGTCCCTTTCATTTTCTGCAATTAGCACGGTGTCATCTGCGCATCGAATGTTGTTTATCATTTTCCCTCCAACCTTTAATCAAGGGCCTTCTTCTAGGTTTCTCATGATATTTTCGCTGTAAAGTAAAAACAGATCTGGTG
>JAPXFY010000021.1:39399069-39404069 GCA_030674185.1 Monoplex corrugatus | reverse complement strand
CTACTCTTAAATTATCGGCAAACAAAGCAAAATAAAGCAAATGAAAACAGCTCTTTACAAAACAGTCTATAATAAAGCGGCTTCTTTTGGAGTTAACGTGATATAGCCCACATCAGTCAAAAGAGATTAAATTAATCCCAGTATGATATTGTCTAGCACTATTGTCGGGCTTGTAAGTGTTTATGTCTTATTTTTTGTGCTTCCGCAATATATAGTGCCACTGATTTGATTATGACTTCGTCATCAGATGACAAAATAGATACAACATCTTGTCTTTTGGCCATGTCGGATTCAAAAACTTTGCATTTTCCACGTATTGTGTCAAAAATTTGGCATTGGAATAAAAAGTGTTTTTCATTATCGACATTATTTCCACATAAGGGGCAAGGATATACTGTGGACGTCCCAGGTTGAAACCAATTTTTATTTGCATTGAAACCAAGTGTTCTTAATCTAAATCTTGCGTAATTAGTTCTTTGCCATTTATCCGTAACAACACTGAGATATTTTTCGGTTTGAAAAACATCTTTAAATGAGAAGAACCAACTATATTTTTCTTTGTTTTCCATATCTGAGTGCCAATTTTGTTTAAACGAACAAATAAGCCTGTCTTTAAATTCATTAATAAACTGACACTCATTTCCTACTCCCTGGGACAACCACACGATTCCAAACCCAAGTTCTGATAAAGCCTTTTTTACCTGATAGGCCCAGTTCTGTTTTCCTATTTCCATTTGAGTAACCATCATTTCATATGCCTGTTTACATAACCGAGATTGTGGAAGCCTTAACAATTTCAACCAGTATTTAATACTCTTCACAAAGGTTCTAATGTATAAAGGATATCTTCCAGTTTCTCCATATAAAACAGTATTAGAAGAGTGAATTGGTATAGCCAAAAAACGTTTTATAGCATATGTATGCACTTTTTCCATATGTGGATTTACAGTAAGACCCCATACTTCAGCTGCATATGTAAGTAAAGGTTCTATCTGTGTATCAAACATTTTCCAATATAAATTACAATCAATAGAATTGAGCTTCCGTAAGGATTTTAGAATTTCAATAACACCTTTTTTCCCTTTATTACAAGATTCTTCCCATGCATAATTTAAACTTAATTTTGTCGAAAATATTATTCCTAAGTATTTATAAGAATTAACAACTTTAACCTCGTTAATTCCATAGAACCATTTTTCGTGTTTTGATAAATGTCCACCCTTCCTGAAAATCATAATATTAGTTTTATCCATGTTAACTGTTAAAGCTAGTCGATCCGATTCTTCCTTTAAGACATGTAACTGGTTTTGTAAGCCTTTGACTGTACCAGAGAGAAGAATAACATCGTCTGCAAACAGCAATAGGAATATCTCAATAACCCCAGGGATAATTTGAATGCCATGCCTGCCTTTTCTTGACAGTTCCACTGCTAATTCATTAATGAAAAATGAAAACAATTGAGGACTCAATTGACACCCCTGTTTCACTCCTTTAGGGCATTCAAAATAATCTGAATATACACACTTCTCACGCACGCATGCAAACACTGAGTTATAAACTCCTCTTAGGGCCATATATAATTTTCCATTCACACCACTTTTACGTAATATATTCCAAAGATTATTACGATTCACAGAATCGAATGCCTTCCTAAAATCCACAAATGCAACATACAGTTTCTTATTTAAAAGTAAATGCTTCTGCACAAGGGAGTAAAGTGTGAAAATATGATCAATTGTACTGTATTTTGCTCTAAATCCAGCTTGTTCTTCAACTATTTTCTCTTCTTTTTCTGCCCACTTTGTTAATCTCTTATTCAAAATATATGTATAAACTTTACTCACTATACTTGTTAGAGCGACTCCTCTATAATTATCTGGATTATTCACATCTCCTTTTTTATGAATTGGGATTATTATGGACTTTGCCCATTCTGACGGAAAAATGCCATTATCAAAAAGCTTGTTACATAAATGGACAAGGAAATCAATTACATTAGCATTTGCATGTTTTAACATTTCGCTAATTATTTGATCTGGTCCTGCGCTCTTTCCTACTTTCAAATGCCTGATACTCGCAGTCACTTCTTCTTTAGTTATAGGCTCATTGAAAAGGGGCTCAAAATTATTTTCTTCCTCTACTATATTACTCTCTTGTGCAGTATTTCCCCCGATATCATTGAAAACACTGCAGAAATGATTGTACCATTGTTCAATAGAGATTTCATTGTACACAAAGGCCTTTCTATTAACAGATCTTATTATTGACCAGAATGTCCTGGAGTCATTGATGGAATCTTTGAGTGTTCTTATTTTCTTATCTTCGTATTCCCTTTCTTTCGTTTTCCTTAGTTTAACATACTCTTTTCGTGATATGACATATGCTTCTCTTTTTTCTTTTTTTTCTTTTTCTGTTTTGCATCTCTGGAATCTTTTCAGTAGCCTCTTAACTTCTTGTTTCTTTCTTTCACATTCCTTATCAAACCAATCATTCTGTTTCTTTTGTCCTTGTCTCACTGTTCGTACCATACACGCAGCTGCCCCGCATAAAGCCTTAGTAAACTGCTCCGAACTGTCATTCACATTATAATCTAACAAACCGAAAGCTGTCTGTAGACAATTGTTGAACTCAGAACCATCAAGCTCTTGTACAAATAAACTTGCTAATTCTTCAGACCATACAATTTTTTCTTCCCCTTGTTGTCTTGCACTTTCTACATCTGTATGATTATTTCCCCTTTTCCATATTACCTCAACAGGTAGATGCCATGAATCAACACAGTTACCTACCCGTAAATCAAAGCATGAGACCAGATTATATGGAACAAGAAAATAGTCAATCACACTACACCCGTTTGGAGACACAAAAGTGTATTCACCCTCTGTATCTCCATCACAAAAACCATTCAGAATAACCATATCCAACATGAAACATAAGTTCAACAGTGTTTTGCCAAAACTATTCACAGTTTCATCTTTAGAACAACGTACATCACATTCATTATACATCCTGTCATACTCAATGTCTTCCAAATAAGTAGTCATGTCTTCAGGCGCAAACTGTTCGTGACCTGTTCTAGCATTGAGATCTCCCATAATTATAAAAAGTGTTTTTTCTTTTTCAAACTGTTGTAGCATTAATTCTTCCAGCATCAAGATCCCATCTTTAATTAATGTTTCGTTATATCTAGGGCTTCCTTCTGGCGCAACATAGCATGCAATCAAAATCAAATCTTTGTCTAAATCAAATACATTTTTGTTTACTCTGATGGCAATGGTGTTATCATAATCTAACATTATTCTTTCACACAATTTTCTAAAGTTTTTTTCACCAACAATAAAACTCCACCCGAATTCCTGCCATGGTGTGACAATTTCTTAGCTGGAGCGTAAAACTTCAAATAATCAGTGAACAAACAGCTGAAATCAAACGAAGTATCAAGAAAACATTCAGTAAGACAAACAAAATCAAATTTTGTTACATAATTTATGAAGGAAACGTTCTTCAATTTACTGTACAAATTTTCAACGTTGTAATTCAAAAAGGACCACTGGTTTGGATGGCCATGCCTGTCCTATGGCTTTCTGGAAGTACCGGAACGCAAGCTCCTGTTGCCAAGGTTACCGCCTGCTCCTCTGCCGCGGGCCGTGCTTGTTGACGTCCGTCGCGGTTGGCTGCCCATGCTCACCCTCTCACCCGTCTGTCGGTCTGCCGCAGGACTGCCGCGTGATACACGTGCGTCCGTGTCTGTAAGACGCCCGGTGTCATGCCCCTGGGAACTCCTGTTGGCGTCACGCTGAAGCTCGGCCCGGTTTGCACGTGAGATGACAGGCGGGGAAGAGGAGGAGGAAGGGGAACCACCACTCGCGACTCTGCCCCCGTTAGAGGTGACAACTCCTCTCGTCATCTCCCCATCTTGAGGGGGGTCCCCACCAGCGACTTCATCCCGCCGATTGGTGAAGGTGGGCGTGTTTCTCACGTCGGAAGAGGAGGTGTGTTTAGGTTGTAAGTCTGAAACTGTGTCACCACTCACAATCTGAGCATAAGAACGCTGTTCTGGTGGTCTTGGTCCAATCACCAATTGTCCCTTTTGGAAGTATGCTCTTTTGCCTTCACTACGTGCTCTTGCAACGATTTGTGCCTGTGTTCTTGTTAGGTCATTTGCGACCCTGATACCTTTCACATCTAGTTTTCGTCGTATGTCTCTGTTTGTAATAATCAGCATTTTGTCTCTCCACCTGGTGAATTTGACTATCATTGGTTTGGGTTGCCCTTGTCTTGTCTGTCCAGTTCGATGTGCTCGTACGATGTCATCAGTAGTCCAGACTTTAGGGTCGTCAATACTATTGAGAACGTCAATAACTGCGGTAGCACATGAGTCAAACGTTTCCCTAGATTCTTGCTGAGAAATCCCGAAAAAACGTAAATTATCTCTTCGTGAAAAATCTTCTAACCTGTCTGAGTCTGACTTTAATTGGGCAACATCGTGTCTCATATCCCTGATTGTCTCTGTGAGTTGTTGTATTTCCTCTTTCTCATCATTAGATTCCTGGAACAGTTGTTGTATGTCACCACTCATATCTGTCACTGTCTCCGTCAGGTTTCTGTGATCTTTCTCCAGTCTGTTACACCTGTTGTTGATTTCCTCACATCGTTCTTTCACTTGACGTAGCTCGTCTTTGATCTCTCCAAGATCATTCCTTATCAATTTGGTTTGCTCAGAGAACTGTTGCTGCATCACTTGCATGAGTCTGTCAACCATGTTATCATTTCCGTCCTCTGTGTGTGTGGTACTGTCAGTGATAGGGCCGGGATTTGTCTCTATGTCACCGCAGAGGAGCAGCTTTCTCACGCAAAACACGATGTGCTGCACGCACACGGCCGAGAAAAGCAATGGCACGTGCATGGCTACCTGACATACACCGTCGGTGACACATATCTCCTCTTCTGCCCCCAGTCTTGTTCCTTTTATTTTTTCTTGTTCAGCTTGTCTTGCCATT
>JAPXFY010000021.1:39391569-39394069 GCA_030674185.1 Monoplex corrugatus | reverse complement strand
ACAGACGGGCAAAAAAGACTTGTAAACAGATAAGGAGATAGATATAGACAGACAGAGAGATAGAAAAGCAGACACAGTTGGAAGGAAACAGATACATGATAACTGCAGAGAGAAATGGAGATATGGAAAATCACAACATCACAGGCAAAGAGAGAGAGAGAGTAAATGAGAAAGAGAGAGAGAGAGAGAGAAAGGGAGAGAGAGAGAGAGAAAGGGAGAGAGAGAGAGAGAGAGAGAGGGAGGGCAACACAAATAAAAGAAGGAAGTTAGAAGAGAAAAAAGAAAAATGGCAGTAGCAGCAGTGGTACTTGCAGTAATAGTAGTAGTAGTAGTAGTAGTAGTAGTAGAAATAGTAAGAAGAGGAGGAGGAGGAATCGTGCTAGTAGTAGTTGTGGTGGTGGTAATAGAAATAGTAGTATTAGTGTGGTAGCATTTGTTATCATACTAGCAGCAATAAGGTAAATAGTAATATAAGTAGCAACATCAATCTTAGTAGAATCACTTATATTACCAGTAGTATTTACAGCAACAGCAGATGTAAAAGTACTAGAAACAAAAGCAGCAGCAGCAGCAGCAGCAGTAGCAGTAGTAGCAATAGTTGTAGTAGATGTAATAGTAGTAGTAGTGGTGGTGGTTGTGGTAATAGAAGTAGTTGAAGAAGAAGAGAAAGAAGAAGAGACTGAAGAAGAAGAAAGAAAGAAAGAAAGAAATAGAAGAAGGAGAAGAAGAAGAAAGAAAAAAGAAAGAAAGAAACAAAGAAAGAAACAAAGAAAGAAAAAGAAGAAAGAAAACAGAAAAAGAAAGAAAAGAAGAAGAAGAAAGAAAAGAAGAAGAAGAAGAAGAAAGAAAGAAAGAAAGAAAGAAAGAAAAAAAGAAGAATGCGAAGAATGCGAAGAAGAATGCGAAGAAGAATGCGAAGAATGCGAAGAAGAATGCGAAGAAGAAGAAGAAGAATGCGAAGAAGAAGAATGCGAAGAATGCGAAGAATGCGAAAGAATGCGAAGAAGAAGAAGAATGCGAAGAGAAGAAATGCGAAGAAGAAGAAGAAAAATGCGAAGAAGAAGAATGCGAAGAAGAAGAAGAATGCGAAGAAGAAGAAGAATGCGAAGAAGAAGAAGAATGCGAAGAAGAATGCGAAGAAGAAGAATGCAAGAAGAAGAAGAAGAATGCGAAGAAGAATGCGAAGAAGAAGAAGAAGAAGAAGAAGAAGAAGAATGCGGAAGAGAGAATGCGAAAAGAAGAAGAAGAATGCGAAAGAAGAAGAAGAAGAAGAAGAATGGAAGAAGAAGAAGAGAGAAGAAGAAGAAGAGAAGAAGAAGAAGAAGAAGAAGAGAAGAAGAAGAGAAGAAGAAGAGAAAGAAGAAGAAGAAGAAGAAGAAAGAAGAAGAAAGAAGAAAGAGAAGAAAGAAAGAAGAAGAAAAAAGAAAGAAGAAGAAAGAAGAAGAAGAAGAGAAGAAGAAGAAGAAAGAAGAAGAAGAAGAGAAGAAGAAGAAGAAGAAGAAGAAGAAGAAGAAGAAAAGAAGAAGATGGAAAGAAATAACAAGAACAAAAAACTAACAAGAAGAACAAAGACAGGAATAAGATGAAGAAAATTACACACAGGCCTCAGGCAGTGGGGAACAATAAACACATGTACTGAGTGAACCATGAAGACATACAGCTTGAGACAGCCGCCAGTGGAGACCGACTTATTAACACGATTCTCATAAAGACACAGCACTGTGACACTAACAGGGTGTAACTTGGTTACATACTCAATGAATGGACGCCTGGACATTTCTTCAGAGAGTGAAATATTCGGTGGAGAGTAAACAAGAAGAAGAAGAAGAAGAGGATGAAGAAGAAGAAGAACAAGAAGAAGAAGAACGAACAACAACAACAAGAACAAGAAAAAGAACAAGAACAAGAACAAGAACAAGAAGAACAAGAACAAGAAGAAGAACAAGAAGGAGAAGAAGAAGCAGAAGAACAACAACAAGAACAAGAAGAACAAAAGATCAAGAAGAACAAGAAAAAGAAGACTGACGCTGATGTCGATGATGATGATGATGATGATGATGATGATGATGATGATGATGACGACGACAACAAGGACGACGACGATGACGATGATGATGAAGCAGAAGAGGAAGAACTAGAAGAAAAAAGAAAAAGAAGATGAAAAAAAAAAGAAGAAGAACAACAAGAACAACTACAACAAAAAGAACAACAACAACATCAACAAAATGAGAAGAAGAATGCGAAGAAGAATGCGAAGAAGAAGAATGCGAAGAAGAATGCGAAGAAGAAGAAGAATGCGAAGAAGAAGAAGAATGCGAAGAATGTGAAGAAGAAGAATGCGAAGAAGAATGCGAAGAAAGAATGCGAAGAAGAAGAATGCGAAAAATGCAAAGAAGAAGAATGCGAAGAAGAATGCGAAGAAGAAGAAGAAGAAGAATGCGAGGAAGAAGAATAAGAAGAAGAAGAATGCGAAGAAGAAGAAGAAGAAGAATGCGAAGAA
>JAPXFY010000021.1:39381569-39384069 GCA_030674185.1 Monoplex corrugatus | reverse complement strand
GATATCATCAAGACTTTTTCCAGCTGTTTTGGGGAAGGGCTTTTTAATAAACTGTGAGTCAAGGACGTGAACTGTTGAGAAGTCGCCAAAACATGTGAGTAAGGAAGTCGTGGTGCCAAGGTCAAGGTCAAGCCGACCCCTAAACAGTGCCTTGATCAGCAATGTCGCGAAGGAAGTGTATGAAAAGCACTTCCTGTGGATTTTATGAAAATGTTCACGTTTTGTTTTTCCACTGTTGTAAATGTCTGCCAGTGTCCTCGCTGCACATCAAGTTTTATTTCATTTTCATTCTTTTTTAAGGTCACAGACACAAACCGTGGATTTTCCGTAATGTAATGATAGTTGTATGAAAAAGGGAGATTATAAGAATAGCGTGATCATTTTGTTATCGTTGTTTTGGATGGGATGAGGGGTGATCTCCCTTCCTGGTGTATTTAAGCAGGAGGCAAATGCACACGCTGAACCTTAATGATATTTTATAGTTTTAGACAATCTCATTTCGATATGCATATAAGCTGGATCATTTTCTCTCAGATTTGGGAAGAAACTCTCTGCTTCTTGAGTGTTTTTTGTGTTGTTGTTGTTGTTTTTTTGCTTGCTTGGAGAAAGGCAACCAGTTGCAACATCAAAAAGTGTCAATGGAACTATTTGCATTAATTGCATCAGCATGTTTCTAAAAAAAGAGCCTTGGTTGTTTTAAGTCGGATGAGAAGTTGCTCTTGCAATACTTCATTACAGATGCATGAAAACAGGTTTTGCATAAGGGATCATTTTGAAGATGGCTTTTCATTCAGTTGTTTGTTCGTCTGTTCTTTTAATTGCCGTTGATTTTTTTTCAAAACCGAACCCCCTCTTTCTATTCTCTGAAAAAGCCTTGCAAACAAAAAGAAAGCAAAAGGTGAGCGGTAAATCTCCATGTTTAATCTGTAAACGTACTTTTTTCAGCTCTGCGTGCTTGTGCATGTGTGTGTTTGTGTGTGAGTGTGTTTTGTGTTTGTGTGTGTGTGTTTGTGTGTGTGTGTGTGTGTATGTGTGTGTTTGTGTGTTGTGTGTGTGTGCATGTGTGTTTATGTGTGTGTTTGTTTTGTGTGTGTTGTGTGGTGTGTGTCGTGTGTGTGTGTGTGTGTGTGTGTGTGTGTGTGTGTGTGTGTGTCGTGTGTGAGTTTGTTTGTGAAAGGGTCAGGTTGTGTGTGCAGTTTAGGCCTTTTTTTTCTTTTTTAGTCAACGGATCCATCAAATCACTCAAATAGCTCCGTATATTTAACACCAGGAAAACGTTTATGACAATCATAAGCATAGAGACAGAGAGAAAGAGAGAGATAGACAGAGAAGAGAGAGAGAGAAGAGAGAGAGAGAGAGCAAGAGAGAGAGAGATGTAGCAGAGCGAGTAGACAGAAAGAGAGAGAAAGAGAAAGAAGATAGACAGAGAGAGACAGAGACAGACAGACAGACAGAGACAAGAGAGAGATAGACAGACAGACAAGAAGAGCAGACAGAAAACAGACAGACAGAGAGAGAGACGAAAGAGAGAGAGAGAGAGAGACAAAAAAGAAACAGACCAGACAGAGATACACAGGACAGACAGAGAGGAGAGTAAAAAAGAGAGATAGAGATAAGACTAAGAAAGAGAGAGAGAAACAGACAGACAGACAGACAGACAGAAGACAGACAGAGAGAAACAGACAGACAGAGAGACAGAGAGACAGACAGACACAGAAAGAGACAGAGACAGAGAGAGACAGACAGACAGACACAGAGAGACACAGAGACAGAGACAGACAGACAGAGACAGAGAGAGACAGAGAGACAGAGAGACAGAGACAGAGAGAGAGAGACAGAGAGAGACAGAGAGAGACAGAGAGAGAGAGAGATAGAAATACACACAGAGAAAGAATAATGAATGAATCTATTAATCAATCAGTCATGAACCACTCAATCAAATGTAAACATTTATTTTCCGAGCAAACAATGACACCCTGTCAATTTTCTAGACAGACAGATAGATAAACAATGAGACAGATAAGCAGAGAAACAGACTGACACAGATGGACTTGTAGCAGTCATTATAAACAGAGAAACAAAGACAAAGAGACAGAGACAGTCTTTGTTCTAAGAGCTATAATTAAGCAAAAAAATACGCCGTAAATACCAATTCTATACCTACATTATCGCATTATTTTGCCTGAACGGAAAACCTTCGCATTTACTTTATCTTCTTTAGGCTTCATCAGAATTTCATAGGCATGACATCACTGTGACATTGGAAATAACAGAGGGCAACGCTAACTTATGGTATGGGGACATTGCGTGTTCAAAAGTACTGTAATGACTAGTTTGTGGATTCAGTCTAGACTTGAATTATTCACAGACGAAAGTTTCGAAAGTTTCAAATTACTTCCATCGTACACTCACATTCATATCTAAAAAAAACACATCTAGCCATATCAACGTTGTTCTCTTATTTTCAGAAATATTCAACAACACTGGTTTTTTGTTGTTG
>JAPXFY010000021.1:39349069-39359069 GCA_030674185.1 Monoplex corrugatus | reverse complement strand
CACACAAACAACACACACACAGACACAGACACAGACACACACACAAACAACACACACACAGACACACACACAGACACACACACTCACTCTCACACACACAAACACACAAACACACACTCACTCACACACACAACCATCAATGCATCAATACCCTCATATCCACACAAATGTGCTGGTTGATCACAGCAAATCACCCTTCATTTTCAGACAACAAACACACTAATAGATCACAAACTAACAAACAAACACCACCAACAACAGCAAAACAAAACAGAGCTTGCAGCCACTGAACAAACAAACTTCAGAATCACCGTTTAATACACCCGGTGAAGACAGATTTATGTTCGTGTCCATTCTGTTCTGAATGAGATAGTGTCGTCCCTCTAGACAAACACCAGGGACGCTTCAGTGCACTTAGTCACAATTGTTTTCACGTTTGTCTGGCTGTAAGTGTCAGTCTGCTCGCTGTTAGGGAAGTGATGAAAGAGGTGTGAAAGTGGGATCTAGGGAGGTTGGTGTGAAAAGGAACCAGCACAGAAACAAAATCACTGAAAAAAACTGAATGACCTTCCTTTCATTATCCTTCTTTCTTTCTCTCCCTCTCCCTACCCCCTCTGTCTGTCTGTCTGTCTGTCTGTGTCCTTCTCTCTGTCTCTCTCTGTCTCTGTCTCTCTCTCTCTCTGTGTCTCTCCCTCTCTCTCTGTCTCTCTGTCTCTGCCTCTGTCTGTCTCTGTCTATGTCTCTATCTGTATGTCTGTCTGTCTACCTCTCTCTCTCTGTCTTTCTCTGTCTATCTGTCTGTCTATTTCTTTATCCATCTGTCTGTCTCTCTCTTTCTGTCTCTGTCTGTCTGTCTGTCTCTCTCTGTCTATCTGTCTGTCTGTCTTCTCTCTCTCTCTCTCTCTCTCTCTCTCTCTCTCTCTCTCTCTCTCTTTCTCTCTTTTTCATCGATTTAAGTCACTTACAGTTCCAACTGCCCCTACCTCACCCAACTTCTTTATGGCATATTGACAGGAAAACGGTTACATTTGCAAAAAACACAAACAAAGGAAGTACATTACATTAAGTCCTATGAAGCGTGAGTTATACAGTTGTCCATTCTACTCTGGCATGAAAGTGTCATCTCTCTCCATAGAAAACCAGGAATGCTCCAATGCACATGGCAGCAATTGCTTTGACATCTATATCAAAGTTACTGCCAGTATTCTGGCAGATTGGAACCAGAGACAAAAATGCAATGAGAACCAGAACGCAATGGACAACACACACACACACACACACACACACACACACACAGACACACACGTGCGCACACACACACATACACACACATGCACATGAACATGCACACGCACACATACACACACATACACACACATGCACATGAACATGCACACACACATACACACACACACATAGACACACACAAACAACACACACACAGACACAGACACAGACACACACACAAACAACACACACACAGACACACAGACACACACACAGACACACACACTCACACACACAAAACAGACACACACACAAACACACAAACACACACTCACTCACACACACAACCACCAATGCATCAATACCCTCATATCCACACAAATGTGCTGGTTGATCACAGCAAATCACCCTTCATTTTCAGACAACAAACACACTAATAAATCACAAACTAACAAACAAACACCACCAACAACAGCAAAACAAAACAAAGCTTGCAGCCACTGAACAAACAAACTTCAGAATCACCGTTTAATACACCCGGTGAAGACAGATTTATGTTCGTGTCCATTCTGTTCTGAATGAGATAGTGTCGTCACTCTAGACAAACACCAGGGACGCTTCAGTGCACTTAATCACAATTGTTTTCACGTTTGTCTGGCTGTAAGTGTCAGTCTGCTCGCTGTTAGGGAAGTGATGAAAGAGGTGTGAAAGTGGAAGGTGGGGAAGTGGGTGTGAAAAGGAACCAGCACACAAACCAAACCACTAAAAAAAAGGAATTCTCTTCCTTTCTTTATCCTTCTTTCTTTCTCTCCCTCTCCCTACCCCCTCTGTTGTTCCTTGTCTGTCCTCTGTCTGTCTGTCTGTCTGTCTGTCTCCTCTCTCTGTCTCTCTGTCTCTCTGTCTCTGTCTCTCTCTCTCTTTCTCCTTTCTCTCTTTCTCTCTAATTTCAATCTCTGTCTCTGCCTCTGTCTCTGTGTATCTCTGTGTGTCTCTCTCTTTCTCTCTGTCTCTTTGTATGTCTTTTTGTCTATCTGTCTGTCTGTCTGTCTGTTTGTCTATCTTTCTCTCTCAGTCTCTCTCTATCTTTCTTTTCTCTCTCTCCTCTCTGTCTGTCTGTCCATCTCTGTCTCTGTCAGTCTGTCTGTCTGTCTGTCTCTCTCTCTCTCTCTCTCTTCTCTCTGTCTCTCTGTCTCTCACTCACTCTCTTTTTCTCTTATATTTGAGTTGATTTTTGTCAATCACATTACCCCCCCCCCCCCCCCCATCCCCCTATTTCTACACAAGTCTATTACATTAACAGTTTCAACACACGCAACTTCTCAACATTCTTTTCAGCTGGATGTTAGAGGTAGTGTTTCTGAGCATATCATTTTCATTATTTGCATGCATAGTTTTGTTATGCTCTTGTTGATGGAAATGTGACATATTATGCTTAAAAAAACACTTTTCAATTCAGGCCTAAGGCCCAAGATATGAATTCATTATCTCTAACTCTGTCTTTGTCTCTGTCCTTCTTTCTCTCTTTCTCATACTCACTGTTTCTGTCTCTTTTGTCTGACATAATGATTAATTCATCTCTCTTCTCTCTCTGTCTCTCTCTTCTCTCTCTCTGTCTCTCTCTTGTCTCTCTGTGTCTCCCTCTCTCTCTCTCTCTTCTCTGTCTCCCTCTTTCTCTTTTTCTCTCTACCTCCTCTCTCTCTTTCTCTCTCTGTCTCTCTCTGTCTCTCTCTGTCTCTCTCTCTCTCTCTCTTCATCCTCCACTCTCTCTCCTCACTCCCTTTTCATAGATCTAAGTCATATTGACAGGAAAACGGGTACAGTTACAAAAACCCGAACTGAGGAAGTACATTTCATTAAGTTTTATGAAGCGCGTTTTTATACTGTTGTTCATTCCACTCTGGCATGAAAACCAGGGAAACGCTCCAATGCTCATGGCAGCAATTGCTTTGATATCTACATCAAGGTTATTGCCACGATTTCAGCAGATCAGAACCAGTGACACAAAAATACAATGAGAACGAGAACGCAAATGAACACACACACACACACCAAACATACACAACGCACAACACGACACAGACACAACACAATACACACACAACACACACACACACACACACACACACACAACACACACACACAATACACACACACACACACACAAACATACACAAACACACAGGTACATACACGCACTGACATACATATATGACAAACACCAGAATACAGCATCACAGTCGCACACTAACACACAACACACACACACACATACAAACACACAACACACACACAAACAAACACACTCGTCTATATCACTCAGTGAACAGACGTTAAATAAAGAACGAACGAAACACACTCACTCACACACACACACACACACACACACACACAACACACACACACACAACACACACACATGCACACACACACACACACACACACACACACACCACACACACACAGAAGAGAGAGAGAGAGAAGAGAGAGAGAGGACGAGGACGAGAGAAGAGAGAGAGAGAAGAGGAAACAAGAAACGCATACAGTCTGGGCTAACTCTTCTTTGTCAAGCTTACATAAAAGGCAATGAAGCATATACCCAGTGAAGTTTTATTTTCGTGTCCATTCCATTTTGAATGAGATAATGTCATCCCTCTAGACAAACACCAGAGACGTTTCAGTGCATTTAATCACAATTGTTTTCACTTTTGTCTGGCGGTAAGTATCAATCTGCTGGCTGTTTAAGGAAGTGATGAAAGACGAGTGAAGGTGGGAGCTGGGAAATTGAGGAAGGGGGGGGGGGGGTGTGTGAAAAGGAACGCAGATAAACCAAACCATGAAAGTGAAGGTGGAGGCTGGAAAGGATTGAGGTGAAAAGGAACCTGCACACAAACCAAACCATGAAAAAAATAGGAAATTGTCTTCCGCTCCTGTTGTTTTCTTCTTTCTTTCTCTCCCTCTCTGTCCCCCACTCTCTCACTTCAGTCATCTCTCTCTCTCTCTCTCTCTCTCTCTCTCTCTCTCTCTCTCTCTCTCTCTCTCTTCTTCTTTCTCTCTCTTATCTCAATCTCTGTCTCTGTCTCTCTGTCTCTGCCCCTCTCTGATTGTCTCTCTGTGTCTGTGTCTGTCTTTCTGCCTGATTGCATGTCTATATGTCTGTCTGTCTGTCTTTCTCACCCCTCTCTCTCTTTCTTTCTCTCTCTCCTCTCTCTCTCTCTCTCTCTCTTATATCAGTCCCTGTCTCTCTGTCTCTGTCTCTCTGTCTCTGCCTCTCTCTGGTTATCTCTCTGTCTGTGTCTCTCTGTCTCTGTCTCTCTCACTCTCACTCTACCTCTTTCTTTTTTTCTCTCTTTGTTATTGATCTTAGTCAATTACACCCCCCCCCACCACACACACACACATACATTCTGTCCTTGCCTAACCAAATTTTAAACGGTATATTGACAGGGATGAAATAAAATTACAGCTGCAAAGACGGAAACAGAGGAAGCACAATTCACTCACGAAGTCCTACGAAGCGCATTTTATACCATTGTCCATTCCAGTCAGGTCTGATAGTGTCGTTTCTTTCCGTACTAAAACCAGGAAAGCTTCAATGCACACGGAACAATTTGCTTTGATATCTAAAGCAAAGTTAATTTTTCCAGGATCCAAGGTAATCGGGACCAGAGAAACAAAACTACAACGAGACAAAGAATGCGAATGGAAACACGCACGCCACACACACACACACACACACACACACACACACACACACACACACACACACACACACCACACACACACAAACCAACACACACACCACACACACACACACACACACACACACACACACACACACACACACACAACACACACACACATACACGCACACACGCTCGCGCGCGCGTGAAACACACAGACACAGACAGACAAACAGACAGGCAGAGAGAGAGAGAGGGTGGGAGAAATCAAATAAGAGAGAAAGAGTTCTCCAGATACAAATGAGAGGGGAGGGGAAAAGAAAAACGTGGGAAGTGACAAAAAAGAGAAAGGCTGAAACAGAGACAGACAGACAGACAGACAGAAAGAGACAAGGAGATAGAGATCGACTGACTTTTATTTCCAACCAGTAACAACCATTTCGGGTGATACTGCTGACGGGGAGCATTTAATTCTGCACTGACACCACCAGAACCGCCGATTTCTGGGAGAGAGAGAGAGGACCAAAGCCCTAAAGACAAAAGCAGAAGCAGCAGAACGGAGTTCCAGTTGGATCTGGTCCAGGAGAACAAAAGTGAATTTGATAGGGCTTAGAATTATTCTCCTGTCTTTAGATGATGACCGATAGCTAAGCAGTTAAGACATCCATCACAAGATCGACTTGGACTTGAAACGCCTGATCACCTTATATGCACAGGTTCGATTCCAGGTGGAGGACAATTCTGTTTAAGAAAGATGGCAGGATGGCGATTTCAAAAGGGCATCCAGGAATCATGACCTGGATGCGGTCCAGCCCCCTTAGAGTGTCAGGAATTAAGGGCTGAAACACTTGCTTGACAGAGGTTTCTCCACCGAGGACCTTCTGCTGTCCAGCTCTCCCCAGAGTTTGTTGCTACTATATGAAGATGGGCAGTAAGAAACCATTTTGATATAGCGCACTCCAGGTCTGAACCAGTGGCAACTGGTATGCGAGTTTCGATGCTCGATCAACTGAGCTATTGAGGCCTGCTTGAGTGAATTTCGGACTTACAGAATTCAGATTTTTCTCTCATTTCTCTCAGTTCAAGGCACACACACACACACACACACACACACACACACACACACACACACACACACACACACACACACACACACACACACACACACACACACAATATGTATATATATATATGTATAGATAGATATACATATATATATATATTATATATATATATATATATATATATATATTATATACCAGAGGGGACACATGTTGATCATCATTTTCAAATCAAACAGCATAGACATCACACAATCACCCACAATAACTGCAACGTCTTCATTTCTATGTTAATCATAAATAATAAGCTGCAATGGAATAGTAAAATGATATAAGGTCTTTCCAGAATTCAAAAGAGGAGTCAGACAGGGTTGTGTTTTGTCACCAGACCTGTTTTCATTTTACATCGAAAACATCATAAGAAACCTAGAAGAATACCCTGGATTAAATGTTGGAGCAAAATTGATAAACAACATTCGATACGCAGATGACAGTGTGCTAATTGCAGATCATCAGTACTTCTCTTGTCACAAATAACATTGAATGGATTTTACGTATCATTTCTTTCAGTGTCTCTCGTTGTTGAAATTCGTATTTTTCATCATCTTATTTGTTCCACACCAGGGTTAATCCAGCTCTGATTAAGTTTTACGAATTCCATTTACCATTTTACTAAATAATCCAACCTGAGAGAGAGAAAGAGAGAAGAGAGAGAAAGGGAGAGAAGAGTGAGTGAGTGAGAGAGAGATAGAGATAGAGACAGAGGGAGAGAGAGACAGACACAGACAGACAGACAGAGAGAGACAGACAGACAAGACAAGAGACAGAGAAAAAGAGAGAGACAGAGAGAGAGAGACTGACACTAACACAGACACAGACAGAGAGAGACAGACAGACAGACAGACAAACAAACAGAAAGACAGATAGAGTGAGCTATCCAATAATTTAGTTTGTTAGAGAAAGAGAGACCAACAGAGACGATAGAAAGAGAGGGGGGCAGAGACAGAGGGGGACAGAGACAGAGAGACAAAGAGCGAGAGAGAGAGAGAGAGGGGGGGGAAAAAAAGAGAAAGAGATAGGGACAGAGAAAGAGAGACAGAAGGGAAGATCAAAAGAATGCTTTTATATCATAAAACCAAATTACAAAACATTTTCATAGAAACGATCGTTTTCATGTGAAAGGAATGGTTTCGTGTTAACAGAAAGCTCCGTGGTTATTCTGAAAATACGTGTTGCGCAATCGTTAACTTAGAAATAATGTAGTCAATTTGATTTTTCCTCTTTTTTTTTTTTGTCTTTCTTTCTTTCTTTCTTCCTTCCTTTCTTTCTTTCTTTCTTTCTTTCTTTCTTCTTTTCTTCTTCTTCTTCTTCTTCTTCTTTCTTTTTTTTTTTTGAAGTGCAATAAAAATTGAAATAAAACAAGGTGCTTATGTCACATTAACCTTTTATCTAATTAAAAAAAAAACAGCCTCACAACAGATATACAAAGAAAACATGATTGCAAGACAAGACAGCTTCACAGGCAAGCTGTTATGCCCTTAGATGATAACAAACGTTGTTGTTGTTGTTCTTGTTGCTGCTATTGTTGTTTTTGCTATAGATGTTGTTAATGTTGTCGTTGTGGTTGGGTTGTTCTTATTGTTGTTGTTGTTGCTGTGATGTTTGTTGCTTGTGCTGTGGATGCTGTTGTTGTTGTTGTCCTGCCCCATCTACTGCGCTGCTTCAGTAATGCTGAACCCATGCCGCTCATTCCTGAACACGCCATTAACCTCAAGTTTATTCAGTCAAAATAGTGGTGCCAAGAATCCCATCAGAAACCAGCGAGGCCAAGCCGCCAGAGAGCCACCCACCAGAGGGGACTTTGCATCACTGCTGGATCTTTTCCAGTGAAGTTGAACAGTGCCTGTTCTGACCCAACTAATAACGACGCTGCCTTCTAACCACTAAAACTAACGACAGCAAAAGCTCAACTGTCGTAGAGACAAACCAGGTAAGAAACGTCCCAGTAAGAAGACTACCTACGAGGCCTTCCAGTGAGAGCGCCTACGAACCGCTATTGTCCGAGACATTCCATTAGAATGAGCTTCCCCCTGTCTATTTGACAATCGTATAGTCAGCTTCCTTCAAATAGAAAGCGAAGACATACTTTTTTGGCCTAGCAGTTGAGCTTCTCCTAGTCACTTTGACAATCGCGTACTCTGACTCCATTCAAATATAACGTGAAAACATTCCTTTTTGTCTAGCAGTTGAGCTTCTCTTAGTCTACTTGACAATTATACAATCAGTTTTCCTTCAAATAGAACGCGAAGACATACTTTTTTGGCCTAGAGGTTGAGCTTCTCCTAGTCTCTTTGAAAATCGCGTACTCTGATCTCATTCAAATATAACGTGAAAACATTCCTTTTTGTCTAGCAGTTGAGCTTCTCCTATTGATTTGACAATCACGTACTCTGTCTTCCTTCACATAAAACATGAAGACACCTTTTTTTGCCTGGCAGTTGAGGTTCTCCTAGTCTATTTGGCAATCACATACCTTGTCTTCATTCATATATAACGTGAAGACATGCCTTTTTGTCCACCACTTGAGCTTCTCTTAGTCTATTTGACAATCACACAATCAGTCGTCTTTCAAATAAAACGTGAAGACATGCCTTTTTGTCTGGCATTTGAGCTTCCTCTATCGATTTGACAATCACATACTATGGCTTCCTTCACATAGAACATGAAGACATATCTTTTTTGGCCTAGCAGTTGAGCTTCTCCTAGTCTCTTTGACAATCGCGTGCTCTGATTCCATTCAAATATAACGTGAAAACATTCCTTTTTGTCTAGCATTTGAGCTTCTCCTATTGATTTGACAATCACGTACTCTGCCTTCCTTCACATAAAACATGAAGACACCTTTTTTTGCCTAGCAGTTGAGGTTCTCCTTGTCTATTTAACAATCACATACTCTGACTCCGCTCAAACATAACGTGAAGACATGCCTTTTCGTCCACCACTTGAGCTCCTCCTAGTCTATTTGACAATCACATACTCTGTCTCCATTCAAATATAAGATGAAGACATGCCTTTTTATCTAGCAGTTGAGCTTCTCCTAGTCTATTTAACAATCACATATTCTGACTTCGTTCAAATATAACGTAAAGACATACCTTTTCTGCTTAGCAGTTGAGCTAAGATGATGACAAGCATTCTTACCAACAAATGCCTATCAATTAACATCAGAAAGAGAGTCCTTGAATGTTATATAGAACCAATACTGTTGTACGGATGCGAGGCGTGGACAGTCAGCAGGCAAAGCCAGAGCAAGATTGAGGAGCTGAGATGTGGTTTCTGAGAAGAATGTTGAGAGTTCCATGGACAGCAAAGAAAACAAACGAGACAGTCTTGATGGAGGCAGACACAAGTAGATCACTATAAGGAAGATTAGAAAAGACAGGCAACATTTATAGGCCATTTTATGAGGAAGGTTTGATTTGGAGCACCTGGTCACAACAGGAAAGCTGGAGGGAAAGAGAGCACCAGGTAGACCCAGGGAGAGAATGCTGGACGAACTTGCAGAGTGGCTGGGGATGAGGAGGGTGGGGGAGATGCTAGGAGCTACGAGAGATAGAGATAGTTGGAAGTCCATGGTCGCCAACGCCATGCGGCAGGGCACCTGATGATGATGATGATGAGTTGAGCTTCACCTATTGATTTGACAATCACGTACTCTGTCTTCCTTCACATAAAACATGAAGACACCTTCTTTTGCCTGGCAATTGAGGTTCTCCTAGTCTATCTGACAAATCACATACTCTGACTCAGTTCAAATGTCAGGTGAAGACATGCCTTTTTGTCCAGCAGTTGAGCTTCTCCTAGTCTATTTGGCATCACGTACTCTGTCTTCCTTCACATAAAACATGAAGACATACCTTTTATTTGCCTAGCAGTTGAGCTCCTCCTAGTCTATTTGACAATCACACAATCAGTCTTCCTTCACATAGAACGTAAACACATACCCTGTTTATTTGACAAACACATATCTGA
>JAPXFY010000021.1:39324069-39339069 GCA_030674185.1 Monoplex corrugatus | reverse complement strand
TCTACATCTCTGTCTCTGTCTGTCTGTCTGTTTCTCTCTCTCTCTCTCTCTGTCTCTCATTGTCTCTCTCTCTCTCTCTTGTGCTACTGGGAATACCATGCAGACAGCAATTACTATTTTGTTATCACTCCTCTGAGAAGAGGTGCCATCAGGAACTAGACATCAAAGTCTCCTACCGACTTATCGATGTCACTGGGACTTTGCCTGAGCACACGCGTGCCAGGTCAGGGTTAACAGAGAAGTGTTAGGCCAAATGTGGTGTTGTGTTCAGAAAAGTTATCACAAGGATTAAAACTCGCCTGTGGCAGCCCAACGATCAAAGCGACATTGCTTTTCGATCCGTAGATGTCGGCTCTTTCTGAATTAAATTGATAAATTGTGAAGCTACAATTTGCCAAGCGTTGGATTTGTTCAACCCACCAAGCTGGGCTTAGACTATCGTTAGAAGTGTTAGTTTGATCTGTTGATTTTAATGGCGTGGCTTACTTTCATGTGATTGGACATGTTTTGATTATCTCTCCCATCTTCTCTCCTCTGTCTGTGTGTCTTTGTCTCTGTCTGCTTCTCATTCTGTCTTTCTCTCTCTGTCTGTGTGTCTGTGTGTCAGCCTCTCTCTCTCTCTCTCTTTCTCTCTCAGTCTCTCTCTCTCTCTCTCTCTCTCTTCATCTGTCTGTCTTTCTGTATGTGTCTCTGTTTGTCTGTGTCTGTCTGCATCTCTCTCTCTCTCTCCTCTCTCTCTCTCTCTCTCTCTGTATCTCACTCTCTTACTCTCACTCTCTCTCTCTTCCTAACCCCCTCTCTCCCCTCTCTCTCTCTCCCCTCTCTCTCTCTTCTCTCTCTATCTCCCCTCTCTCTCCTTCTCCCCTCTCTCTCTCTCTCTCTTATGCTACAGGGAATACCATGCAGACAGCAATTACTCTTTTTGTCATCACTTCTCTGAGAAGAGGTGCCATCGGGAACTAGACATCAAAGTCTCCTACCGACTTATCGATGTCACTGGAACTTTGCCTGAGCACACGCGTACCAGGTCAGGGTTAGCAGAGAAGTTTTAGGCCAAATGTGGTGTTGTGTTTGGAAAAAGTTATCACAAGGATTAAAAAACTCACAGACCCGTGCGTTTCTTGACACGCAAGGACCCTACAGACTAGACTATAGATAAATGCTCTCGCCGACATGCAAACAGGCACCCTGCATAAAAAAAGAAAAGAAAAAAAAAAGGAGCGATTCTGGTATTGATTCAGATTATTTTCAACCATCCATTCTCCTCTATTTTAAACATGTGCTTACACGATCAGTCCATGGTGTCCATGCCTCCCCTTCTTCCCCAGACAGGCATATAGATAAACAAACTCACATGTAAACACAGACAGAGAGACAAACAGACAGAGAGAGACTTAGAGAGTGAGAGAGAGAGAGAGAGAGAGAGTGTGTGTGTGTGTGTGTGTGTGTGTGTGTGTGTGTGTGTGCCCGTGCGTATGTGTGTGTGTGTGTGTGTGTGTGTGTGTGTTTGAGAGAGAGAGAGTAGGAAAGAGAGGAGCGGTTCTGGGCTTGATTTAGATGATAATCAAATATCCAGTGTCTTCTTACAAAAATATGCTTATATGTGTCCATGTATCCCCCTTCTTCCATTGCCTGTACCTCGCATTTTTCTTCTTGTCACAAGTGAAAATAGAACACAGTCAGCAAAGAGACGTAATGAAGCGACAAAAACTTTTATTCCAAAAAATCAAATTCGTACTTTGACGTTACTGGATCTAGAATCCTTGATTTCCTTAAAGATTCTAATTCCTTTCATTTATCGGAGATTTTCGTTCAGTATATCTTAAACGAGACAGTCTTGATGGAGGCAAACACAAGTGGATCATTCATAAGGAAGATTAGGAAAAGACAGGCAACATTTATAGGCCATTTTATGAGGAAGGGGGATTGGAGCATGGGAAAGCTGGAGGGAAAGAGAGCACCAGGTAGACCCAGGGAGAAAATGCTAGACGGATTTGTGGAGTGGCTGAAGACGAGGAGGGTGGAGGAGATGCTTGGGGCAACAAGAGATAGAGACAGATGGGAGTCCATGATCGCCAACGCAATGCGGCAGGGCACCTGATGATGATGATGATATCTTAACAATCCTTTTACATTATTGTAAGCACTGGCCAGTATCAGTCAGATTTAATCTATACGAATAAACTTATTAAACGTACCGATGCATGTGTCACGTTATTGTTTTGCTCTTGGCTGCTTTTTTTTATCTAAACACAAGCTATGTGGACTTACAGCTTTGTGACAACAGGGCTGGTGAAAAGGGCAGAGAATGGAGTAGACACACAGAGAGAGAGAGAGAGAGAGAGAGAGAGAGAGAGAGTGTGTGTGTGTTTGTGTGCGTGTGTGTGAGTGTAGTGTGTGTGTGTTGTGTGTGTGTGTGTGGGTGAGTGTGTGTGGTGTGTGTGTGTGTGTGTGTGTGTGTGTTTTGTGGTGTATTTATGTGTGTGTATGTGTGCATGTGTGTGTGTGTGTGCGTGTGTGTGCGTGCGTGTGGTGTGTGTGTGTGTGTGTGTGTGTGTGTGTGCGTGCGTGTTTGTGTGCGTCCGTGTGTGTGAGTGTGTGTGTGTGTGTGTGTGTGTGTGTGCGTGTGTGTGCGTGTGGTGTTGTTTGTGTTTGTGTTGTGGTGTGCGTGCGCGCGCGGTGTGTGTGTGTGCGTATGTGTGTATGTGGTATGTGTGTGTGTGTGTGTGTGTGTATTTATGTGTGAGTGTGTGTGTGTGTGCGTGCATGTGTGTGTATGTGTGTGCGTGTGTGTGTTTATGCGTGTTTGTGTGTGTGTGTGTGCGTGCATGTGTGTGTGTGTGTGTGCACACGCATACGCGCGTGTGTGTGTGTGTGATGGGGTGTGAACCTGAATTGAATGAAGTAAGCGCATGTCAGCGAAACAGAGCGATGGATTCCGTGTGTTGAAAACCCCCATCTTTGAAAATAAAACAGTGGACACAATTCAGTTTGAAATTCAGGGGAGGAGATTCCCAAGATCCGATATTTTTTTGCCCAGAATGATAAATGGCACCGTAACCAAAGGAAGCGGAGCGAGACTGATCACAAGTCTTCGAGTTTTTTTTGTTTTGTTTTTTATATGAGAGGGACTCACAGACTGCCGTACAGACGGGAACAGACATACAGACAGACAGGCAACGAGCCAATAGACAGAATGTGACAGACAAGTTCTGGAACTGAGTTATGTTATTTTCTATGATCCAGTCTTCTTGATTAAGAACATTATGTTAACATGGCTACGCCACTGTATCTATCCTCGGTCATCACCACCATCCATCTCTTCTCTCCCATGCAGTGGTTTTTAATTTATTCTTTATGAGACAGTGAAAAAAAAACATAGTCAGCGAAGCCATACAGACGGACACACAGACAGATTCACAAACGCTCAGACAGAAAGACGACAACAACAACAACAATGACGACAACAACAATAACAGCAACACAAACAACAACAAACAAAATGAGTCGAGTCATTAAAGAGAAAAACAATGCAGGAGAAAACAGAACGAAACAGAACCGATGCAGATCAGAGATTGATGGATTGATTTAGATTGCTTTCATCCATCTTCTTATCTTTGTTAAAAAAAAGGAGCTTAGTCAAGCCATAGCGTATGTCCTGTAATTCCATTTTTTTTTTTTTTTTTTTGTTTGGTTTGGGTTATATCAAGAAGGGGGATGTTAATTAAAAAAATGGAAATAAAACACTGTCAGTTGAGAGTTATAATGAAGAGAGGAATGATTATTCAGAAAGTTGAAATCCTACTTCCAAGTAGGAACCAGAAGAAGAAGTAAGCCAAAAAGGACGCGTATTCAATCAACAAGATAAGATAAGCGCAAATGTTCGTTCAACCGGCCTTTGTCAAGCGCGAATGCACGATCACAAACGGGTCCCTTTTTATCCACTGGACGAGGCGGCAGGGAAGTTTTAGTCTTTTTGTTACTATCCCTTGTTTGGTGTCTGTTTGTGATCGTGCATTCGCGCTTGACAAAGGCCGGTTGGCCGAACATTTGCGCTTGTCTTATCTTGTTGATTGAATACGCGTCCTTTTTGGTTTACTTCTTCTTCTGGTTCCTGTTTGCTTGGACGCGGGCAGTCGCACTTATTTTGGATCTACTTCCAAATGACGAGATTTAGATTATGCGCATTCTAAATCGATATAGCAAGATTTTTATTCTTCGCGTTTAAAACAAGAAGTATTTTTGTAGAATTATAAACACTGCCCAGTATCATTTAGACTTAAGTTTTGCATGGAAGCATATCAAGGTAAAGAGAGTCCACGCAAACATTTTTGAAACATCTTTTTATGGAAACACTGGCCATCTCACACTAACGCCTTATGGGGGCCGGATGTGGTCAAAGCCGTATGGGGTCAAGATGTGGTCAGTTGGTCAGGGAATTGAGTGAGGAGATTGGACGTGTGATGTGGTGTGAAATTGAATTATATTACTGGAAAACAAGTCACAGAAAGAGAACAAGAAATTCCTGGAGTTGAAATCCCAATTTCAAATAAGGACTGGTGGCAGAATTCATCATGAAATTCAAGGTGAAAAAAACTGTATGATTCGATGTTTTGGCCAAAAAATGGAACAATTGGAATGATGATGGATGGCACTGACAGAGAAAGATACTGAGTAAGACAGATGACAGGCAGTGGTCTTTGTGTGTGTGTGTGTGTGTGTGTGTGTGTGTGTGTGTGTGTGTGTGTGTGTGTGTGTGTGTGTGTGTGTGTGTGTGTGTGTGTGTGTGTGTGTGTGTGTTGTGTTGTTTTTGTTGTTTCATTTTAAGAAGGCTCTACAGACGGAGAAACAAGCGAAACACAAAAGTCAAAACAGACAAACAGACAAAAAACACAGTGCTCAGAGATTCTGGGATTAATTTACATTATTTCAAATTATCCACCTTCCCTATATAAGAAGAGAGTCAAATGATCAAGCCATGGTGCTGAAAGTCCTATCCACTCTTATTTTTTTTATTATTATCTTTGAAACATATCTCGCACTGAATCTTACTGGCAACTGAAGCGGATTGACAGTGTAGATGAAGTGATGGCAGCAGGGTAAAGTATTAATATTTTACCTTATGTAATCATCATCGTCATGATCGTCATCATCACCATCATCATCATGTGGTCTGCCGCATGGCGTTGGCGATCATGACCCTCCATACGAATCTATGCCTTGTCGTGCAAAATACATCTCCTATCCTTTCTGTCCTCAGTACCTGCAAGTCCGTCTAAAATTTTCTCCCTAGGTTTACCTGGCATTCTTTTCCTCCAGCTTTCCTGTTGTGACCAGATGCTCTAATTTCCCTTCCCTCATAAAATGTCCTATAATATAAACGTTGCTTGTCTTTTCCTAATCTTCTTTATTAATGATTTTCTTGTGTCTGCCTCCTTTAAGACTGTCTCGTTTGTTTTCTTTGTTGTCCATGGAACTCTCAACATTCTTCTTTGAAACACATTTCAGTTGCCTCAATTGTGTTCTGACTTTCCATGTTGACTGTCTACACCTCACAAATGTACAATAGTATCTGTTCTGTATAACACTCAAGATCTTATTTATTCAGCATGTTATTTTCTATATTTGTATCAATCTGTTATTAAAACAGTTTTGGTTTCAGTATTATCAGAAAAAAAGTCATTGCACTTGCACTGACGCCAATGATTCCATATGATTGTGTGATCCAAAGTGATCATGGCATAAGCCTTATGCCCATAAACTCTATGCATTGGTCATCTTGGAAATATATTCCGTGTATGAGTTTTGATGTCATCCTTGTTCCAGTCTGTTACTGGAACACCCTAGGCTATCTCACATGAACTATCTATTTCAGTCTGTAATGTTTAATACACTGGAAACAGATCAAAATACAAACAACCTCCTAATATAAACCAACATCATCAACGCCCTATAAAATCACAAAATAGATCAACACTCAAACTATCAACACATGCCTTTCTCTGCCCACCAACACGAATGAATTATTGCCACCATCATCTCAACTTCTCCAGTCCATCCTTCACCTCTGATATGAAAACAAACGAAAGATAAAACAACAAACAACAAAAAACAAAAAGAACAACAAAACGCACATATTAGACACCAAAAAAACCACAAGACAATATAGACAAAACACACACATTATGACACCAAAAACAAACGAACAAACAAAAACGAGACAATTGAAACACAAAATGCACACATTATGACACCAAAGATCAAGACAATATAAAAACAAATAACCAACCACCAGCACCAACACGACACAATTTTATTAACTGAAACAGGTTCAGTTCATCTCGCACTGAAGCTTTTGCTGAGGCAATGGGGAGGGGTGGTGGTTAGGGTTTGTAAGGGAGGGGTGTCAGAGAAAAGGATAAAACCATGTGTAAGGGGCTGTGATCTCGAACTGAGTGAAGCCAAAGAAAATGAAAATGAAATTCTGTGTGCTGAAATCCTGCCTGTAAACATAAAACAGGGGACGGAACTCGTGTTGAAATTCAAGGGAGCTGACTTTAAAACTTGGGAGTAGAAGCCCAGAATAGTGTCTGGTGAGATAGATGATACGCTATTGAAAGGAAGCGAAGCAAGACTCATGACAGGTTGCGTGGGTTTTTGATAAGGGGTGGGCTTGCATACAGACGTAGAAGCAGACAGACAGACTGACATTCAGGTAAACTCAGAACCAGACAGCAGTCTAAATATGGAAAAGACGAAGAGAGACAGAGGGTGGAGATGCAGTGGTTGATTTGAAAACTGTTTCAAACTTATCTAGACAGACGTATAAACATGCACAGATAAGACAAACACATACACACGATGTTTTTGATCACGTCATAATGAAGAGAAACACACACATACATGATAATTTTTATCAAGTCATAATGATTACCTCTCTCTCTCTCTCTCTCTCTCTCTTCTCTCTCTCTCTCTCTCTCTCTCTTCTGTATCTGTCTTTGTCTCTGTCTCTCCTCTTTCTCTCTCTTTGACTCTCTCTCTCCCCTCTCCCTCCCTCCTTCCCCCTCTCTTTCTTTCTCCTCCTTCTCTCTGTCTCTGTCTGTCTGTCTCTCTCTCTGTGTCTCTCTGTCTCTTTCTCTCTGTCTCTCTCTCTTTCTTCTCTCTCTCTCTGTCTCTCTCTGTCTGTCTGTCTCTGTCTCTCTCTCTGTCTGTTTCTCTGTTCTCTCTCTCTCTCTCTCTCTTTCTTTCTCTCTTTCTCTGTATGACTGTGTGTGTGTGTCTCTCTCTCTCTGTCTTTCTCTCTAGGTATTCTCTCTCTTTGTCTCTATCTCATCACTTCCTCTCTCTCTCTTCTCTCTCTCTCTCTCTCCCTCTCTCTGTCTCTGTCTGTCTTCTCTCTCTGTCTGTCTTCTCTCTCTCTCTGTCTTTCTTTCTCTCTCTCTCTCTCTCTCTCTCTCTCTCTCTCTCTCTCTCTCTCTCTCTCTCTCTCTCTTTCCTAGTTTTTGTTTTAACGTTTGTTAGGAGAACTTGAAAGGAAATGTTAGACAGATGCTGGTCGGAAACACGGAGAAGGCGCAATGTAATCACCGCTATTGTTTGGCTTCGTGGCGTCAGAAACCTTCTTTGAACCCTATCAGTTTCAAGATGTAAATAATTCTATTTCTCTCTCTCTCTCTCTCTCTCTCTCTCTCTCTCTCTCTCTCTCTCTCTCTCTCTCTCTTCTCTGTGTATGTGTGTGTGAATACCAGTTATTTTTAATACTGTTTCCATTCTCGGCACAACTTGCATGTGTGCCAATACCAAAGATGTCATGTGGTGGAAACAAAAAATAGGAAGTGGTCATGGCAAAAGTCATAAGCCTTTGCATAAACCCAACGCTCTGACAAGGTCTTGGCATTCCACTTAACGTAAGTGTTTTACAAAATATATTTCTATACTTGTATCAATCAATCTGCTATTGAAACATAAAAATATTCAGGCTTTCTGTAATTTTCCATGAAAATTGCTTAAATGATATCAAAGATCCCAGTTTCATCAAAAAGAAAACGTTTGCTCGAATTAAAATTTGTGTATTAAAACTCGTGTATTACAAGATCGTAAATGCAAACTTTATCCAAGCAATATCAGTTTGTTCGGCATGAAACCAGTGTATTGCCACATTCTAAAAAAAATCCAAAGTCCCTATGTATCACAAAGACAGACCAAACCCTTCACCACAAAGCCCAAACCCTTCACCACAAAGCCCAAACACTTCACCACAAAGCCCAAACCCTTCACCACAAAGCCCAAACCCTTCACATAAAGCCCTAACCGTCTATCACAAAGCCCGAATCCTTCATAAAAAAGCCCAGACCACTTACCACAAAGCGCAAACCCTTCATTACAAAGCCAAACCTCTTTACCACAAGGCGCAAAGCCTTCACCAAAAAAGCGCAAACCCTTCACCAAAAAGCCCAAACCCTTCACCACAAAGCCCAAACGTTTCACACAAAGCCCAAACCCTTCACCAAAAAGCCCAAACCCTTCACCACAAAGCCTAAACCCTTCACCACAAAGCCCAAACTCTTCACCACAAAGCCCAAACCCTTCACCACAAAGCCCAAACCCTTCACCACAAAGCCCAAACCCTTCACCACAAAGCCCAAACCCTTCACCACATAGCCCAAACCCTTCACCACAAAGCCCAAGCCCCTCACCACAAAGCCCAGACCCTTCACCACAAAGCCCAGACCCTTCACCACAAAGCCCAAACCCTTCACCACACAGCCCAAACCTTTCACCACAAAGCCCAAACGTTCACCACAAAGCCCTAACCATTCACCACAAAGCACCAACTTCTAGCCCCACATTTCATCACACAAAAATGTAAACTGTTGAAACAAGTTTCCAAACTGGATAACGCAGCATATGTACTGTTCCCAAACTACACTATCAGCAGCAATAACGTGTGTGTCAGATCCTCTGCAGTATGTTTTCTGTCTTCACACAACATTTAAAAGATACATCAAGGTATCGTGCAGTTTCAATTCCAGTTCTCTCGAAATGACGTCTCCGAACTCGGAACGAATTCCATATGCACCAGTGTCACAGATGCCATGCGATGGAAACGATCCTAGTGTCGTACAAGAACTACTCAGTAGGCCACCTCAAAGGAAGTTTCATTTCCAGTTTCTCAAGATATCCCCGTGCTCAGAATGAATTCCATATGCACCAGTGTCACAGGTGCCATGTGATGGAAAACATCGAGTGGATCATGGCATAAGCCTCAAGCCTGCACACAAACCCTTGAGCTGGCCAGCTCTTAGTATCATACAAGAACTTCTCAATAGACCGACCACCACAAACGAAATGGCATACTTCTAAAGCATCCTCAGTCCATCAAATGGACAGTGCCTTTACTGTGATCAGTGAAGTGCATGGGGTTTATTCACAGGCTTATGGTTCATGCCATGATCAGTTTGGATCCTTTTCCATGACATACGAGCAACTGCTGCATTGATGAATACAGATTTTTTTTCCTGAGCATGGAAACATCTTGACAAAACTGAACCCGAAGCTGCTTGGAATAATACACTTAGATACACAGACAGATAGCCAGACAGACATAGAGACAGACAGATGAACATATAGACAGACAGACGGTATAGATAGATAGACAGATAGACAGATGGACAAATAGACAGAGAGACATCCTTCCTTCCTTCCTTCCTGTCCCTCAACCCTATCAGGGTCGTGGGGGCTCCACATGGATGAACGTCGCACCGTCTGTCTCCACCTCTGTCTGTCATGAGCAAGGGTCTGGGTCGTGGCAAAGCTTTTTCCTGTCCATTCGTCAATATTGTCCATCCACCTTTTTCTCTGTCTGCCTCTTTTTCTTCCTCCCTGAACTGTTCCTTGGAGTATTGTTTTTGATAGTCCGTTAGTTCTTGTCACGTGACCATACCACCGAAGTTTCCTTTTTCTTACTGTTGTCAGAAGGTTTTCATAGTTTTTGACATGCTGTGAAATTGTTCTTCGCACTTCCTCATTGGTAATGTGAGAGACATATAGACAGACAAACAGACAGATAGACACATAGATAGACAGACACACAGACACACAGACAGACAGACAGATAGATAGATAGATAGATAGATAGATAGATAGATAGATAGATAGTAATAGATAAATAGATAGATAGATAAACACACATACAACCAGCTGGATAGATAACAGATGGCTAAAAATATATACTGGCTGACAAACAAGTGAATAGATAAATAGACAGATGTGCAGACAGACAGGTTCATGGATGGATGGATGGATGGATGGAGGGAGGGAGAGAGGGAGGGAGGGAGGGAGTAAGGGAGGGAGGGAAGGAGAGATGGATGGATAGATGGATAGATGGATGGGTGGGTGGATAAATGGATGGATGGATCGATGGATGGATAGATAGATAGACAGACAGAGGACAGATAGACGGAGAGACATATAGACAGACAGATAGATAGGTAGATAGATAGATAGATAGATAGATAGATAGATAGATGATAGATAGATAGATAGATAGAAGGACATATAGATCGATAGATAGATAGACAGACAGACAGACAGACAGAAAAGACAGACAGACAGACAGATAGAAAGACAGACAAACAGACAGATGTACAGATAAATGGAAGAGATAAAAAATAGTAAGAGTAAAACAGAAAGTAAAGATGCAATCTGCTGAGAATAGGCAAGATGTAAGACGAGAAGAAGGGAGAGGCAGGACTGGCGATTGGAAAAGCTGAACGATGTTTGGTTTTAGGGAGGGTAAAAACGGAGAAAGGTGACAGTGGAAAGAAGATTAAATAGGCCAAGAAAAACATTGGCTAGCAGGATGTCAAGTCTAATCTTTCGCTTGTTTGTTTTGTTTTGTTTGTTTTGTTTTGTTTTTCTAAGTCATCAGCGAGAATCAAGCTGCTGGTGCAACTGATACCTGGTAGAGAAGTTTCTGTTTTTTTTTATTAGATGAGAAAGTTTACATGGAGCATAAGGCAAGGATTACTTACCAAAAAAGGTGTCTTTCATATTCCATTTTGAGATATTCCATTCTAGCTGGTAACCTGTAATTTCTGTCTTTTTTTCTTCTTTTTTAATGCAATCAGCCAGGTGTGATTAATACTTCTTAAACATTCTCTTAATTCAAGACTCTTCTTTTCTCTCATGTTCTTCAAGTTCTATCTCCATACCAGTCGCCGTGGTGTAGTGGTAAACGGACTACCGACTGGAAGGTTGTGGGTTCGAATCTCCATCAGTACCTTCAAAAATATGAAATTGTGGGATTTTTCGGCTCTAACCAGCTCCTACCCAGAGTTGGGCGTGCTATTGGCTCATTGGGAAGACTGGGACCACACAGTCGAGTCTCATCCACTTCACGGATGCGTCATTGAGGGTGTTGCTCAAATCTTCTGACCAGCACCGCAGGTGTCTGTATCTCTCTGGCCTGGTTAACGCCAGGATATGTTACGATAGTAAGCGTAGAGTACAGCCCTGTCACGCAGTCTCAATCCTTCATGGAACTCCATAGCATCATAATTATCATCCTCATCGACATCATCAACATCGAATTGTGAAAAAAAAAGTGCCAGGTTCTGTGGCCATTAAGATGACGTAGAAAATAAAAAAAAGGTGAGCACAAAGGTAACCTCCCTGAGTGCGATGATCCTCAAAAAAAAAAGTTCTATCGCCATCGCTTGGTTATGGCACATGTGTAGCAGAAACGTGAAGGGTATGGAGGTGGTGGGGATAGGAGGGAGGTAAAGAAAAGGGTCTAGTTTGGGGAAAGGGTGTGGACATGTTCAGGAGGATGTGACGGAAACAGGGAATGGCATTACACGGAAGGAAGAGGATTCAGGAAGGTAAGGAAAACCACAGGCTGTCAGGAATCTGAATCGTCTGTGACAGGCTACCTACTGGTGATATTGACAGCTGACACTGTTTTCCGTTATGTGACTGGTACAGGGTAAGATGGAGAGACAGAGAAATAGAGACAGACAAATAAAAAAAATAAACTATTTTGTTAATAACTGAATAAAAGAGTGAGTGAACGAGCAAATGAAAGTATGGTAGAAAGACAGAAAGAAAGAAAAGGAAGAAAGACACAGACAGACACACAGAAACACAGACAGACAGGAGAAATGGACAGACAGACAGATATATATACAAGCAGAGAGAATGAGGCAGAGACAGAAACACAGAGAGAAGGAACAAGACAGTGAGTGAATGAGAAGTCAATGTATGAGAAAAGAGTGAATGAATGAGTAAACGAGTGAGTGAATGAGTGATGCTTTGACAGAGACTAAAATACAAAAACAAAAAGACAGAAGAAGCGGATGAGAAACAGAGAGATAGAGGGTGAGTTAAAAAAAAAGTGAGTAATCAAATGAAATAATAAATGACAGAGAGAAGTATAAATAAAGAGAGAAACTGAGTCAACAGGTGGGTGAATAGGTAAGTCATTAGCAGACAGGCAATGAGAGATAAATCGTTGTTGTACATTTATAGCATTCTTTTCAAAACCTAGTTAGGCTCATTGTGCATTACACATAAAAATACTTTTTATTGGAGTAGAGGGAACTCAGGCTGTTAGGCAATCTGATCATATCCCAGCGAGGTGGTACATTGTGTACCATACTTGTTAGAATCCCCGTAAAAGGCTGAGCTTAGTGCCTCGAGGTGCCTGGAGTGCACTGGTCTTGTCTCCCGTTAAAACTAGGGAGTGTTTCACTTTATGTTGGAAGTCTCGACTGAGATTTCATTTCATAAACTTTTAGCTAACTGTGCCAGTTTTGTCACGTTTACATCCATTTTGACGCAGAAAAGGACATGCCACTAACTTTCTACGATAACTGCTGATTAATCTGAGGTCAGATTTGCACAGTTAAACGTGTTTTTTTTCCCATTAGTGACAGCGGTTTCCGTTAATGCCACGGCAGACAAGACTTAAGAATAATGGATGTGCGTAAATATGGTATGTTCTCCGTGGGTACGCACACAGTAGTGGCTTAAATCTGTCTATCTCTGATTCTGTATCTGTCTCTGTCTCTGTTCTCTGTCTCAGTCACTGTCTCTGTCTCTGTCTCTCTATCTCTTTCCTCATCTCTTTGTCTTTTCTCTCTCTCTCTCTCTCACTTTTCTGTCTGTCTGTCTGTCTCAGTCTGTCTCTGTCTGTATGTGTCTGTCTGTCTTTTCTGTCTGTTGGTCCCTCTCTTTCTCTGTCTGTCTGTCTGTCGTCTGTCGTCGGTCGTCGTCGGTCGGTCTGTCTGTCTGTCTGTCTTCTCTCTCTCTCTCTCTCTTTCCTTCTTTCCATCCCACCATACATACACATTACTTTATCGATGTGTTCCTTCTTCTGGACATATATGTAGATCGTTAAGGGTAGTAAAATGAGAGAGGAGAAATGGATGCTACTACTTTCACAATGTGAAAATAAAGTATAATTGTCACTGTCAATGCCATTGGTCTTCTCCGTTTTTCTTTGTCATTGTCTGTTTCTCTCTCTGTCTCTCTCTTCTCTTTCTCTGTCTCTCTCTCTCTTCTGTCTCTCTGCTTCTTTCCTCTCTGTCTCTGTCTTTCTATCTCTGTCTCTCTGTCTGTCTCTCTCCCTCTTCTCTCCTTCTCTCTCTCTCTCTCTCTGCCTCTATGTGTGTCTATCTGCCTGTCTGTCTATCTGTCTCTCTATATATGTATACTGTCTGTCTGTCTGTCTCTCTCTCTCTCTCTCTCTCTCTCTCCTCCTCTCTCTCTTGTCTCTGTGTGTGTCTCTCTCTGTGTGTCTGTCTCTGTGTGTCTGTGTGTCTCTCTGTTTCTCTGTCTGTTGTCTGTGTCTGTGTCTGTGTCTGTGTCTGTGTCTCTCTGTCTCTCTCTGTCTCTGTCTGTCTGTCTTCTGTCTGTCACTCTCTCTCTCTCTCATATACTATGGGGAATGCCATGCCGAGTGTAATTAGTATTTTATCTTCACGATTGCCTGCAAACACAAACAGTTGCACACACTCAGGAAAGACAGACACACAGGCAGAAAGATGGGCAGACCAGCAGACAAATCAACATACACACACCAGTAGAAAGGCCCAAAACAGATACCCACCCCACGAAGTAATAGGACGTTGGGGATATCAAGCAGACAGCGATGTTGTATTACTATGTATTACCACGAAAGACTAAAACCATCACGTGTTTGTGCCAATGTCCATCCCCATCCTCAGCCCACTCCCGACCCCCCAGTATCAGTTATATACGTCTGTCGCTGATTAATTAAAGCAAAACATCAATGATACATATTTGTGATATTGCTATCTCTGTCTATCAGCTTGATTGCCTGTCCGCCTCTGTCTGTCTGATGTTTGTCTGCCTACCTGTCTGTCTGCCTGCCTGTTTGTCTGTCCATCTGTATGTCTGCTGGCCTGTTTGTCTGTGTATATGTCTGTGTATATGCCTGTCTGTCTGTCTGCCTACCTGTATGTCTGTATGCCTATCTATCTGCCTATCTATCTGTTTGTCTGTCTCTCTGTGTATTTGTATGTCAATATGCCTTTCTATCTGTTTGTCTGTCTGTTCCTCTGTCTGTCTGGCTGCTGGCTGGCTGACTGCCTGTCTATCTATATGCCTGTTTGTCTACCTGTTTGTTTATCTGTCTATCTGTCTGTATTCTGTCTGTCTCTCTGTCTGTCTGTACCTGTCTGTAAAGAAACAACAAAATGAACAGCAAAATTCATATAACTGTCCCTTTAGAGGATAAACCCATTCACATATGTATTAATTTTGTGTTGTTTGTTTTTTGTCATTTGTTTACTTGTTTGTCATGCAAAATGTTGTCTTGCATGTATGAACATTGTTCGAACCTCTTCCAAAATCAACTTGGCCAAAACTTATCATGTTTTGTACACACCCCTTCACAAATAGCTTCATAGCTTAGATTAAGTGATCTCTGTCTCTGTCTGTCTGTCTTCTTGTTCTTCTTGTTCTTCTTGTTCTTGT
>JAPXFY010000021.1:39319069-39321569 GCA_030674185.1 Monoplex corrugatus | reverse complement strand
GCCTGAACACACGCGTGGACTAGGTCAGGATTAGCAGAGAAGTTTTAAGCCAAATGTGGTGTCTGTTTGGAAAAGTTATCACAAGGATTAAAACTCGTCTGTGGCAGCCCAGCGATCAAAGCGCCATTGCTTTTCGACTCTTGGATGTCGGTTCTTCCTCTATCATTAAATCGTGATGCTAGAATTCGCCATGCGTTGATTTTGCTCAACCCACTAAGCTGGGCTTAGACTATCGTTAGAAGTGTTAGTTTGATCCTGTTGATTTTAATGGCATGGCTTACTGTAGTATTTACGAGTGTGTTAGACGATTTTAGCTCCCTTTCGACATCCAAGTATGTGATGGTGTGTAGGTCAAGACGTGATCTTGTGGCTGTGCACGAGCAATTTCATATTCCATTCATGTGCATGTTCATGTTCATGTTCATGTTCATGTTCGTGTTCATGTTCGGTTCATGTCCATGTTCGTGTCATACCCATATGCAAACGCATATTCATATTCATATTCACATCATATTCATATTCATATTCATATTCATGTTCATATTCATATTCATAGTCACAGCCATAACCATAGTCATACACAAAACAAAACAAACAATCAAAACGTAAACAACAACAACTGCAACACCAACAAAGTAAGAACTCGCATCTGTGGACACAAATGAGCGTGTGCGCACGTACAAACACACACACACACACACACACACACACACACACACACACACACACACACACACACACACACACACACACATGAGACAGAGAGACAGACTGAGAGAGAAAGGGGGCGAGGGAAGAGAGAAAGAGAGAGTGAGAGAGAGAGAACAGAGACAGAGACAGACAGACAGACAGACAGAGAGAGACATATACAGAGACAGAGACAGAGAACAGAGAGAGACAGAGACAGAGAGAGACAGAGACAGAGAGAGACAGAGACACAGAGAGAGAGAAGCAGAGAGAGAAACAAAGTGACAGACAGACAGACAGACAGAAAGACAGACAGAAAGACAGACACACAGAGACAGAGAACAGATATAGAGTCAGAGACAGAGAGGAACACTCAGAAAGAGAGAGACAGACGGACAGACGGACAGACAGACAGACAAACAGCGACAGAGAGACAGACACAGAAACAGAGATAGGTAGACAGACGGAGATAGACACAGGAAGACTGACAGGGACAGACTTCAGACGACAGATGATTTACAAGCATTCCTAAAGGCTACGGCCTTCAGACAGAGGAAATCAAAAGCAACAAAAACAACAAAATCCCATTCAGTCAGACAGCAATTATATCATAATAACAAACAAGTACCCAACTGTTTACAGTGCTGCCACAGAGACAGAAAGCAAGAGAGAGAGAAAGAGAGAGACAGAGACAGGGACAGAGAGACAGACAGAAACAGAGAGAAAGAGACAAAGAGACAGACAAAGAGACAAGAGACAGAGAGACAGAGAGAGACAGAGAGAGACATAGAGAGACAGAGAAAGAGGGAGAAGACAGACAGGCAGACAAAGGCAGAAACAGAACAGAGAGACAGACGAAAACAGAGACAGAGACAGAGAGAGAGAGAGAGCAGGAGGGAGAGAAGAAGAAAAGGGAGAGAGAGGGACAGAGAGAGGAGGGACAGAGACAGAACGAAAGAGAGAGAGATAAGAGTTTAATTTGTCCTTCTAGTTAAAACAAAGGAAAGAAACCAGTTCGTCGTGTGTTTCCCTCCCTCACCCTTTCAGACACACCTGTATATTTGTTCATACGTTGATTTAGCATTCATCACTCATAACGAAAATTACAATATTGAGTAAATATAGATATGCCTGATTATGTGCTTGGGCATAAACATTTACATGCTTGGACATAAACACTTACATGCTTGGACATAAACACTTACGTGCTTGGGCATGAATACTTACGTGCTTCGACATAAACACTTACGTGCTTGGGCATAAATATTTATCTCTAATATTTTCTACACTTTTCTTCTACAAGATTTCATGTTTGTTTGTTTGTTTTTTCCGGCGAAACCACTACGAGTTCTCTTATGCATACAGGCGCACACGCACACACAAACACTCACACACACACACACACACACACACACACACACACACACACACACACACACACACCACCCCACACGCACACACACACACACACACACACACACACACACACAAATATACACAATATACATTGTACATACACATACACACACACTCGCATACACCACACACAGCACACACACACCACACACACACACACGCACAGACAGACAGACACACACACACACACACGCACAATACACACACACGCACACGTACACACACACACACACACACACAACACACACACACACATATACACATATATACATTGTACATACACATGCACACACACTCGCATACACACACACACACACACAGCACACACACATACACACACACACACACACACACACACACACACACACACACACACACACACATACACACACACATA
>JAPXFY010000021.1:39304069-39314069 GCA_030674185.1 Monoplex corrugatus | reverse complement strand
AATTTCCCTTCCGTCATAAAATGTCATATAAATGTTGCTTGTCTTTTCCTAATCTTCTTTATTAATGATCTTCTTGTGTCTGCCTCCTTTAAAACTGGCTTGTTTGTTTTCTTTGTTTTTCCATGGAACTCTCAACATTCTTCTTTGAAACCATATTTCAGTTGCCTCAGTTGTGTTCTGACTTTCCGCGTTGACTGTCCACGCCTCACAAGTGTACAACAGTATCGGTTCTGTATAACACTCAAGGTCTTATGTATCAGTATGTTATTTTCTGTATTTGTGTCAATATGTTATTAAAACAGTTTTGGTTTCAGTTTATCAGAAAAATGTCATTGCACTTGCACTGATGCCAATGATTCCATATGATTGAGTAGATCCAACATGACCATAGCATAAGCCTTAAGCCTGTCATAATCTCTTTGCATTGGTCGGTCTTGGAAATCTATTCAGTGTATGAGTTTTGTATTTCACCCTTGTTCCAGTCTGTTACTGGAAACAGCCTAGGCTGTCTCAGGTAAACTATTTATTTCAGTCTGTAATATTTAATACACTGGAAAACAGATGAAAATACAAACAACCTCCTAATATAAACCAACATCATCAACGCCCTATAAAATCGCATAATAGATCAACACTCAAACTATCACACACATGACCTTTCCTGCTCATCAACACGAATAAATTATCGCCGCCATCATCTCAACTTCTCCAGTCCATCCTTCACCTCTGATATGAAAACAAACGAAATATAAAACAACAAACAACAAAAACAAAAAGAACAACAAAAAACACACATATAATAACCCAACCACAAAAACAGACAATTTATAACAAACAGGTTCAGTTCATCTCGACTGAAGCTTTTGCTGAGGCAATGGGGGGGGGGGGGTGGTTAAGGGTTGTAAGGTAGGGATGTCAGAGAAAAGGATAAAACCATATGTAAGGGGCTGTGATCTAGAACTGAGTGAAGCCAAAGAAAATGAAAAGGAAATTTGTGTACTGAAATCCTGCCTGTAAACATAAAACAGGGGATGGAACTCGTGTTGAAATTCAAGGGAGCTGACTTTTAAAACTTGGGAGTAGAAGCCCAGAATAGTGTCTGGTGAGATGGATGATACGCTAGTTGAAAGGAAGGGAGCCAGACTCATGACAGGTTGCGTAGGGTTTTTGATAAGGGGTGGGCTTGCAGAAGACTAGAAGCAGACAGACAGACTGACATGCAGGTAAACTCAGAACCAGACAGCAGTCTAAATATGGAAAGACGAAGAGAGACAGAGGTGGAGATGCAGGGTTGATTTGAAAACTGTTTCAAACTTATCTAGACAGACGTATAACATGCACAGATAAGAAAAACACATACACACGATGTTTTTGATCACGTCATAATGAAGAGAAACACACACACTCGATATTTTTTATCAAATCATAATGATTACTTTTCTCTCTCTCTCTCTCTAATCTCTCTCTCTCTCTCTCTCTCTCTCTCTCTCTCTCTCTCTCTCGCTCGCTCCTTGCTCGCGCTCGCCTCGCTCTCTCTCTTTCTCCCTCTCTGTATCTGTATTTGTCTCTGTCTCTCCTTCTCTTCTCTCTCTTTGACTCTCTCTCTCCTCCCTCTCTCTCTGTCTCTATCTCTCTCCTCCCTCCTCCCTCTCTCTCTCTTTTTTCTCTTCCTCTCTCTGTCTCTCTCTTTCTTCTCTCTCTGTCTGTCTCTCTCTGTTCTCTCCTTTTCTCTTCTCTCTCTTCTTCTTTCTCTCTTCTCTCTTCCTGTTTGTGTGTGTGTGTCTCTCTCTCTCTCTAGTATTCTCTCTCTTTTCTCTTATGCTCTTCTCTCTGTTTGTCTCTCTCTCTCTCTCTTTCTCTCTCTTCTCTACTCTCTCTCTCTCTTCTCTCTCTCTCTCTCTCTGTCTCTTCCTCTCTCTCTCTCTCTCTCTCTTCTCTCTCGTCTCTTCTCCTCCAAGTTTTTGTTTTAACGTTTGTCAAGAGAACTTGAAAGGAAATGTTAGACAGATGCTGGTCGGAAACACGGAGAAGGCGCAATGTAATCACCGCTATTGTTTGGCTTCGTGGTGTCAGAAACCTGCTATGACACCCTATCAGTTTCAAGATGTAAATAATTCTATTTTTCTGTGTGTGTGTGTGTGTGTGTGTGTGTGTGTGTGTGTGTGTGTGTGTGTGTGTGTGTGTGTGTGTGTGTGTGTGTGTGTGTGTGTGTGTGTGTGTGTGTGTGTGTGTGTGTGTACCAGTTATTTTTAATACTGTTTCCATTCTCGGCACAGCTGGCATGTGCGCCAACGCCGAAGATTCATGTGGTGAAAACAAAAAATAGGAAATGATCATGGCAAAAGTCATAAGCCTGTGCATAAACCCAACGCTCTGACAAGGTCTTGTCGTTCCACTTAACCCAAGTGTTTTATAGAATATATTTCTATATTTGTATCAATCAATCTGCTATTGAAACATAAGTATACTCAGGCTTTCTGTAATTTTCCATGAAAATTGCGTAAATGATATCAAAGATCCCAATTTCATCGAAAAGAAAACGTTTGCTCGTATTAAAATTTGTGCGTTAAAACTCGTGTATCAAAATATCGAAAATACAAACTTTATCCGAACAATATCAGTTTGTTCGGCATGAAATCACTGCACTGTCACATTCTAAAAAAAAGTCAAAAGTCACTATGTATCACAAAGACAGACCCAAACCCTTCACCACAAAGCCCAAACCCTTCACCTGAAAGCCCAATCCCTTCAACAAAAAGCCCTAACCCTCTACCACAAAGCCCAAACCCTTCACCGCAAAGCCCAAACCCTTCACCACAAAGCCCTACCCCTCTACCACAAAGCCCAAATCCTTCATAGCAAAGCCCAGACCATTCACCATAAAACCCAAACCATTAACCACAAAGCCCAAACCCTTCACCACAAAGCCCAAACTATTCACCACAAAGCCAAAGCCCTTCAACACAATGCCTGAATCCTTCATCACAAAGCCAAAGCCCTTTAACACAAGGTGCAAACCCTTCACCACAAAGCCCAAACCCTTCACCACAAAGCCCAAACGCTTCAACACAAAGCCCAAACCCCTCACCACAAAGCCCAAACACCACAAAGCATAAACCCTTCACCACAAAGCCCAAATCCTTCACCACAAAGCCTAAACCCTTCACCACAAAGCCCAAACGCTTCACCACAAAGCCCAAATGCTTCACCACAAAGCCCAAACCCTTCACCGCAAAGCCCAAACGCTTCACCACAAAGCCCAAACGCTTCACCACGAAGCCCAAACGCTTCATCACAAGCCCAAGCACTTCACCACAAAGCCCAAACGTTTCATCACAAAGCCCAAATGCTTCACCATAAAGCCCAAACGCTTCACCACAAAGACCAGACCCTTCACCACAAAGCCCAAGCCCTTCACCACAAGATGCAAATCCTTCACCACAAAGCCCAAACCCTTCACCACAAATCCCAAACCCTTCACCACAAGCCCAAACGCTTCACCACAAAGCCCAAACCCTTCACCACGAAGCCCAAACGCTTCACCACAAAGCCCAAACCCTTCACCACGAAGCCCAAACGCTTCACCACAAAGCCCAAACGCTTCACCACAAAACTCAGACCTTTCACCACAAAGCCCTAACCCTCTACCACAAAGCCTGAACCCTTCATAGCAAAGCCCAGACCATTCACCATAAACCCAAACCATTCACGACAACGCCAACCCCCTTTAACACAAGGCGCAAACCCTTCACCACAAAGCCCAAACCCTTCACCACAAAGCCCAAACGCTTCACCACAAAAGCCCAGAACCTTCACCACAAAGCCCAGACCCTTCACCACAAAGCACCAACTTCTAGTCCCACATCTCATCACACAAAAATGTAAACTATTGAAACAAGTTTCCAAACTGGGTAACGCAGCATCTGTACTGTTCCCAGACTACACTACAGCAGCAATAACGTGTGTGTCAGATCTTCTGCATTATGTTTTCTGTTTTCACAGAACATTTAAAAGATACATCAAGGTATCATGCAGTTTCAATTCCAGTTCTCTCGAGATGACGTCTCCGCACTCGAAATGAATTCCATATGCACCAGTGTCACAGGTGCCATGTGATGGAAAAGATCCAGAGTGGATCATGGCACAAGCCTAAAGCCTGCACATAAACCCATGAGCTGGCCAGGTCTTAGTATCGTACAAGAACTTCTCAATAGACCGACCACCACAAACGAAATGGCATACTTCTATAGCATCCTCAGTCCATCAAATGGACAGTGCCTTTACTGTGGCAAGTGAAGCGCACAGGTTTTATTCACAGGCCTATGGTTCATGCCATGATCAGTTTGGATCCTTTTCCATGACATACGAGCAACTGTTGTATTAATGAATACATTTTTTTTCCTGAGCATGGAAACATCTTGACAAAACTGAACACTAAGCTGCTTGAAAAAATATATCTAGATACACAGACAGATAGATGGACAGACAGAGAGACAGACAGATGGATAGATAGACAGACGTATAGATAGATAGACAGAGGACAGATAGACAGAGAGACATATAGACAGACAGACAGACAGGTAGACAGATAAATAGACAGACAGACAGATAGATAGATCGATAGATAGATAGATAGATAGATAGATTGATTGATTGATAGATAGATAGATAGATAGATAGGTAGATAGATAGATAGATAGGTAGATAGATAGATAGATAGATAGATAGATAGATAGATAGACAGATAGACAGACAGATAGATAGAAAGATAGACAGACAGACAGATAGATATAAAGACAGACAGACAGACAGATAGAAAGACAGACAAACAGACAGACGTACAGATAAATGGAAAGAGATAAAAATAGTAAGAGTAAAACAGAAAGTAAAGATGCAATCTGCTGAGAATAGGCAAGATGTAAGACGAGAAGAAGGGAGAGGCAGGACTGGCAATTGGAAAAGCTGAACGATGTTTGGTTTTAGGGAGGGTAAAAACGGAGAAAGGTGACAGCGGAAAGAAGATTAAATAGGCCAAGAAAAACATTGGCTAGCAGGATGTCAAGTCTAATCTTTCGCTTGTTTGTTTGGGTTTGTTTGTTTGTTGTTGTTTTTTTTTTCTAAGTCATCAGCGAGAATCAAGGTGCTGGAGCAACTGATACCTGGTAGAGAAGTTTCTGTTTTGTGATGAGATGAGAAAGTTTACGTGGAGCATAAGGCAAGGATTACTTACCTAAAAATTTTGTCTTTCGTATTCCATTTTGAGATATTCCATTCTAGCTGGTAACCTTTAATTTTTGTCTTTTTTTAATGCAATCAGCCAAGTGTGATTAATATTTCTTAAACATTCTCTTAATTCAAGACTCTTCTTGTCTCTCATGTTCTCCAAGTTCTATCTCCATACTAGTCGCCGTGGTGTGGTGGTTAACGCAACGGACTACCGACTGGAAGGTTGTGGGTTCAAATCCCCATCAGTCCCTTCAAAAATATGTCATTGTGGGAGTTTTCGGCTCTAACCGGCTCCTACCCAGAGTTGGGCGTGCTATGGGCTCTTTGGGAAGACTGGGCCACACAGTCGAGTCTCATCCACTTCACGGATGCGTCATTGAGGGAGTTGCTCAAATCTTCTGACCAGCACGGCAGGTGTCTTATCTCTCGGCCTGGTTGACGCCAGGATATGTTATGATAGTAAGCGTAGAGTACAGCCCTGTCACGCAGCCTCAATCCTAGATGGAACTCCATAGCATCATAATTATCATCCTCATCGACATCATCAACATCGGTTGTGAAAAAAAACTGTGCCAGGTTCTGTGGCCATTAAAATAGCATAGAAAATTAAAAAAAAAAAGAGGTGAGCACAAAGGTAACCTCCCTGAGTGCGATGATCCTCAAAAAAAAAAGTTCTAATCTCTATCGTTTGGATATGGCACATGTGATAGCAGAAAAATGAAGGATATGGAGGTGGTGGGAATAGAAGGGAGGTAAAGAAAAGGGTCTAGTTTGGGGAAAGGGTGTGGACATGTTCAGGAGGAGGTGACGGAAACAGGGAATGACATGACACGGAAGGAAGAGGATTCAGGAAGGTAAGGAAAACCACAGGCTGTCAAGAATCTGAATCGTCTGTGACAGGCTACCTACTGGTGATATTGACAGCTGACACAGTGTTTTCCGTTATGTGACTGGTAGAGGGTAAGAGGGAGTGAGTTTGAAGGAGAGACAGAGAAATGGAGACAGACAAACAAAAAAATAAACTATTTTGTTAATAATTGAACAAAAGAGTGAGTGAACGAGTAAATGAGAGTATGATAGAAAGACAGAAAGAAAGAAAAGGGAGAAATACACAGACAGACAGACAGGAGAAATGGACAAACAGACAGACAGATAGATATACAAGCAGAGAGAATGAGGCAGAGACAGAAACACACAGAGAAGGAACAAGATAGTGTGTGAATGAGAAGTCAATGTATGCGAAAAGAATGAATGAATGAGTGAATGAGTGCGTGAATGAGTGATGCTTTGACAGAGACTAAAAAGCGAAAACAAAAACTAAAAGACAGAAGAAGCAGACGAGAGACAGAGAGATAAAGGGTGAGTTAAAAAAAAAAGTGAGTAATCAAATGAAATAATAAATGACAGAGAGAAGTATAAATAAGAGATAAACTGAGTCAACAGGTGGGTGAATGGGTAAGTCATTAGCAGACAGGCAATGAGAGATAAATCATTATAATTATTGTAAATCGCTGTTGTACATTTATAGCGTTCTTTTCCGAACCTAGTTAGGCTCATTGTGCATTACACATAAAAATACTTTTTATTGGAATAGAGGGAACTCAAGCTGTAGGCAATCTGATCATACCCCAGCGAGGTGGTACATTGTGTACCGTACTTGTTAGAATCCCCGTAAAAGGCTGAGCTTAGTGCCTCGGGTGCCTGGAGCGCACTGGTCTTGTCTCCCGTTAAAACTAGGGAGTGTTTACTTTATGTTGGAAGTCTCGACTGAGATTTCATTTCATAAACTTTTAGCTAACTGTGCCTGTTTTGTCACGTTTACATCCATTTTGACGCAGAAAAAGGACATGCCACTAACTTTCTACGATACTTGCTGATTAATCTGAGGTCAGATTTGCACAGTTAAACGTGTGTTTTTTTTCCCATTAGTGACAGCGGTTTCCGTTAATGCCACAGCAGACAAGACTTAAGAATAATGGATGTGCGTAAATATGGTATGTTTTCCGTGGGTAAGCACACAATAGTGGCTTAAATACTAGCGGCTCTGCGCGAATATTTTGACTAGCAAGATCCGAAAATCTCTACTATCTATCCATCAGACGGGAGGTACCAGACCTTCCCAATGGAATTCTGATGTTGTACTTGTTGACTAATGTACGTATCACACCTGGGTACGATTATACAGTGGATTTTAGGGCTTCCTATGTGTGCTTATTGATAAAATAAAATTCTTAAAGGGAAAAAATTCGGTTAGCTCTCTGACTCCTGTACCCTATCCACCAATTGTAAAAAAAATTAACTCTTTGACTCCCTTATCCTACCATAGGGTGAGGGAATGAAAGAATTCAGTTTTCGTTTTGCTAGCATGGTCGACAATGCATAGTGCTGGTGGACAGGGTGCGGGAGTCAAAGGGTTAACACAAGATTAATTACCTTCCGAGTCTACACGCGCAAAGCTCGTCTTTAGTAGTCCTAAAGCAAACTTATCTAAGCTCACATGCTAAGATCACTTGTGCAACTGTGCTCTGGTTGTGAAATTCGTGCTTAATGACTACCGTACTAAACGCGTCTCTCAGTAAAATGGCTACTCACTCGCGTAGCTTTCATCGGCGATCCGGCCGACTTCTTCAGCACACCTGCTGGGTTGAGAACTGGCTTCAGTGTGCACCGCCGTGAGGGAACTCACGACAGTGCGACTGAACGAGTGAGGAGTACACCGATGGCAGGTTGTGTTGGTCCCGGTCACGGTTGAGGGTGGGGTTCTTTGCGGCGATGTAGACTGCCTCCTTTACTTCCCTCTGGAACCATCCTGCCTTTCCTTGTCGAGAACTTGCACACTGTCCTTTTCAAAGTGATGTTGGGTGTGGGTCAGATGTTCTCCCACTGGAGAGGACTCACGGTTGTGTTCTTTTAGTTTTTTGTGCAAGTTGCGCTCAGTTTCGCCAATGTAACTTTGGTCCCAGTCCTGGCAGTCTATCTCGTATATCACCGCTGATTTGTCCAATTTGTCTGTTTTGTCTTTGGGGTGGACTAACTGGCTTCTGATTCGTGCTTGTTAGAGAATGGGGAAAAAGAGATGCGGAGGCTCAGAGAAGGAGGGAGTGATGGTCATGAGTAGAACGAACTGAAGCTGGACTGGGAGCAAAGTGAGATGGGGGGAGGGAGGTGGAAGGGGGGATTCGGACATTGAAGAGAAGGAGGAGAGGATGTTGACAGCAGGAAGAAGATTAAGAGGGCAAAGGAAAACCCTCCCTGTGGAGTTGTTTAAAGCCTTGTTTTTTTTTGTGAGCCGATGAAAAGTGACAGGCAAGCTGGTGTCGTTATCGATAGCTGACAGAGCATTTTCGATTTTATGATCAGCCTGTTGAATAACAAACAGACAAGCTAACAGACTGGAAAAAGGCACAGAGAAACAGACAGACAGAGAGAGAGAGAGAGAGAGAGAGAAAGAGAGAGACAGAGACAGACAGACAGACAGAGACAGACAGACAGACAAAAACAGAGACACAGAGACAGAAACAGAGAGACAGAAAGAGACAGAGTGAGAGAAAGACAGAGAGACAGATAAGACACAGAGAGAGAGAAATAGAGAGAGACAGAAGGACAGAGAGAGAGGAGAGAGAAATAGAGCTCAGAATACTTTATTACTTTAAGAATAGTAACTTAGTAACTTATTCCTCAAAGATAGTGGAAAGAGAGAGAGAGAGAGGGGGGGGGGGGGGCAGACATACAGAAAGCCAGACAGGCGGCAGACAAGACAGTGAGAGAGAACAGACTTCAAATTTTCTTCACTTAAGCCTTGGCTTGTTTTAAAGGGTCAGATTTCCCCCAAGTCAATATGTGTGCAGATATGCCAGTGTCTGAACCTTTTCGAGTGTATGCGAAGGGAAAATACCAAATATGCACGTTGGAAGATCCTATAAGTCATGTCAGTGATTGGCTTATGGAAGCATAAAAACACCAATCATGCACACCCACCAAACATGCAGATTGTGCAACGACATAGCTGAATGTGGGCAGTTCATGTATCAGCTTGAGTTTTCCTTGCATCACTAAAATTTTCTCACCATGTGTAATGCTCATTGAGTCCACATGAGTTTGGAGAACAGCGATATCCAATAACAGACTATAGTAAAAATGATAATCGTAATAGACTAAACATAAATAAAAAATGTACAGAATGTGTCACATTCAAACACAAAAAGATGCACATACAGTAACAAAACTCAAGAATTACAGATGTGGCGAATTTTTAAAGCTGTGTACAAATTATTGGCAAACCTTCTGACATGATTTTCTTGAGTAGATACCGTAAGCAAACAAAATACTGATGGCTGTTTATGATATCTTGAGGGAATCATTTGACACAGAGAAAGACAAAGAGAGACTGTGTGTGTGTGTGACAGACAGACAGACAGACAGACAGACAGAGACAGACAGACAGTCAGTCAGACAATAGACAGAAAGATACAGAGAAAAAGGAGACAGATACAGAGAAAGAGAAACAGACAGAGATACAGAGATAGGGGAAAGGACGGGAGAGACAGAAAGACAGCTCACATTTTGGTTTCAGACTGCACTTCTGTGATTCAAAAAGGTCACATGCCCCTTTTTAGTTTTTTTTTTAAAGTACTAAAATTCAATATTATTAAAGAACGAGATTATCAGCTGACAACAAAATAACAAAACACGTATTAAGAAATGAATTTTCAATGCTTTAAGCAGAAAAAATAAACAAAATCTTTCAAGAAGGTGAACTAAATAATAAACAAAT
>JAPXFY010000021.1:39289069-39291569 GCA_030674185.1 Monoplex corrugatus | reverse complement strand
GTCCAGCCTCCGGACCAAGAGAATAAAAGAGCCCTCTCTCGCCCCACTCTGGTCTTCATCTCTCTTTCGGGCAGTCCGCCCTGCTAACATCAGTGGCCAAAATATTCAAGACATTGTCTACAAAATTCAATACAGAGCCATTTGGAGGGATGTAGCGGTGTCAAAGAGTGCAGCGGCCAACACTGAACCCGGTGACGCCGACAGGTCAGACAGGTGAGCAGGCTATGATTTGATTGCATTTCCCCAAATCCTAGATTCTTGAAACACTTTATGTCGGCCATGTTGTGCTTTATAACGGGAAACAACCATAAGTCGAATGTGGCTTAGTCAGGACAGTTGGGTTAATGAGAGAGAACTTGAATGGATTGTCCTTGTAGTTAACTTACCGTAATTAAGCTTTAGTGACAGTTGTGTTGTCAAACAGAAGCGTTGTGCCAGTACTCATTTTCGGGTGCTGTTCATGCAAGGACCGCACAACTTTGGGGAAAAACACTGTACATGATAAATGATAATAACTAGTTTACAGAGATGCACAATTAAACTGGATAGTTTTGTGAATACTGATACCACAAAGGCTACATCTTATCTCTTACACACAAGTTGAAAAGATTTCCTTTTAAACAGTTCAGAACTGACAACTTAACTGACAAGACATTAGGACCGGCCCTAGTATGATGACAGAATGGGAAATGATAAAGATGAGGTTATAGAGTTCCGTTTCGGATTAAGACTGCGTGACAGGGCTGTACGTTATGCTTGTGTATTCTGGCGTCAGTCAGGCCTAGAATCCCTCAATGTGGATGCCGGAGGCTCTTTCAGTATCCCCACCTTCTGAAAGTTCTGTGCAAGAAATTTCCTTTTTTTTTCTCTCACTCTCTTTGTTTCTGCCTTGTTCCTTTGTTTTCTGCCATTTCTTCCTCTCATGTTCTGCCTTGCTGGTCCATTCACCTGTATATATGCGATAAAGTCTTATATGCTGTGTTCGATAAAGTCTTACATGCTTTCTGTTAGGATTGATGAATCTGTATAAGTATCAAGTACATTTTTGGCTCTAGGGAAATGAGATATGCAGAAGCAATTTTAGGTGATTTAGGCCCGTTTCTGTATGTTTAAGTGTGCATGTCTAAAGTTATTTTTAAATTCGTATTCAGGTATGTTTTTTTTTCAATCCCTGTGCGATAAATTCGGCGGAGTGGTCAACGCCAAGGGCATGTCCTTAGATTATGTGCGCAAATGCATTGATATGTGAACTTAATTTTCTTTTCCCTTTTTTCTTACTGTTGAAATATTGTGTGTTTTGAAACGGCTATAGCTCTGATATGGTTCTACGCAGTCGGCTGGACTTAAAACACAAAAATAACAATATACAGGTCTAGAAGACACAGACGCCTGCAGTGCTGGTCATGAATGTCTAAGCATCCATATAATTGATGAGATTCGACTGTGTAACCACAGATTACTTAACGAGCCATCACACGTTAAGCAGTGGGTAGGTGCTGTTCAGTTTTATTCGGATTGATTGGAGGTGGGGGTGCGGGGGGGGAGTGAGGCAGGGGAGTTCAAACCCCACAACCTCCTAAACATACACACAGTCCTTTGCACTGTCCCGTTCAAAGACAAAAGTGAAAAAAGAAATACGGTGAAAAAAATAATCAACAACAACAACAACAAAAACTAGTAAACATGCAAGACACAAATGTACATGACAAACTACCATATGAAACATTACACGACGAAAATAAAAACGAAAAAAAAAGAAAAAGATAGAAAATAGCAGTTTATTCCTTTTCTCATACTGGAGGGAGCAGCAGAGAGGTTTCAATCTTTTTCTCCTAATTTGTGTATCTTGTGTGTGTTTGTTTGTGATCTTACGCTTGACAAAGGCCAGTTGGCCGAAAATTTGCGCTAGTCTTGTCTTGTTGTATTAAATACGCGTTCTTATTCTTTTTTCGTGTGTGTGTGTGTTTTTTTTTTCGGTTTTGTTGTTGTTGATGTTGTTGTTTTTGTTCCTGTTTGCTTCAACACGGGCAGCCATACTTGTTTCGGATAGAAAATGAAAGGAGAGCAATATCATGCATAAGATCATCACTATCAGTGAATATTCAACAGCAACAGAAGCATAATATGAAAAATAGGGAAAGATGAGTACCGTCTCATTTAGCATCCATCAAACTCAAAACGTCCACATAGTTTGAAACACGATCGTTTGGAGCGCTGTACTGCAGACTGCGATTGTGAAATGGAAATGATTATGATGCACACATCATCTCTCCCTCCCTCCCTCCCTCTCTCTCTCTTCTCTCTCACTCTCTCTCTCTCTCTCTCTTTCTCTCTCTCTATCTATCTATCTATCTATCTCTATCTCTCTATCTCTCTCTCTCTCTCTCTCTCTCTCTCTCTCTCTTTCTCTCTCTTTTCTCTCTTTTTCTCTATCCCTCTCCCCCTCTCTCTCTCTTTCTTTCTCTGTCTCTCTCTCTCACTCTCTCTCGCATCCTTTCTC
>JAPXFY010000021.1:39226569-39286569 GCA_030674185.1 Monoplex corrugatus | reverse complement strand
CGTACACTCACCTCCCAGCTTCTGTCGCCACACAGTAGCCATTTAGGCAAGCCTATAAATAAATAAATCAATTAATAATGATAAGGGGTGGGAGGTGACGTGGAGCTGTTCATGTGCTATATGATACATTCATAGACAAATGATACATAGCGTAATATTCCACGTCTCCAGCTAAAGTAGCATTCCGCTATTTGGCACTAAACACACACACATATCCTGCTTGAAGAAGTTCGTGTACGCACGGGGAGAACATTTGATCCGTTGGGTTAGTTGCCCCAAATAATAATCATTCGAGCCCATTCGTCCTGCATGCAGAAGATGGGTCTTATTTATAAAGTGCACATTGTCTGAACAAGGTATAGTGATCTGGACACCAGTCTAAGAGAGTGCCTTAATGATGGGAACCCCTTTGGCGTAAGGAATATTGGGACTGTATCGTAGCCAATTAACATCAGGAAGAGAGTTCTTGAATGTTATATAGAACCAATACTGTTGTACGGTTGCGATGCGTAGACAGTCAACAAGCAAAGCCAGAACAAGATTGAGGCAGTCGAGATGTGGTTTCTAAGAAGGATGTTGAGAGTTCCATGGACAGCAAAGAAAACAAACGAGACAGCCTTGATGGAGGCAGACACAAGTAGATCATTCATAAGGAAGATTAGGAAAAGGTAGGCAACATTAATAGGCCATTTTATGAGGAATGGGGAATTGGAACACCTGGTCACAACGGGAAAGCTGGAGGGAAGGAGAACACTGGGTAGACCCAGGGAGAAGACACTAGACGGATTTGCACTAGACGGATTGCAGAGTGGCTGAAGACAGGGAGGGTGGAAGAGATGCTTGAGGCAACAAGAGATAGAGACAGATGGAAGTCCATAATCGCCAACACCATGCGGCAAGGGACCTGATGATGATGATGATGATGATGATGATCGTAGCCAAAAAAGTCGACACATACTGATGTTTTGTTCTTTTATTGCATACATGGACTTGCTTCCATAGATGAATGTATCGGTGACGCAAGACTTGTAGAACTGACTTGCTTTCGTAGATAAATGCTCTGTTGACGCAAGCCTTGTGCTCTTCCATCTTGGTCCGTGGGATGCTGGCCAGGTTGATAGAGCGGTGTACTTAAATTCTGATGTCTTGAGTTCAATCCCTGCCTGAAACATAAAAGATTGGCCTGTTAACTGCCCATCTTAAAGCTCTGATCATTCTGGTGGTGTCCGCTCAATGTTTCATTGGTTCCCCTGCCCATACTTCCCTGCATTTATATTTAAGATATAGCGCGAGCAAATGAGTTCCAGAAAACTGCCAGTTCGTCACTGTCAGATTTGGATGGAACACATACGGATCTGTCGGTATGCGATGGAACCCTCTTGAATGAATTCTAATTCTATTTCTAATCCTTGGTATGAATTGCAAGGTTTTTGTTTTCCCCCAAACGCATTTGGTGGGTCTTTGGGAGGTTGCAGTAAATCTGTGTACGTTTATTGACAAAACACTCCAGACAGTTGCCACTGACGTAATCCACGCAAAACCAACAGGGAAGACACCTCCTTTAACAGAATAAGTTGAAGGCAGTAGTGCACACAGGCACTATCATAGCTGAAGGTTACAGAACAGCCTCAATAAAACAGAAGAGGGATCAACGAAAGAAGAACCGAAGGCAGATGGACTCTTTCCCACGCGGTGCCTGTGGAGGAATATGTACCTCCAGGATCGTTCTTGTATCCTACATGAAGACCCATATCAAGGGATGAGAACAAAGAGTGTGCCTGTCATGATGAAGACCCATATCAGGGGAGAGAACAAAGAGTGCGCCTGTCATGATGAAGACCCATATCAGGGGACAGAACAAATAGTGTGCCTGTCATGATGAAGACCCATATCAGGGGACAGAACAAACAGTGTGCCTGTCATGATGAAGACCCATATCAGGGGACAGAATAAAGAGTGTGCATGTCATGATGAAGACCCATATCAGGGGATAGAACAAAGAGTGTGCCTGTCATGATGAAGACCCATATCAGGGGACAGAACAAACAGTGTGCCTGTCATGATGAAGACCCAAATCAGGGGATAGAACAAAGAGTGTTCCTGTCATGTCATGATGAAGACCCATATCAGGGGAGAGAACAAAGAGTGTGCCTGTCATGTCATGATGAAGACCCATATCAGGGGACAGAACAAAGAGTGTGCCTGTCATGTCATGATGAAGACCCATATCAGGGGACAGAACAGAGAGTGTGCCTGTCATGTCATGATGAAGACCCATATCAGGGGATAGAACAAAGAGTGTGCCTGTCATGTCATGATGAAGACCCATATCAGGGGATAGAACAAAGAGTGTGCCTGTCATGTCATGATGAAGACCCATATCAGGGGACAGAACAAAGAGTGTGCCTGTCATGATGAAGAACCATATCAGGGGATAGAACAAAGAGTGTGCCTGTCATGATGAAGACCCATATCAGGGGATAGAACAAAGAGTGTGCCTGTCATGTCATGATGAAGACCCATATCAGGGGACAGAACAAAGAGTGTGCCTGTCATGTCATGATGAAGACCCATATCAGGGGATAGAACAAAGTGTGTGCCTGTCATGTCATGATGAAGACCCATATCAGGGGATAGAACAAAGAGTGTGCCTGTCATGTCATGATGAAGACCCATATCAGGGGACAGAACAAAGAGTGTGCCTGTAATGTCATGATGAAGACCCATATCATGGGACAAAACAAAGAGTGTGCCTGTCATGATGAAGACCCATATCAGGGGACAGAACAAAGAGTGTGCATGTCATGATGAAGACCCATATCAGGGGACAGAACAAAGAGTGTGCCTGTCATGATGAAGACCCATATCAGGGGACAGAATAAAGAGTGTGCATGTCATGATGAAGACCCATATCAGGGGACAGAACAAAGAGTGTGCCTGTCATGATGAAGACCCATATCAGGGGACAGAACAAAGAGTGTGCCTGTCATGATGAAGACCCATATCAGGGGATAGAACAAAGAGTGTGCCTGTCATGTCATGATGAAGACCCATATCAGGGGACAGAACAAAGAGTGTGCCTGTCATGTCATGATGAAGACCCATATCAGGGGATAGAACAAAGAGTGTGCCTGTCATGTCATGATGAAGACCCATATCAGGGGACAGAACAAAGAGTGTGCCTGTAATGTCATGATGAAGACCCATATCAGGGGATAGAACAAAGAGTGTGCCTGTCATGTCATGATGAAGACCCATATCAGGGGATAGAATAAAGAGTGTGCCTGTCATGATGAAGACCCATATCAGGGGACAGAACAAACAGTGTGCCTGTCATGATGAAGACCCATATCAGGGGATAGAATAAAGAGTGTGCCTGTCATGTCATGATAAGGACCCATATCAGGGGACAGAACAAAGAGTGTGCCTGTCGTGATGAAGACCCATATCAGGGGACAGAACAAAGAGTGTGCCTGTCATGATGAAGACCCATATCAGGGGACAGAACAAAGAGTGTGCCTGTCATGTCATGATGAAGACCCATATCAGGGGACAGAACAAAGAGTGTGCCTGTCATGTCATGATGAAGACCCATATCAGGGGATAGAACAAAGAGTGTGCCTGTCATGATGAAGACACATATCAGGGGACAGAACAAAGAGTGTGCCTGTCATGATGAAGACCCATATCAGGGGATAGAACAAAGAGTGTGCCTGTCATGATGAAGACCTATATCAGGGGATAGAACAAAGAGTGTGCCTGTCATGATGAAGAACATATCAGGGAATAGAACAAAGAGTGTGCCTGTCATGATGAAGACCCATATCAGGGGACAGAACAAAGAGTGTGCCTGTCATGTCATGATGAAGACCCATATCAGGGGATAGAACAAAGAGTGTGCCTGTCATGTCATGATGAAGACCCATATCAGGGGAGAGAACAAAGAGTGTGCCTGTCATGTCATGATGAAGACAGATATCAGGGGATAGAACAAAGAGAGATGCCTGTCATGATGAAGACCCATATCAGGGGATAGAACAAAGAGTGTGCCTGTCATGTCATGATGAAGACCCATATCAGGGGAGAGAACAAAGAGTGTGCCTGTCATGTCATGATGTAGACCCATATCAGGGGATAGAACAAAGAGTGTGCCTGTCATGATGAAGTCCTATATCAGGGGATAGAACAAAGAGTGTGCCTGTCATGATGAAGACCCATATCAGGGGATAGAACAAAGAGTGTGCCTGTCATGTCATGATGAAGACCCATATCTGGGGAGAGAACAAAGAGTGTGCCTGTCATGTCATGATGAAGACCCATATCAGGGGATAGAACTAAGAGTGTGCCTGCCATGTCATGATGAAGACCCATATCAGGGGAGAGAACAAAGAGTGTGCCTGTCATGATGAAGACCCATATCAGGGGATAGAACAAAGAGTGTGCCTGTCATGATGAAGACCCATATCAGGGGATAGAACAAAGAGTGTGCCTGTCATGTCATGATGAAGACCCTATATCAGGGGATAGAACAAAGAGTGTGCCTGTCATGTCATGATGAAGACCCATATCAGGGGACGAACAAAGAGTGTGCCTGTCATGTCATGATGAAGACCCATATCAGGGGATAGAACAAGAGTGTGCCTGTCATGATGAAGACCCATATCAGGGGACAGAACAATGAGTGTGCCTGTCATGTCATGATGAAGACCCATATCAGGGGACAGAACAAAGAGTGTGCCTGTCATGATGAAGACCTATATCAGGGGACAGAACAAAGAGTGTGCCTGTCATGATGAAGACCCATATCAGGGGACAGAACAAAGAGTGTGCCTGTCATGATGAAGACCCATATCAGGGGACAGAACAAGAGTGTGCCTGTCATGATGAAGACCCATATCAGGGGACAGAATAAAGAGTGTGCATGTCATCATGAAGACCCATATCAGGGGACAGAACAAAGAGTGTGCCTGTCATGATGAAGACCCATATCAGGGGACAGAACAAAGAGTGTGCCTGTCATGATGAAGACCCATATCAGGGGATAGAACAAAGAGTGTGCCTGTCATGATGAAGACCCATATCAGGGGATAGAACAAAGAGTGTGCCTGTCATGATGAAGACCCATATCAGGGGACAGAACAAAGAGTGTGCCTGTCATTATGAAGACCTATATCAGGGGACAGAACAAAGAGTGTGCCTGTCATGATGAAGACCCATATCAGGGGACAGAACAGAGAGTGTGCCTGTCATGATGAAGACCCATATCAGAGGACAGAACAAAGAATGTGCCTGTCATGTCATGATGAAGACCCATATCAGGGGACAGAACAGAGAGGTGTGCCTGTCATGTCATGATGAAGACCCATATCATGGGAGAGAACAAAGAATGTGCCTGTCATGATGAAGACCCATATCAGGGGACAGAACAAAGAGTGTGCCTGTCATGATGAAGACCCATATCAGGGGATAGAACAAAGAGTGTGCCTGTCATGATGAAGACCTATATCAGGGTATAGAACAAAGAGTGTGCCTGTCATGTCATGATGAAGACCCATATCAGGGTATAGAACAAAGAGTGTGCCTGTCATGATGAAGACCCATATCAGGGGACAGAACAAAGAGTGTGCCTGTCATGTCATGATGAAGACCCATATCAGGGGATAGAACAAAGAGTGTGCCTGTCATGTCATGATGAAGACCCATATCAGGGGATAGAACAAAGAGTGTGCCTGTCATGTCATGATGAAGACAGATATCAGGGGATAGAACAAAGAGTGTGCCTGTCATGATGAAGACCCATATCAGGGGATAGAACAAAGAGTGTGCCTGTCATGTCATGAAAGACCCATATCAGGGGAGAGAACAAAGAGTGTGCCTGTCATGTCATGACGTAGACCCATATCAGGGGATAGAACAAAGAGTGTGCCTGTCATGATGAAGACCTATATCAGGGGATAGAACAAAGAGTGTGCCTGTCATGATGAAGACCCATATCAGGGGATAGAACAAAGAATGTGCCTGTCATGTCATGATGAAGACCCATATCAGGGGAGAGAACAAAGAGTGTGCCTGTCATGTCATGATGAGACCCATATCCGGGGATAGAACAAAGAGTGTGCCTGTCATGTCATGATGAAGACCCATATCAAGGGAGAGAACAAAGAGTGTGCCTGTCATGATGAAGACCCATATCAGGGGATAGAACAAAGAGTGTGTGCCTGTCATGATGAAGACCCATATCAGGTGATAGAACAAAGAGTGTGCCTGTCATGTCATGATGAAGACCCATATCCGGGGATAGAACAAAGGAGTGTCATGTCATGATGAAGACCCATATCAGGGGACAGAACAAAGAGTGTGCCTGTCATGTCATGATGAAGACCCATATCAGGGGATAGAACAAAGAGTGTGCCTGTCATGATGAAGACCCATATCAGGGGACAGAACAAAGAGTGTGCCTGTCATGTCATGATGAAGACCCATATCAGGGAACAGAACAAAGAGTGTGCCTGTCATGATGAAGACCTATATCAGGGGACAGAACAAAGAGTGTGCCTGTCATGATGAAGACCCATATCAGGGGACAGACAAAGAGTGTGCCTGTCATGATGAAGACCCATATCAGGGGACAGAACAAAGAGTGTGCCTGTCATGATGAAGACCCATATCAGGGGACAGAATAAAGAGTGTGCATGTCATGATGAAGACCCATATCAGGGGACAGAACAAAGAGTGTGCCTGTCATGATGAAGACCATATCAGGGGACAGAACAAAGAGTGTGCCTGTCATGATGAAGACCCATATCAGGGATAGAACAAAGAGTGTGCCTGTCATGATGAAGACCCATATCAGGGGATAGAACAAAGAGTGTGCCTGTCATGATGAAGACCCATATCAGGGGACAGAACAAAGAGTGTGCCTGTCATGATGAAGACCATATCAGGGGACAGAACAAAGAGTGTGCCTGTCATGATGAAGACCCATATCAGGGGACAGAACAAAGAGTGTGCCTGTCATGATGAAGACCCATATCAGGGGACAGAACAAAGAGTGTGCCTGTCATGATGAAGACCCATATCAGGGGACAGAACAAAGAGCGTGCCTGTCATGATGAAGACCTATATCAGGGGACAGAACAAAGTGTGTGCATGTCATGATGAAGACCCATATCAGGGGACAGAACAAAGAGTGTGCATGTCATGATGAAGACCCATATCAGGGGACAGAACAAAGAGTGTGCATGTCATGTCATGATGAAGACCCATATCAGGGGATAGAACAAAGAGTGTGCCTGTCATGATGAAGACCCATATCAGGGGACAGAACAAAGAGTGTGCATGTCATGTCATGATGAAGACCCATATCAGGGGATAGAACAAAGAGTGTGCCTGTCATGATGAAGACCCATATCAGGGGACAGAACAAAGAGTGTGCCTGTCATGATGAAGACCCATATCAGGGGACAGAACAAAGAGTGTGCCTGTCATGATGAAGACCCATATCAGGGGATAGAACAAAGAGTGTGCCTGTCATGATGAAGACCCATATCCGGGGATAGAACAAAGAGTGCGCCTGTCATGAGTTCGGTCGACAGAACTGTCTAATGTATTTCCTGATCGTAACGACTGGACTATTATTGCCGTCTTCATATAGACTAGGTAAAACGTAGGATAGGTAGGACCTCAGGACCTGGCCAACTCATGGGTTTATGTGCAGGCTTAAGGCGTGTGCCATGATCACCGTACACGTGGCACCTGTGAAGTTAGTGCATATGGAATTCGTTCCAAGCGCGGAGACGTCATCTTGAGAAACTGAAACTGAAACTGTCATCTTCAAACCCGAAGTCTTTGCACATTTAGGAAAGGAAAAACGATATGTCAGAGTCTGGCATTGGTATGTATATTTTGTGGCCGCAGCATCAAAAACTTTTATATCAGCGATATAAGAAATTCCAGAGCCATCAAAAGGACGTGGCAAAAGGGCAGATGCTTTCAATCCCCCCCCCCCCCCCGCATTGTACCTCTGATTTTATATCAGATATATATGAGAAATTCCAGAGCCATCAAAAGGACGTTAGGAAACGTAGATGCCTTCAAATCCCCTCCGAATTCTGCACCCAGAACTACAGGAAAAGAATACTCAAAAACAAAGTAAAAGAGTGAAATTAAATTTTTCCTGAAGCTGTTCATTATCTTGGGAGTATCTGAAGTGCTGCCATAATATTGAAGTACCTCTCCTGTCTTTACGGAAATAAGTGATTATGTTGCACAGATTCAGAGAAAGAGAAAAACCATCTTGAAAACAGTTCCCCTGCTGGCTTGTCCATCTGCCTTAATGAAGTAATGAATGCAGCTTAGAGAGGCTTCCTGCAGTCCCTGAATGTTTCCTGCAGCTGTTTTAAGGAAAAAAATATTATGTCGCTGTAGAAATGTCAGCTCTGAGGCTATTCTGCAACTCAGGACACACTTACTCAAACAGCTCTTGAATCTCGTGAGGACAGAGCACTCAAAGCATTTCTATTTTTTTCAAGAATGCCCCTCTGATTGTTACAATCACATGTATCACTTGTGTTTATTTGTTTGTCTTTTTTTCTTTTAATATATAGCGAGAATTCAAGCATCCGGCATGTCTTGAGGCACAGCCATTTTCTCCCATCGCTGGCAAAAAGAAAAAAAAGACACCTAGCCGTAGTGTCTGACAAGGATGTCCTCGCTGCACTTGACAGGTTCTAGAGAGATTCCATCGCTATTAGTTAATTTTCTGGAGGGAATGTTAGATTGCTGACGGCTTTTGCCAAGTTCTTCCAGCGCTGGCTCTTTGTCCACTTTTGCTCATCACAGGAAAACATTTCATGGCATTCAGGCCTGAATTGACAAAAGTGTTAGGAGTGCAGCAGCTCCGAGATACACTCTACCCACCTCTCAGTTTGTTTGCCTATATCTGTTAGCGGTTTCTGAGTGGTTTGGTTGTGTTCATTACTGGACCGTGTTCAGTGTAAATGTTATCCATTCCCTGATAATGCCTCTGTCCAGTGCATGCTGAATGTTCCTGTGTATTGTGGACCTGGTACTCATTTGCAAAGTCTTGAGTTTGCATAGCCATTGCTTCTGGCTGATCTGTAAAAACCTGTGTGTGTGTGTGTGTGTGTGTGTGTGTGTGTGTGTGTGTGTGTGTGTGTGTGTGTGTGTGTGTGTGTGTGTGCGTATGTGTGTGTGTCTGTGTCTGCGTGTGCGTGTGTGTGTGTGTATGTGTGTGTGTGCGTGTGTGTGTCTGTGTCTGCGTGTGCGTATGTGTGTATGTGTGTGTGTGTGTGTGTGTGTGTGTGTATGTGTGTTTGTTTGTGTGTTGTGTGTGTGTGCGCATGTGTGTGTGTCTTTCTGTTTCTCTGTATGTATGTATGAGTGTGTGTCTGTATATGTGTGTGTCCATGAAGTTGAACTTTATTCAATTCACGATTTATCTATAACGTACTTGTTGTCATTATTTCCTTTTTGTCATATCCATATTTTATGTCAGTACAACAGTAAGGATAACCCGAAAATAACTGAACTGATAATATGCATGTGCGTGTTGTGTTTGTGTGAGAGAAACACGCAGAGATGAAAAAGAAGACGACGGCGACGGCGAAGAAGAAGAAGAAGGAGGAGGAGGAGAGGTAGAAGAAGGCGAAGAAAAAGAAGAAGAATGCGACAAATGCGACGAATGCGAAGAAGAATGCGACGAATGCGAAGAAGAATGTGACGAATGCGAAAGAAGAAGAAGAAAGAAGAAGAAGAAGAAGAAGAGAAGAAGAAAGAAGAAGAAGAAGAAGAAGAAGAAGAAGAAGAAGAAGAAGAAGAAGAAGAGAAGAAGAAGAAGAAGAAGAAGAAGAAAGAAGAAGAAGAAGAAGAAGAAGAAGAAGAAGAAGAAGAAGAGAAGAAGAAGAAGAAGAAGAAGAAGAAGAAGAAGAAGAAGAAGAAGAGAAGAAGAAGAAGAAGAAGAAGAAGAAGAAGAAGAAGAAGAAGAAGGAAGAAGAAGAAGAAGAAGAAGAAGAAGAAGAAGAAGAAGAAGAAGGAAGAAGAAGAAGAAGAAGAAGAAGAAGAAGGAAGAAGAAGAAGAAGAAGAAGAAGAAGAAGAAGGAAGAAGGAGAAGAGAGAAGAAGAAGAAGAAGAAGAGGAGGAGAGGAAAGAAGAGAAGAAGAGAAGAGAGAAGAAGAGAAGAAGAAGAAAGAAGAAGAAGAAGAGGAGAGAAGAGGAGAAGAAAGAAGAAGAAGAGAGAGGAAGAAGAGAGAAAGAGAAGAAGAAGAAGAAGAAGAGAAGAAGAAGAAGAAGAAGAAGAAAGAAGAGAGAAGAAGAAAGAAGAAGAAAGAAGAAGAAGAAGAGAGAAAGAAGAAGAAGAAGAAGAAGAAGAAGAAGAAGAAGAAGAGAAGAAGAAGAAGAAAGAAGAAGAAGAGAAGAAGAAGAAGAAGAAGAAGAGGAGAAGAGAGAGGAGGAGGAGAGGAGAGGTAGGAAGGAACGAAGAAGAAGACGTCGACGACGACGACGACGACGACGACGAAGAAGAAGAAGAAGAAGAAGAAGGGAGAGGAAGAGGAGGAGGAGGAGAAGAAGAAAAAGAAGTAGAAGAAGGAGAAGGAGAAGAAGAAGAAGGAGAAGAAGAAGAAGGACAAAGAAGAAGGAAGAAGAAGGAAGAAGAAGGAAGAAGAAGGAAGAAAAAGGAAGAGAAGAAGAAGGAAGGAGAAGAAGGTAGAAAAAGAAGAGGAGGAGACCGACAAACAGAAGAACACAGACCAGAACAGCAGTAATCGACAGTACGCCTGTCACTGACAGATGAGTGTGTCCTGTGACAAATGGACCCCAGTTCTTCTCCTTCGTCTTTCGTTCACCATCTACATGATCAGGCCACAACTGGCGATGAATCTGACCGTCATTTTTCAGTTCCTGTCAGCTGCTATGAATTCCAAAAACAAATGTGACTGCCCGCGTTCAAGCAAACAGGAATCAGAAAAAACACGAATCAGAACGCGTATTTAATATTTACAACCAGACGCCTTGTCTAGTTGTATTAAATACATAAGTTCTGATTCTATTTTCGTGTTGGCCTTTTTTTTTTTTCTTTTTTTTTTTTGATCATTGCACTGAGGGAGGTTACATTTGTGTTCACCTTTTTTTTTTCGTCCCATTTTCTACGCCAATTTAATGGCCACAGAAGCTGAAACAGTTTTTATTATGCGATGATGATGATGTCGATGTGGATGATAATCATGATGCTGTGGAGTTCCATCCAGGATTGAGACTGCGTGACAGGGCTGTACTCTACGCATACTATCATAATATAGCCCGAGAGATACAGACACCTGCGGTGTTGGTCAGAAGATCTAAGCAACACCCTCAATGACACATCCGCCAAGTGGATGAGACTCGACTGTGTGGTTCCAGTCTTCCCAACGAGCCCATAGCGCGCCCAACTCTGGGTAGGAGCCGGTTAGAGCCGAAAAACCCCACAATGATTTTTGAAAGTACTGATGGGGATTCGAACCCTCAACCTTCCAGTCTGTAGTCCGTTGCGTTAACCACTACACCACGGCGACTGGTGTCTAATTGTATTAACTACACGTTCTGATTCTATTTTCGTGTTGTTCTCGTAGCAGTCATGATGTTTGGTCGTCAGAGATGTTGATGTCGGTCATGTTTTTCCTGTCAGTTCATTTGATATAGATGACATCAACACCAGCTGCAATTTGTGTTCAGATGTCTGGCTATCTCGACAGCAGGGACCGGTTTGCTGATAGAGTCAGTTTGAATTTGTGTTTCACATGGGAGTTGAGGTGGCTATAACTAGTGTAAAGCCTCAACATCACCATTGCTCCTTTTTTGGGGACAGAAGGACGTTTGTTGTCATCCTTTTCTATGCGTGGCTTTAGAAGTGATCCCATAATATGCTCCTCATCACGCTGTGGCTGACTCTCTTGGCTGATTGGTCTTCCTGGATTCGCCGTTTTGTCAGCTCATCTATCGTGTCGTTTCCATGGTGAACGAGGATCCATTGGAGGACTACTCTTCCTCTTCATTTGACTTGCTGAAAGCTCTTGCTAAGGTGGGAGAGTTTGTCGTTTTCCAAAGTCTGGGGAGCAGACACAGCATCTGGCTAAGGAAGGCCACTTTATAGCATGTGTCCTCTGTAATCTGAATTATGGAATAGCTTCAATTTCAGTTTCAGTTTCTCAAGATGATGTCTCTGCGCTCGGAATGAAGTCCATATCCACTACGTTACAGGTGCCATGTGATGGAGAAGATCTAGAATGATCACGGCACGCTATGGAAGATGCTTGTGTGAGTGTTTCAGTTTCTAGCTAGGTGTTGTCAAAGACGTGACCTGATTGACAGACAGACAGACAGACAGACAGGCAAACAGACAGATAGCTAGGAAGACGCAGCAAGAAACAAATACTGTGACAGACAGACAGGCAAAAGGACAGACAGCTAGGGAGACACATCAATAAACAAACACTGTGTGGCCTTTGGTGACAGACATGTGTGTCTTGTGTCAAAGAGACCCATTAAGCTATTGGTTATCAAATACCAGACAGCAGACGAGAATGATGGAGTGGAATGAAAAGTAATGACAGCTGACTTACAGTTAGCACGCTGAGCTTTTACCATTAGACTTGAAGTACATATTCTCTGTTTCTAAATATCTCTGTCTCTGTCTGTCTTTCTGTCTGTCTGTCTGTCTGTCTGTCTCTCTCTCTGTCTCTCTCTCTGTCTCCTCTCTCTTTCTCTCTCTCTCTGTCTCTCGTGTGTGTGTGTGTGTGTGTGTGTGTGTGTGTGTGTGTGTGTGTGTGTGTGTGTGTGTGTGTGTGTGTGTGCGCGCACGTGCGCACACGCACGGGCTGGCTCATGAATTCCTAAAAACTGAGATGGAAGGGAGGTGGCGGGACAGAGATGTAGTCTGAGTGGGATCATAATGACAGGCTACAAATAACAAATATTTTCCATATAACAACAATCTTGCAGAAGTGAAAAACTAACAATCTGCCAGGAAGGGGAAACCATGTTGCAAGAATATTGTTTGTTTGTTTGTTTATTTGTTTGTTTGTTTATTCGTTCGTTCGTTCGTTTGTTTGTTTGTTTATTCGTTCGTTTGTTTGTTTGTTTGTTTGTTCGTTCGTTTGTTAGTTTGCTTGTTTGTTAGTTAATTGTTTGTGTGTGTGTTTGTTTGTTTGTGTGTGTGTTTGCTTGTTTGTTTGTTTGTTTGTTCGTTTGTTTGTTTGTTTTTCGTTCGTTCATTATTTTGTTCGTTCTTTTGTTTGTTTATTTGTTTGCTTGACTGTTCTTTTGTTTGTTTGTTTGCATGTTTGTTTATTTGTTTGTTTGCTTGCTTGCTTGTTTGCGTTGTTGTTTTCTTTCTTTCTTCTTTCTTTCTTTGCTTGCTTCCTTGTTATTGCTCTTGGGATAGGTTTCTGTTTTAGTTCAGATTTCCAAATTGTTTTGCTGTTGTTTTAATTTTGATAGTTTTTGTTGCCTTTATTCCGTTCAAATGAATCAACATGGTGAGTTGTTTTGATTATTGTCAGTCTCTCTCCTCTCTGTGTCTTTGGGGGTGAATCATTCATTCATTCAAGCATTCATTCATTCATTCATGGATAGGTTGATCGACTTATTCATACCTTGACTGCCATAAAAGGTCGTGTAGTACAATCTTTTCTCTCACAGTGGAAAACTGCTCTCAAAAGAACAGTAATTATATAGCACTTAATTTGTTCATCTGAAAAAATTGCTTAAGACAGAGACAATATCTCCAGGTAGCTAGAAAAATCTCTAAGTAATAGACGATGAGGACTTTCAACATTTCCAGCGGAATGACAAAGAGAGCGAGAGAGAGAGAGAGAGAGAGATAGAGAGAGAGAGAGACAGAGAGAGAGAGAGAGAGACAGAGAAGACGAGAGAGGAGAGAGAGAGAGAGAGAGAGGAGAGAGAGAGAGAGAGACAGAGAACAGAGAGAGAGAGACAGAGAAGAGACAGAGAGAGAGACAGAGAAGAGACAGGAAGAGAAAGAGAGAGAGAGAAAGAGAGAGAGAGGAAGAAGAGAGGAGAGAGAGAAAGAAAGAAGACAGAGAGAGAGAGGAGAGAGAAGAGAAGAAGAGAGAAAAGAGTGAGACAGAGACAGAGATAGAAAGAGACACAGAGAGAGACAGGAGAGAGAGAGGAGACAGAGAGAGTAGTCACAGAGATAGACAGACAGACACAGAGAGAAATAGAGAGAGAGAGAAAAGAGAAAGAGAGAAAAGAGGGAGAGGAGACACAGACACAGACAGACACAGACAGAAAGAGAGAGTGAGAGAGAATGAGAGAGTGAGAGAGAGAGAGAGTGCACCTGACGACTGGTGTACTCTGTTTGTTTGTTTGTTTGTTTGTTATATTTATTCATATCCCACAGTAGAACTAAACGACATATTGTAATTATTCAACACAGAGTCTAAAATGATATCAGTTGTTATATCTAGATTGATAAACGCAGAGATAGGATAAACGATACCTTGAGAGACAGACAGTGGACAGACAGACAAACAGACAGAGAGAGATGGTATTCTCTCTCCCTCTCTCCTCTCTCCCTCTCTCTCTCTCTCTTTCTCTCTCTCTCTCTCTCTGTCCCTCCCTTTCTCCCTCTCTCTCTCTCTCTCCCTCCCTTTCTTTCTTTCTCTCTCTCTCTCTCTCTCTCTCTCTCTCTCTCTCTCTCTCAATACATATACATATACCACTAATTCGCTGACTGTCGCTGTAGTGGTATGGATTCTTGGTAATGACATAGTAAAGTAAAACATGATTAATACATCAAAGAAATGTCGTTCGTTCAGGAAATTACTTGAGGAAAACGCTTCCTCTTAAGGGGGAAGATACTACGACAAAATCCGATGCTATGGGGAGAAAAGACGTCTATTTTTTTTATTAGATTAGTCGTCTTTCTACATCAGTGAAATGAAGATGGAATCAGATTAAATCAGTAGTCAGGTTAAGGCATAGGTCAGACAAAAAAAAAAAACGAGACAGGAGAAAGGAACAATTAGGAAATGGAAGAAAGTCACTGGAAATTGAGTACTGGCGAGAAAAATAATCTTTAGATGAGAGAAAAAAAGAATGGTTGGAGGTGAGAGTGCAATGTCGGGCAGAAATATTAAACTGGAATACTGTTGGTTGATTGTCTGTTGTTGTTGCTGTTGCTGTTGTTGTTGTTTCTTTCCATGTTGTTCTTTCTGTTGTTGTTGCTGTTGTTGTGTGTTTGTGTGTGTGTGTTTGTGTGTGTGTGCGTGTGTGTGTGTGTGTGTGCGCGTGCGTGTGTGTGTGTGTGTTTGTCTGTGTGCGTGCGTGTGTGTGCGTGTGTCTCTGTCTCTGTCTGTGAATCTGTATGTGTGTATGTCCATATGGTTTTGTAGTATTCGTGAAAAGTGGACAGAGAGAGAGAGAGAGAAGAGAGAGAGAGGAGAGAGAGAGAGAAAGAGAGAGAGAGAGAGAAACAGGCAGACAGACAGAGACAGAGAGAGACAGAGACACAGGGACAGAGAAGAGAGAGAGACAGAGAAGAGAGAGAGACAGAGAAGAGAGAGAGGGAGAGAAAGAGAGAGAGATGAGAAAGAGAGAGGAGAGAGAGAGGAGAGAGAGAGAGAAGACACAAAGACAGACAGACAGACAGACAGATACAAAGACACAGACACAGACAGACAGACAGACATACAACGACAGAGACACAGACAGAGATGCAGAGAAAGAGAGAGAGTGGCATACAGACAGACAGACAGACAGACAAAGACAGAAAGACAGACTGACATTGAGAGACAGAGAAAGAGAGTGACAGATAGACAATTGGATGGACAGGGATAGAGACAGAGACAGATAGACAAAGAGACAGACAGACAAAGACACAGGCAGACAGACAGACAGACAGATGGACAGAGACAGAGAGACAGGGGAAAACGCACACAGGCAGACAGAGAGTGGAAAAAACCTGCCTATATATCAAAATTAGACGCTGACAAGAACATGACTTAGCGGCACCGTCGTATAACATGAATTATTCATCCAAGGAATTTTCCTCGCCTAGGAAATCACTCGAGGTAAAAGCCGCGTCTTAAGAGAGATGTCAGCACTATTTCCAGTATTTCTGGCACAATACGGTCATTTTAGTTGCGCATTATACAGCATTCTTCATCAGTAAAATGGAGATGGGGAGGGATTTAGCAGTGGTCAGGTTAAGGCTTTGTGGTCAGACAGACAGGAGACAGGAGAAAACGAACTGTTGTGACTATCCATCCCAAAATGAGTCATTTGTCAAATGATAGTCATTAGTCCCATGTTGGTTTATTGCAAGGTCTAAATGCAGTTTTCATGCACTGTCTGACTGAGATGAACTGTTACAAAATCAGATAGATCTTTACTTTATGAGGTACCAGCTTTAGAAAACAGCGCTCCTCAGATTTGTGACTTTGCGAGGAAAAAAAAAAAAAGAAAAAAACAGGAAAAACTAAAATATAACAAATTCAACAATAATGTTTCTTCAACAATCAAGACCCAATCTTCATGAAATATTGCACATTTGACAAGAATGTTTGTGCGATTACGCAAGTCTACAAAAGAAAATGGACAACAGAAACTGGAGTGATTTTACTGATTTAAAAAAGAGACATTTTCAAACTTGTTTCCCCTTAATACTCCATTAAACTGTTGGGTAGGTGTTTTTACACGATATTTTGCCACGCAAATAATCATAACATTAAATATTTATAGGAAGTAGCATGTATAGAAAAAAAGAGTTACAGTCTGCATTTACATAAAATAAAGAATCGACTCTGGCACTCGTACCTCCTGTGTCAGATGTTAACAACAAAGACTGTGAGATGCCGAGGACTCATTCCGCGATAGGTGGTCACAATTATGAAATGGAAGGAAATTAAAAAAAGTTGTGTACTGGAAGACTGACCTAAAAGCAGCAGAAAAAGCAACTGAGGATAGACATATTAAAGGGGAACCATTTCCGCGAAGGAGATTTTTTTTTTTATTATCATCATTATATTATTATTATTTTCGCACGACGATAGTGATCTCTGGTCATCCCGGAGATTGGGGTCTTGGTCTTACATTTGTCAGTGTGCCAGTCGTCTGTGTGTGAACGTGCCTGTGTAGTTGTTAGCGGACGATTCGAAGTGTATCGTAGTAAAATGGGGACGTTTGGGTACGTCTCCAAAATACACGATAATAGAATTGGCTCAAATTCACAAAATAAGCTCAAAATGATGTTCTTTTGCCTTATGAAATATAAATTACTTTATTCAAATTTTTTTTTTTTAAAGTCCCCTTATTACTACATAGTTTACTTGTAATCATTAGGAGACGTCCCTTGTTTGCTACTTCCCACTTACCCAGTTCTCACACAGATTGAGTCACACAGTTTTTTTCTGAAATTCATCTGATGTTTTCTTTATGGTTTTCAATCTGTTATTATTGCTGTGTATGTCCTGATGGTGTTACTGTTGTTGTTTTATCCTCTTCCTTTAATGAAAATGACAGATTCTGTTCTCCAGCACTGCCATTGATAGATTTATTGTCTGAGTAATGCACATTGGCGTTGATTAATTCTATGCTGTTTTGTTTTGACAGTACAATGCTTTTCTTTCTCGTTATTTTAAAAAAAAGTCTGTGTATTTTGATTTCAATTGTTTTTATTTGTTTATTATTCATTTGTTTATCTACTTATTTGTTTATTAATCTTTTTATTTATTTATTCTATATATGATTTTTTTACTATTATTTATTTATTTTTATAATTCATTTATTCAAGGCAGAAACAAAGTGTGACAGAAAAGAGGAAATTGCTAGTACAGTATTTCCAGAAGATGGGGACACTATCTGGAAGGAGCGCCCAACATTATCACGGAAGGGGATGCTACCGTACGGTCACTTACCAGAGAAGATCCTGCGTGGTTGGAAGGCAGGCCATGTCTGATAGGTGGCCCAGGTGGTAGGTAGGAGAGTTTATCTGGGAAGCTCAATTGAAGCCCTGCAGAGTTCAATCGCTGACAATGTAGCGACTTTCTTCCCCACTCCCCTCGTCCCCCATCCCATCCTCTAGACATTAACTGGTGATCTGATTTCCAGTCTTTCAGATGAGAAGATAAAGCCCGATGACAAAGAGCTGTTCTTGACAAATTTCAGCAAAAAAATGATAAACAAATAAACAGATAAATGAATGAATGAATAAATAAATAAATAAATAAATAAATAAATAAATAGATGATAAATGAATACCTCATACACTTTCACATGCATAAAAAAAGGCCCTGTCTAATGGCAACGAACTTTCATCGGGGCAAAACAACCTACATTTCACATGGGAAACAACCGCGTTAAGACCAACACATACACACACGCACACGCACCCCCCCCCCCCCACACACACACACAAAGAATCAAAGAAACCCAGCCTAATCCAGTCTGATCCAACTCAAGAGAGTGCGGAAATGACATCTTCAAGTTTATTCAACCGGGATTCATTGCACTCAGTCAACTCCATACATGCTCCACCCAGTCTGTCACCTATGTTGTGGCAGACTCCTTGTGCCTGCGCAAGGTCTTGCTATGGAAGGGAGAAGGCAGGAGAAGAGGGGGCAGGGGGAATAGGGACATTAAGCATTTTATATCTCTCTTTTTGTGGAGATCATATCCCCCCCCCTTACATCGCGAAATGGCTATCGAGTGGCATTTAGATATTGAGAGGTGATTGTCCAGAGAGTGGCGAGGTATTGGTGCTCTGGGTCCCTCTGCACCTTAGCGTTTGTTGTTGTTTTGTTGTTGTAATTTTCTTAACTCTTGTTAACTTCTTGTTAACTTCATAACAGTGCATGTAGGTGCAGAACATCTGTTATTTTGCTCCTGCAGAATGGGACGAAATTTTAGGGTTTTTTTTTTCTTTTACTGTAAATGAAATGGTGTCTGCATTGTACTATTTTTTGTTGTTGTATTCTCTCACTCTATCGCTGTTTTACACACTCTCATAAAAAATTCAAATACTCTGTCTGTTCTGTCTGTCTGTCTCTCTCTTTCCTCTCTCACCACACACTCACACACATATACACTCATGCGAGCGAGCGCACACACCAACGCACGCACACACGCATACACACACACACACACACACACACACACACACACACACGCACACACACACACACACCTCACGCACTGTACACAACTCACACGTTTGTGAAAGCTGGATAATTTGCACGGGGATCACTTGTCTCTCGCGTGAGTTCAGATCAAGCACGAGTTTGAATTTCTGAACAGTTGGACGTTCAGCGTCAGTCATATTTGCACTTCATCACAACTGGAGCAAACAGGGAAAAGAAAAACCAGCGATTTATTCATTTGTTTTATTTATTCATTTACTGCAATTGTGTCTGTTGGACTGGGCTGCTGAAAAAGGCCCAGTGTGAAAGCAAAAACAGAAAATATATCGGTTGCTGTGAATTTATGACAAGGTAAGCACCTAGTGACCTTCATTCTTTTGCACTACATCATGAGTCATGATGTCATAATCCTGATTACCTGTATTGTTAGTGTTGTGGCGGGATGTTGCCGTCTGTGTTGATAAAGTCGTGGACTCAAAATCTAACAGCTGGTGTTCACTTCCACCTGGCAGAAATTATATCATGGCATGTTCACTGCTACCTGTTATGTTTCAATAACTAATAAGTTTTTATGGTGTGAGCTTAGTGTTTTAGAGATACTTCCCCACTTCAAGACATTGCCATCGCATAGTTTTGTGCAGGACCAAAGCGTCTCATTAGAAATAATTCTTCACAGATCTTACTGGAGCGCATATGATATGGAATTTTCCGAGTGTGATGAATTCATTTTTTTAAAAGAAATCTCCGATCTCCAATCTCCAAACGATGTACCATTGAGAGGAGCGCATATGGAATTTTCTGAGTGGATTTGTTTTTCTTTTCACAAACTCTGATCTTCAGACTCGGTAACAATTGTCTAAAGCAGTTGGGTGTGAACAGAGGATAAAAGGAATTTGGGGGGAAGGGGGTGGAGAGAGACGTTGACGGTCAACACTGATCAGCTTATGGATGCAAAAAAACCCGGACTCCATTCCGGGATGAAGTTGTCTGCCCTCCATCCCACCTCCACACCCCCCCCCCACACACACACCTTTACAACATATCTTGATTGGTGGTCTGGGCGCTAGTCTTTCAGATAAGATACCAAACTGAAGTCCTCATGTGAAGCAGATGTTGAAGAAGCCACAGGGATAAAATTGCCTTTGGGAAAAAATATGTAAAAGTAATAAAAGGTTCATAATGGGAAAAAAGCCGCATTAAAAAACCCTGGGTGGCGCCGCACCACGGTGATTTTCTTTCACTCGAAATAAGCTACCTATTATCAAGCGGGGAAAAATCGTTATGTACTATAATGTAGTGATTGGACAACTGCATGTATTAACGTTTACACCAGCAGTAATCTGCGGAACTGAAGAGGATCCCCACAGCAAGTAGCCAACTCACATTATAGTTGCCACCTGAACAATCAGCACTCTTTAGTCACGAGGGTACTGAGACCCGTTTCAGAACATTACGCAGGCGAGGTTTTCACGAGGTACGCTAAGTAGCGTTTTTGTTCCACCTCGCTGCAAGCATGGCTAGATAATCGCCAGGTAAGTCTAGGTAGCGTCGAGAGATTCTTACCAGCAAGATAAAGATGGCGGTCGTGCAACGGTTTGTGTTGTGTTGTGTGTGTGTGTGTGTTCGGTTTTGTTGGACAATGTCATCTTTATTGTGAAATAATCGCTGTACATAGGCTAAAATCTATTCCGCCTTACGTCCGTTTCACAGCACTTTTTCTCGCCCTCGCTACTCGCTATCTCACTACTTGCTCGAGAGCATGTTAGCGTTTAAGACATGGGCCCTTGCTTTTTGTCTGGTTATGCATTGCAAAATGACTCTTGCTGTTTTCAGACAGACCTTCAGTTTCTGCTATTTGCAACCAGGGTATTATTGAGTCTTATTGTCGGACGAGTTACCATAAAAAAAAAGTGAAGACTGCGAGTCATACGCTACTGTGGGTATGTCAAGAGTCCCTGTCGGTGTAAATAGTATCCCTACTTCCTGGAAATTCTGTGCTAAAATCCTCTTTTGTCACTCTGTTTTCGCCTTTTTCCTTTGCTTTATCTCTTCCGTCGTATGCTGCCTTTCTGGTCCATGCACTGTGTGTTTTATAAAGCCTTAATACTTAGGATTGATAATTGGGTACCTGTATTTAGTGCATTTTTGGCTCAAAAGAAGTGATGTGCAGAAGGAATTTTATGTAATTTAGGCCACTTTTATATGTTTTAATGACCCCAGTTGTGTTTACATTTCATTCAAGTTTTTCTTAAACCCTTGGTGGTAAATTGGACGAAATGGTTAACGACAGGGACATATCCCTAGATTATGTGTGCGAGTGCATTGATATGCCTACTTAATTTTCTTTTCTAGGTGTTTTTATTGAGATATTGTATACGTTTTGAAATGGGTGCAATCCTGATATAGCCCACGCAGTCGGCTGGGCTTTTTAAACAATAAAACATAGTAATGGAAAAATACAAAACGCGGAACGACAATACCAGGTCATGTAGGGTAGTGTTATGGATTAACGTGTAACTACGGAAGACACTTCTGTGACCACCAAGTACCACCAAAAACCATGGTAAAAACTAGAACATGAAAGTAACACGAGAATCTTTTTGAAATCCCAGGTACAACAAACGCATGACCAGAGCATAACTATAATTATGTTGCTCGTTCTAACAAAAGTTCCTGTGTCTGCAGGTAGGCGACGGCTGTGATCCTCCTGCATCATGTCTTTAGTAAACAAGAAGCCCTGTACCTCTCTGACCTGTCAACATCCCAAGAGACACACGTTTGCACGTTCATCCACCACCTGGTCCATGTACGCGATCTTCAGAGTGCCCTGGAAGTAACGAGACCACACCTTAAAACTTGGGAAGGGGTGAGATGTGTGACCAAGGAGGAGATTGGAGTTTGTTCAAGAGGGATTCATTGCACTTGGACAATTCCATACACGCTTCAACCAAATCTGCCAGAAATCATCTGACAGACTGATTCTGCACAAAACCCTATGCTGTGGTAAGGTTTTGAAATGGGGAAGGAGGGGGAAAGGGAAGTGTGAAACTGAGCTGGCATTACCAGGTGATGGAAATATTTAATATGAAGAGCGAACAGCCATGTTTTACTCTTGCAGGATGGGATTGAACTCAAGACAATAGATTTGCTGTAACAACTTTCTGTGATCTGAGTTATTAGTAACCAAGAACTGAGTTATGTCTCTTTGGGTTTGGTCACTATTGTGTTTTTGAACATCAGTGTAGAAATAAATCTCGGACGCTGCACTTCAGTCTGTCTTTCTTTAGAGTTGTATGTATCTAAATTTTGCCACTCTACAAGTTCAATTTTTTTCCAGAAGAACCAACCAGCCCATTTGGGTCTTCTCGTGCTTTTTATTCCCCCTAAGGGTTGTCGCTGTTAGGGAGATTTCATTTATGCTCATCTTTCCTGTATTTGGTCCCAATTCCTGTGCCACCTCAATGGCCACTGAAAGTTTTTACAACGTAATGAGGACCAGTGTTATTATAAAAATGACTGAGGCTTTAGATGAATTTGGTATTGGAAAAAGTAACGGTCCTAAGTAAAAGTTATGACATCGGAAAAATCCCTGAAAATGTCAAAATCAGTTTTTGTTGCGCTTTCAAAGAAAGCAAGAACTATAGAATATGAACTCCATCGTATAATCAGCTTGAGTCATGTGACTAGGATTTTATTAAGAATAACCGTAATGACAAGGACTAAAATCAAAAACAGAAATAGCAGAAGCAGGAGCTATAGAATATGAACTCCATTGTATATTCAGCTTGATGAGTCATGTGACAAGGATTCCATTGAGAATAACCGTGATGACAAGGAATAAAATCAAAACAGAAATAGCAGAACAATGTAGATTTATACATCCTAAGAACTCAAAACAGAAATAGAAAAATGTGGATTTGTACATCCTAAGAACTCGTATAGAAAGGTCAGTTAATTTCAGTAAGGATTTGTATTAAATTTTGATGATCATACCAAGGCTTTTGATCGGGTAAGGTATGAACTGATTTTTAACCAACTGAAAAAACTCAACATTGACGCTAAAGTTCTAAGAATAACAAGGAATATGTTTTGGAAACAAACAGCAGCAATAAGAGTACACAATGACAAAAGCTCTTTCCGAAATAAAATATTAGGTTTGGGGGGGGGGGGGGGGGGGGGAGGGGTCATGAAAAACCCAAAAGACTTCCCTGGATAAAGGTTGGAGGAAATTGATAAAATACTTTTTACGCAGATGACACTGTTCTAATTGCAGAAAATGAAAAATACCTACAAAATCATGTAAATATATTAGAAATGGACAGCAGAAATAAAGGACTAGAACTGAAAAGCAAGAAGACTAAGTCATGGTAATCCATAAAAATAATCCCCTCATGTGAAATAACAGCAAGTAACACAACATTGAGACAATTTAAGTTTAAATGACTGGGAAATCGTCTCACTAAATGATACATATTCATTAGTAATATGCAGCATACTTGGCCAGGCTAAAACAGCATTCAAAAATGGAAATCGTTCTTATCAACATATGCCTATCAATTATATTCAGGAAGAAAATTCTTCAGTATTATATAGAACCGATATTGTTGTTTGGATGCGGAGCTGAAATGTGGTTTCTGAGAAGAATGTTAGAGTTCCATGGACAGCAAATAAAACGAACGAGACAGTCTTGAAAGAGGCAAACACAAAAAGAACACTAATGAAGATTAGAATAAAAAAAGCAACATATATAGAACATTTTATGGGGCAAGAGGATTACAGCACCTGGTCAAGCAGGAAAGCTGGAGGGGAAAAGATCACCAAGTAGGTCCAAGCAGAAAATATTGGACGGATTTACGGAATGGATGAAGAAAGAAAGGATGTGATATATGTTCTTGCAGCGACAAAAATAGATTAGTATGGAGGGCCATGATCGTCAACGCCATGCAGCAGGGTACATGATGATAATGCGAAGGAGGCTGCGGATTACAATCATGATGCTTATAGTTATGGAGTGCCATCTAGAATTGAGACAGCGTAAAAGGTCTGTACTTTCCAATGAAACCGTAGCACGCTCAGCTTCGGGTAGGAGAAGGCTGAAGCCGAAGTATCCCACAGTGATTTTTAATGGGACTGTTCGGGATTCAAACCCACAGCCTTCCAGTCGGTAGTCCATTGCGCTAACCACTACAAGTCGACATTTGCTTTTTTGTGCCTTCCTTTTGGTGCCCATGAAGGTCGGGTGATGTGGTCCCGCTGTCCTTAAATGTGACCAATCCGATCTTTGTCTTTTCATGATAATGACGTCCATAAGGATTTATGTTTATACTTTGTTGGTTATACCAAGGCTTTCGATCGGCTAAGACATGAAGAACTGATCAACCAACTAGAAAGACTCAATATTGATGGAAAAGATCTACGAATAATCAGAAATATCTAATGGGAACAAACAGCTGCAATGAAAATAGAAAACGATATAAGCTCTTTCCAAAACATCAAAGGAGGAGTCACCAGATCTGTTTTCACTTTACAGCGAAAACATCATGAGAAACCTAGAGGAAGACAATGGATTAAAGGTTGGAGGAAAAATGATAAACAACATTCGATACGCAGATGACACCGTGCTGGTTGCAGAAAATGAAAGGGACACACAAAACCTTGTGAATATACTAGAAATAGAAAGCAAAGGTAAGGGGCTGGAACTAAACAGCAGGACGACTGAAGTCATGGTGATCAGTAAAAACATGAAATCCCCTCATGCCAAATGACGGCAAATGGCACAACCTTGACACAGGTTGATAAACGATCATATCACCAGACGGCAGATGCAAATCAGAAATAGCCGGCAGAATCGGCCACGCCAAAACAGAAGATGAAAAGCATTCTTACCAACAAATACCTATCAGTTAATATCAGGAAGAGAGTTCTTGAATGCTATATAGAACCAATACTGTTAAACGGTTGTGAGGCGTGGACAGTCAACAAGCAAAGCCAGAACAAGATTGAGTCAGCCGAGATGTTTTTTAAGAAGAATATTGAGAGTTCCATGGACAGCAAAGAAAACGCACGAGACAGTCTTGATGGAGGCAAACACAAGCAGATCATTCACAAAGAAGATTAGAAAGACAGGCAACAGTTGTAGGCCATTTTATGAGGGGGAATTGGAGCACCTGTCACAATGGGAAAGCTGGAGGGGAAGAGAGCACCAGGTAGACTTGAGAAGATATTAGACGGACTTGCAGAGTGGTTGAGAACAATTAGGGTGGAAGAGATGCTTGAGGCAACAAGAGATAGACAGATGGAAGTCCATGTTCGCCAACGCCATGCGGAAATGCACCTGATGATGATGATGAATGACGTCCATATTCTGTTGATTGCACTGAAGTAGTGGTTGTTGGCTGGAAGTGGGATAGTCCAGAAGATACATACGAGTATTCTGGAGATTTTTTTGTGTGGATGCTTGATAGTTTGATGAGATCGCTCTCTCTCATCCTCTAGCATTCTAAGCTGTAAAGAAACATGGAAAGGACACAGTATATGTGTACAGTCTCTGGTTGATTTTGGTGCTACGCTATGGGGACCCTTACACTTATCCAGCTTACTTAAGACGTTTTCAGCCTTGCGAGACAGCCCTAAATGTCATCGCCCACTCCTCTACCGTGTCTCCCTTAGGTGAAGGCGCAAAATATCCTCTTGCGACGTCTTTCTCACGTCCTGTTTGATATTTGTTTCGCAAAACACTCTGTCCACGGATGTACAATAACAAAATCAGACCAGATATACATTACTTTCTAGGCGTCACAAAGACAAGACGTTATACTATCACAAGTGGTATCCACACTGAGTCTTATCGAGATAAGCATTTGAAGTAAAGTTAACATCTTAATTAGTTGCATTTGTGACTTCCCACCACCAAATCAGTCTTAACTTGCAGTCAGTGGAACAGGACTAGGAGCTGAAAATGTGACTGAGGGTCTATCTGGGGTGTTTTGACTTTTTCTCAAAATTGATTTCTGTAGACTATAATCTATCCCCCACAGAATATTTTTTTCTGGAAAAAAAGTATTAATCAATTTAAAATGGTATTTTGATGCACTGATTGCAGCAGAAAGAACGCAATTTCCTACCAAAAGTACCTATTTTTGTCTCTTATTATGAACCGTAACCTGTACAGAACCCCCAGATGTAATATACTGACAGAAAGCTCTTTGATGCACCTTTCAGATAATGGCAGCTAAAATTAGAAACAAACTTGGCCAAAGCCACCAAATAAAGAATTTCAGGAAAATGTGTAGGAGAGCACACAAAAACTTGAGGCCGTTTTCTCAAAATGGCCGTCATACAACTTAATGACTTTAAACGATCCATAACTTCTACATTTTTAGTACAAGCTTTATTCAAGTACCAAAATGATCGGCAGAATGTACACTTTCCAATGATATATTATGTATCTCAAAATGTCCAAAATGCTAGTTAAGACTGATTTCGTGCTGGCAGGTCACATTTAATAAAAAATATTTTGTTCAGTTTCATAATATTTGGACATTGTCCTTGTCGCAAATTATCAGTTCTCTCATTTGGACTTTATATGTATTTTGTTCTTTTCATGACTTCTGCTCATGTTGTGCCATCGAAAAATGGTGTGATTTGACAGATGAAATGAGAACAATTAAAACGCCACGCCCTTTCGACTTTTCTAGACGTCTTCGTGCTAGGTGTATGGTAAGCATCCCTTTCACGTTAAAAAATCATTTTTTCAAGACACTACTTCTATCGAAGAAGATATCATACGAATGTTGACAGGTACACATGTACATACATCATCATCAGATGCCTTGCCGCTCAGCGTTGGCGATTATGGACTTCCATCTGTCTATCTCTTGTTGCCTCAAGCATCTCTTCCACCCTATTTGTCCTCAGCCACTCTGCAAGTCCGTCTAGTATCTTCTCCCTGGGTCTACCCGGTGCTCTCCTTCCCTCCAGCTTTCCCGTTGTGACCAGGTGTTCCAATTCCCCTTTCCTCATAAAATAGTACACACACACACACACACACACACACACACACACACACACACACACACACACACACACACACACACAATATATATATATATATATATATATATATATATATATATATATATATATACTACACGTCATAATTGAAGGGCCAGGAACGTTTTTGAGTCAATTTTTGAAAGGAGAAATAACCTATTTTCTCTTACTCTTTTCTCCAATTCGTTGCCGTAACTGAATGGATAAGAGCTCAGACAACATTGCAGTTTCCTTTTGGCACGTGTTTGGGGATTTGCCGATTTGCAATGGGCGGCCCAAGGAAGACAATTTCCACACGAAATTGTCGAATCTTCAGCAGGGTCTCTCTGACGACGCAGGCAAGGTAGCGACAAAATTCGCTTTGCACGTGCAAGGCAAGCCCTTTTTGAACACTACTCCAGCCAAAGTTGCCCGCAGACGAGGATAAAAAGGACCCGTTCTTGGTTCGTTTTAACCATGCTTGCAAGACGACGGATGACGGATGAGCAGCGGGGGAGAGCCCTCGCTCTGCTTGATGAAGGCCTAGCGCAGCGGGAAGTTGCTAGACGACTTGAAGTGTCGCATTCCACAATCCAGAGACTGTTGGAGCGCTTCAATGAGACTGGAGCAGTCCAGGAAAGGCGTCACATGGGTTCGACCCAGAGTAACGACAAGACAGCAAGACCGCTACCTTGCCCTCTCCGTCCTGAGGGAAAGGGCATCCACTGTGGTGACCTTGAGGGGTCAGCTGAGGGACGCAACAGGTGCTAACATCAGCTGCAGCACGGTGAGAAGACGGCTACATGAGGCAAACTTGAGGTCACGGAGACCGGCCGTCCGACCCGTGCTGTCACCGGTCAACAGAGTGCGCCGCATGACCTGGGCCAGGGAGCACGTGACCTGGACAAGGCAACAGTGGGCCCGGGTCTTGTTTTCGGATGAGTCCAGGTTCACCCTGACCTTTAACGATGGCCGGGCTCGGGTGTGGCGACGTCAAGGGGAGAGGTTCGCTGACGCCACTGTCAAAGAGCATAACCGGTACGGCGGCGGGTCGGTGATGGTGTGGGGTGGCATGAGCCGTGGTACCCGGACCCCCCTGCTCCCCATTGACGGCATCCTGAACGGGGTCCGGTACCGGGACGAGGTTCTGCCAGCCGTGGCACTGCCTGCGCTTGTGGACCTTGGTCAAGGCGCCATCTTCCAGGACGACAATGCACCTGCGCATCGAGCACGCCTTGTGACCGACTTCCTGGAGCAGCATGAAGTCGTCCGTATGGCCTGGCCAGCGTGCTCACCTGACCTGAACCCAATTGAACACCTCTGGGATGTGCTCGGGAGGCGCATCAGGGACAACCACCCCCACTGGGCACCCTGGCCAGGCTGGTCGACATCCTGCAGATCGAGTGGGCGGCCATCCCTCAGGACACACTCCGTACCCTTGTGGGGTCGATGCATCGGCGCTGTGAAGCATGCATCCAGGCTCGGGGCGGACACACGCGATATTGAAAACAGATTGGCCAAATCTGACACTTTCTGTTTTTTGAAAAGGGGGGGATGTTCCTTTAAATGCATGTGCTGTTCACTAATGGGTCATTGTGCTAATTTCTTTTTCCAAAACAGGTGTGGAAATGATGAAATAAAACATAGAATCAATTCTAAACATTGTCAATTATTTCAACTTAAAATTAGAGAGGAAGGAAGAAGTGGCCCTTAAATTATGATTAGGAGTATATATATATATATATATATATATATATATATATATATGTTGTGTGTGGGCGTGTGCGTGCGCGCGCAGCTGATCGCTTATGTAGATTTTTTTTTTTTGGGGGGGGGGGGTGTTTTTAATTACATGGCATTTGTGGTGTCAGTTCATACGATTTATTCCGAGAGCGGATACAACCATTTTGACAAACCTGAAAATTGAAAACATAAAACCAAATTCTCAACCGATTTTCTGTTGCAGTTATTGTTTTTGATACGATGTACACATGTTGACTTACCTGTGGTATTGTGTCTAAAACAGCTGACCATGTTCTGTGATGGCAATCAGTTGATATTCCTGTGACACCAGGTTCAAGACAGTTGTCCGTAGTTAGTGTTGACGCAACGTTTCTGGCGCCTGTTTGTAAAAAAAACCAAAAAAAAACCAGGTTACAACATAGCTTTGACAAAACAACAACAACAACAACAAACAAACAAAAAACAGTGGTTACAACATAGCTGCAAATGTGATCCACAGGTAAGTTTAATCAACTAAGTGTGCTTGGCTGTATCTTAGTACGATATCAGTTCTTTTTTTGTTAGTCTGATATCAGTTCGATGAATTTTCAAAACTTTTGTTCACGATATCTCTTTGAAAAATATGTGGCAGATGTGTGTATGCATACACACACACACACACACACAAACACACACACACACACACACACAAACACACACACACACACACACACACACAAACACACACACACACACACACACACACAAACACACACACACACACACACACACACACACACACACACACACTCACTCGCTCACCCTCACCCTCGTGAGGATGTCAAGAGTTCTTTGTGTACAAATAGTATCCGTCACTTTCTGGAAATTTTGCGTAAGAAATTTCGTCTTTTCTATTTTCTTTGTCTACTTTGCTCCTTTGCTTTCTGTCGTTTCCTTTTCCTGCTTTGCAGGCCCATTTACCTGTGTGTATCCATAAAGCCGTACATGCTTTCTATTCATCATCATCACCAGATGCCTTGCCGCATGGCGTTTGCGATTATGGACTTCCATCTATCTATCTCTTGTTGCCTCAATCATCTCTTCCACCCTCCTTGTCTTCAGCCACTCTGCAAGTCCGTCTTGTATCTTCTCCCTGGGTCTACCCGGTGCTCTCCTTCCCTCCAGCTTTCCCGTTGTGACTAGGTGCTCCAATTCCCCTTTCCTCATAATATGGCCTATGAATGTTGCCTGCCTTTTCCTAATCTTCCTTATGAATGATCTACTTGTCTGCCTCCATCAAGACTGTCTCGTTTTTCTTTGCTGTCCATGGAACTCTCAACATCCTTCTTAGAAACCACATCTCGACTGCCTCAATCTTGTTCTGGCTTTGCTTGTTGACTGTCCACGCTTCGCAACCGTACAACAGTATTGGTTCTATGTAACATTCAAGAACTCTCTTCCTGGTGTTAACTGATAGGCATTTGTTGGTAAGAATGCTTTCCATCGTCTTGAATGTTTTGGCTTGGCCGATTCTGCTGGCTATTTCTGATGTGCATCTGCCGTCTGGTGAAATGATCGTTCCCAGGTATTTAAACTTATCAACCTGTCTCAAGGTTGTGCAGTTTGCTGTTATTTTGCATGAGAGGATTTCATGTTTTCTATGCTTTCTATTAGAGTGGATAATTCGGTACATGTATTAAATGCATTTTTTTTGTAAGGCAACATGATGTGCAGAAGCGATTTTAGTTGATTTAGACGAGTCTTTACATTTGTTTTTTGTAGGCCTACTACGTAAGGTGTTTAATACATTTTTTGTTCAGGTTTGTTTTTTTAACCCCCCGGTGATAAACTGGTCAGACTGATCAACACCAGTGGCATATCCTAAATGTGTGTGACTGCACTGGTATGTGTACTTGAGTTTCTTTTCCAGTCTTTTTTTCAGTATCAACGAGGTGTGTGTTTAGAGATGGTTATAGGAAAAGACAGGCAACATTTATAGGCCATTTTATGAGGAAGGGGGATTTGGAGCACCTGGTCACAACGGGAAAGCTGGAGGGAAAGAGCACCGGGCAGACCCAGGGAGAAAATGCTGGACGGACTTGCAGAGTGGCTGGGGACGAGGGGGGGTGGGAGAGATGCTAGGGGCAACGAGAGATAGACAGATGGAAGTCCATGATCGCCAACGCCATGCGGTAGGGCACATGATGATGATGATGATATAGGCCTGATAGTGTCTCTGCACAGTCGGCTGGGATTTAAATATTAATTGTAATAATAATAGTAATAATAATAATATAATGGTAATGATAACGATGATGATAATTATAATAATCATGATAATAACGATGATGACGACGACGGTGACGATATAATAAACCTTTCTTTTCCCAGTTTTTTTTTTTTCCCGCGAAGAGCCTGCAGTTGCTACCATAAGGATTAATTGCATGAATGTATTAATTTAACTGTATTTGGTAGATCTAGGAAGAAGATGTAATTGCTTTGTAGCAGTTGCAGGTCCTCTAGGCCAGTTTGTATGTTGGCCTGTGCTTTTGTGTAGGCTACTTACGGTCTGTTTATGCATTTGTATTCAAGTTTTTCTTTGTTTTTGTATAGAACTTCTCAAATCTCACACAGTTTACGTTACCTGTATGTATCCATAAAGCCATACATGCGCAAACTGTTAGATTTGAGAAGTTCTATACAACATGGGAGATAATTCTCAGCGCAAACTGTGTTAGATTTGAGAAGTTCTATACAACATGGGAGATAATTCTCAAGAGTTATGTCCTTTGATTATATTATAAAAAAAAATCTCCCTGCTTCCCTCCTCTTTTTTCGTGTTTTTTTTTTCTGTTTGTTTTTCTTGTTGGTCTTTGGTGTTAACTTCGGCAGATTTGACCAACGCCAGGGACATATTTGCGTGAATGCAGTGACATGTGTATTTGATTTTCTTTCCAGGTTCTCTTTTTTTCCCCATAATCATCAATGTGTTAACGTGCGTGTGTTTTGTTTGAAAATTGTTTTAGCCCTGATAAGGGACTGAGCAATCGGCTTGGCTTTAAACACTATTACTACTACGATTACTACGACTACGACGACGACGACTGCTACTACCACTACTACTACTACTACCACTACTACTACTACTACTACTTTTATTATTACTACTACTACTTTTACTACTACTACTACTACTTCTACTACTACGACGACTACTACTACTACTACTACTACTACTACTACTACAACAACAAATAATGATTAAAAACGATGACAATAATAAAAGGTAACAATAATAATAATAACGTAGTAATAATAAGAATAGTAGCAATAATACAATAATGACAATAATAATAATATAACAAGTAGTAGTAGTGGTAGTAGTAGTATTTTGTTGTTATAACGATAACTACGATGATAATGATGGCAATAGCAACAGTGATAACGTTAATGATAATTTTAACAATGATAATGACAATGGTAATCATTTGTGTTTTTATTATGTGGTCATTATTTTTCCTGCGGATGTGTATAGTTTCGTCTACCTATGAGGCGGATATTTTTACAATTTTTAGTTGCGACAAACTGTTTTGCTTTCCCGGAATCTGTCCATCTGTCCGCCTATTGAACCACTTATGTATCTGTGCATCTGTCCGTCTATATCTATTTAATTTTTAAATTTATAAGTTCATTGAGACCTACTGATTTTTCTGTCTGTTTAATGAAGTATTCATTTTTAGTCTGTGCACGTACTGTCTGCTCTCTTTCTTCCAGTTTATCTGCAAAAACGTTACGCTTCGCACTGCACCACAAAAGAGGAGTAGCAGCATGAACAACGACGAGAAGAACGACTAGGAAAGCAACAACGAGGAGAACAACAAAAGCGACGGGGAGAGCAAAAACAACGACGAGAAGTACAACTACGACGACGAGGAGAACAACAGCAACAACAACAAGGAGAACAAAAAGAACAATAACAAAAACGACGACGAGAACAACGATGATGACGACGAGGAGGAGAACAACGACGAGGAGAACGACGACGAGGAGAACAACAGTACCAAGAACGACGACGAGAAAAAACAAGAACAAAAAACAACGATGAGAACAACGACGACGAGGAGAACAACTACGAGAAAATCAATAACAGCAACAATGAGAACTACGACAAAGACGAGGCGAACAACGACGATAAGAGCAACAGCAACAACAAAAACAACAAAGACGAGGAGAACAAGAACGACGATGACGAAAACATCAACGACGAGGAGAACAATAACAATAACGACGACAAAAACAATAACAGCAACCACGAGGAGAACAACAGCAACGACGAGGAGAACAATAACAATAACGACGACAAAAACAACAGCAACCACGAGGAGAACAACAACGACGAGGAGAACAACGACAACAACAAGACGAGATAACAAAAAAATGAGAACAACGACGAGGAGAAAAACAAGAACAACACAAACAACAAAGACAGAAGAACAACAAAAATAACGACCAGGAGAACAATAATAAAAACGACGAGAACAACAAAAACGACGAGGAGAACAAAAACGACGATGACGAGAGGAACAACAACGAGGAGAACATCAATAATAGCAATGACGAGAACAACTACAACAACAAAGATGAGGTGAACAACAACGACGACGAGGAGAGAACAACAAAACCAAAGCAACAACGACGAGGAGGAGAACAACAAAACCGAAGCAACAACAACAGTAACAAGAAAGACGGAGAACAACAACAAAAACGAAAAACAACAAAATCGACGAGGAGAAAAACAAGGACAGCGAAAACAAAGACGAGAATAGAACAACAAAAACGAGGATAACGACAACGACGAGAACAACGACGAAAAGAACAGCAACACCGAGGAGAACAAAAACGACGACGAGGATCACAACAACCACGACGACGAGAACAACAACAGCAACAATAACGAGAACAATAACGACGAGAACAACAAAAACGACACTAACGAGGGGAACAACAAACACGACAACGACGAGGAGAAAAACAACAATGAGAAGAACAAGGACAACGACAGCGACGACGAGGAGAACAACAGCACCAACAAGGACGACGAGGAGAACAAGAACGAGAACGACTACGACGAGGAGGAGAACAAGAACGACAACGAAAACGAGGAAAACATCAATAAGAGCAACAACGAAGAGAACAACTACAACGACAAAGACGAGGAGAACAACAACAACGGCGAGGAGAACAGCAAAAACAAAGACGAAGAGAACGACGACGAGAACAACGAAGACGAGAACATCAATAACAGCAATGACGAGAACAACTACAACAACAAAGATGAGGCGAACAACGACGACGACGAGAACAACAAAACCAAAACAATGACGAGGAGAACAACAGCAACGACGAGGAGAACAACAGCAACGACAGCAGTAACAAGGACGACGAGGACAACAACAACAAAAACGAAAACAACAAAAACGACGAGGAGAAAAACAAGAACAATGAAAACAACAAAGACGAGAAGAACAAAAAACGATGAGGAGAACGACAAGAACAAAAACAAATACAACGAATAGAACAACAAAAACGAGAACAATGAAGACGACGAGGAGAACGACGAGAACAACGAAAAGAACAGCAACGCCGATGAGATCAACAAAAAACGACGAGGAGAACAAAAACGAGGATCACAACCACGACGACGAGAACAACAGCAACAACAACGACGAATAGAACAACAACAGCAACAACAACGACGAATAGAATAACAACAACAGCAACAACAACGACGAATAGAATAACAACAACAACAGCAACAACGACGAATAGAATAACACCAACAACAGCAACAGCAACAACAACGACGAATAGAATAACACCAACAACAGCAACAGCAACAACAACGACGAATAGAATAACACCAACAACAGCAACAGCAACAACAACGACGAATAGAATAACACCAACAACAGCAACAGCAACAACAACGACGAATAGAATAACACCAGCAACAGCAACAACAACGACGAATAGAATAACACCAACAACAGCAACAACAACGACGAATAGAATAACACCAACAACAGCAACAGCAACAACAACGACGAATAGAATAACACCAACAACAGCAACAACGACGAATAGAATAACAACACAGCAACAACGACGAATAGAATAACAACAACAGCAACAACAACGATGAATAGAATAACAACAACGACGAATAGAATAACAACAACAGCAACAACAACGACGAATAGAATAGCAACAACAACGACGAATAGAATAACAACAACAACAACAGCAACAACAACGACGAATAGAATAACAACAGCAACAACGACGAATAGAATAACAACAACAGCAACAACAACGACGAATAGAATAACAACAACAACAACAGCAACAACAACGACGAATAGAATAACAACAACGACGAGGATAGCAACAACGAGAACAACAAAAACGACAACAACGAGAACAAGAACGACGACGAAGAGAACAACGAGAACAAGGACAACGACGACGAGGAGAACAACAGCACCAACAGCGACTACGAGGAGAACAACAAGAACAACACAACGATGAGGAGAAATACGACGACGCCGAGGAGGAGAACAACAAGAACGGGGAGAACGACTACGACGAGGAGAACAACAACAAAAATGAGGAAAACATCAATAACAGCAACAACGAAGAGAACAACTACAAAGACGAGAGCAGCAACAACGACAATGAGAACAACAGCAACAAACAACAGCAAAGACGAGGAGAACAACGACGACGAGAACAATGAAGACGAGAACATTAACAACGACGACGAAGATGAGAACGGCGACGAGGAGAACAACAGCAACAACGACGAGGAGAACAATAACAGCAACGAGGAAAACAAGAACAACAGCAGTAACAAGAACGACGAGAGAACAGCAGTAACAACAAAAACGATAACAACAAAAACGACGAGGAGAAAAACGAGAACAACAAAAACAAGAACAAAGACGAGGAGAACAACAAAAACAACAATGACGAGAACAGCAACAAAAACGACGTCGACGACGATGAGAACATGAACAACGAGGAAAACGACAGCAACAACGAGGACAACAAAAAAGACGAGGCGAACAATGACAACAGCAAAAACAAAAAACACAAACGAGAACAACAATGAAAACGACGACGACGAGAACGACGAGGAGAACAATTACAGCAACGACGAGGAGAACGACAGCGACGACGAGAACAACCAACAGTAACAAACGAGGAGAAACAAACAACACGAGATACAACACGAGAACAACAAAAAACGAGAACAACAAAAACGACGAGAACAACGACGACGAGAAACGACGAGGAGAACATAAACGACGACGAGGAAAACAAAAACAAGAACACGAGGAATACAACAACGGCGGGGAAAACAATTACACAACAGCAACACACAACGACGAGGAGAAAAAAACAACCCAATAACGAGAGGAGAACGACAGCGGAACACGACGAGAAAACACCAGCAACGACGTCGAGGAAAAGAAAAATACAAAAAACAACAACACAAAAACGACGAGGAGAACAACAGCAACGATGAGAACAAGAATATCAATAACAGCAACATGGAACTACAACAACAAAGACGAGGCGAACAACACAATAACAATAACATAAACAACAAAGACGGGGAGAACGACAAAAACGACGACGACGACGAAGAGAACGACGACACGCAACGAGAACAACAGTAACAACAAGAACGACGAGGAGAACAATGAAAAACGAGAGAAACAACATAAACGACAAGGAGAAAAACAAGAACAACAAAGAACGAAGAGAACAACGATGACGAAGAACAACGCCGACGACGAGAACAACACCGACCGACGGAGAAAACAACGTCGAGGAGAACAACAAGCAAAACAACGAGGACATCGATAATCATAACGACGAGGAGAACACAACAAAACAGACAGTCGAACGGACGACGAGGACAACAACGAGGAGGAGAAAACAAAAGGCGAGGAGAACAAACGACGAGGAGGAGAATAAACAAACACAAGGAGAACAATGACGACGAGGAGAATGACGACGAGGAGAACAAATATAACGACGAGAACAACAACAACAAACGACAATAAACAACCAACGACAACAACGAGGAGAACAAGAAACGGCGAGAACACACAGGCAACAAAAACGACACGAGAGAACAACAGCAACAACGACGAGGAGAACAGCAACAACGACGAGGAGAGAAAACGAGAACAAACAACAACAACACAGGAGAACAACAACAAAGACGAGGAGAAACACAAGACAGGAACAACAACAGATGAGGTGAACAAGACGAGGACGAGGGGAACAATCAACAAAAGAACAACAAACGATACAACAGAAAATACGAGGAGGGGAAAACCACACAGCATCGAGAAACAACGAGAACATCAAGGCCGAGGAGAACAACTTCAACGACGAGGAGAAATACAACTAGCGCACAACACGAGGGAGAACAACAAAAACAATAGCAACAACAAAGACGACGACGAGGAGAACAAAAGAGCAGCAAACAGCAACGACAAGAACAATGTAACGACGACGGGAAAAAAATGGCAACAAAAACGACTAGAACGACATCGACGAGAACGAGGAGAACAAGAACAATAAAGAGAACGACAAAAGGAGAACAATAGCAACAAAAACGAGAACAACAAAGACATTGACGAAGAACAACAACGACGACGAGGAGAACAAACCATCAACTACAGCGACGAGGAAAACATCAACTACAATGACACAGAACAACAGCAACAATGAGGAGACCAATGAAACGACCCAGAAGAACAGCAACAACGACGGAGAACAACAAACATCAACAACAACGAAGAGAACAATGACAACAACGACAGGAGAACGAGAACACAACGGCGACGAGAACAATAGCTACGACGACGAGAAGAGAACAACGACGAGGAGAACAAAAACTACGTGTGGAACAAACAGCAACAAGAACAACGATGACAAGGGGAACAACGACGACGACGAGGAAAAACGAAATTGCACAGCAACGACGAGGAAAACGTTGCACAACGACGAGGAGAACAACAACGACGATGAGAACAAGAACATTGTACAACAACGATGAGAACAACGTCGAGTACAACAACAGCGACGACGAGCAAAACGTCAACAACAACAAGGAGCACAACAAGAACAACAACGAGGAAAACGAGAACAACGACATGGAGGAAAACGAGAACAACGACCAGGAGAACAACGACCAGGAGAGAACAACAGGAACAACGAGAACAACAGCATCAACAAGAACAACATCGACGAGGAGCACAACAATAACAACGAGAACAACGACAATGATGAGAACAGCAGCAACAACTACAATGACGACTAGAACGACGACGAGAACAACGACGATGACAACAACGAGAACAATAATAAGTCGACGACGAGGCGAACAACGAGAACAACGACGAAGAGGATAACATTAACGACGAGGAGAACGACGACGAGGAGGATAACAACCACAACGAGGACAACGACGAGAAGAACGACAATGATAAGAACAACAGCAGCAACAAACAGCGACGAGAACAACGACGACGATGAGAACAACAGCAACAACGAGGAGAACAACAACAATAACGATGTCGACGACGAGGAGAACAACGACGACGAGGATAACAACAATAAAAACATCAACGATGAGAACATCAACGAGAACATCAACGAAGAAATCACAACGAGGAAGTCAACGACGACGACGACGACAACAAACAACAACGACGAGGAGGAAAACAACATTAACACAACAAGAACGACAACGAGAACAACGACGATAACGACAACGAGAACAACCACAACGACGACGAGGAGAACAACTACGACGACGAGGAGAACAGCAACAACAACGAGGATAACAACGACATTAACGAGGAGAACAACAGCAACATCGACGAGGAGAACAACATCAATGAAGAAAATGACGAGGTCAACAACTACAACAACGACAATGAGAACAAGAACAACAACGACGACGACGTGGAGAACAACGACCAGGAGAACAACAAGAAAGAGAACAGCTACATCCACAAGGAGAGAAACAACGACGACGACAACGAGGAAAATGACAACGATGAGGAGGAGAACAACTACAACAACGACGACGAGAACAACGACGACGACAACACAAGAACAATAACGACAAGAATGAACAATAACAACGGCGGTGACGAGGAGAACAACAATTACGACGAGGAGAACAATGATAACAACAACGAGGAAAACAAGAACAACGACGAGGACGACAACGACTACAAGGAACAAGACAACAACAACGAGGAAGAGAACAACAACGACGAGAACAACGACGAGGAAAACAACACAACTAAGAGGAGAACATCAACAACGACGACGACGAGAACAACGACGAGGAGAGCAACAAAACGCTGTGGATATCAACAGTAACGACGAGAGAACAATAACAAGAATAACAACGAGGAGGACAACAACAACGACGATGAGAACAATAACGACGAGGAAACAACAACAGCAAGGAGGAGAACAAAAACGACGACGAGGATAACACTGAAGAACAAGTGCGAAGAGAACAAGGACGCGAACAACATCAATGAGAACAACAAGAACAAGAACAATAACGACGACGAGGAGTAGGACGAATTGCAACACGGAGAACAAGAACAACGACGACGACGACAACGAGAACAACGAAAACACAACAATAACAACGACGAGGAGGACAACAACGAGGATGAGAACAACGAAGAGAACAACAAAACATTAACGACGAGGAGAACAAGAGCAACAACAATGAGAAAATATCAACGACGAGGAGAACGAGAACGACGAGGAGAACAACAAGAACAACGACGAGGAGAACAACAAAAACGACGACGAGGAGAACAATAACGACGACGAGGAGATCAACAACAAAAACAACTACGAGAACAACGACGAAGAGAACAACTAGATCGACATAAAACATCAGCGACAAGGAGAAGAATAACAAGAACAACGAGGAGGAGAACAGCAGCAACGACAACAACAAGGAGGAGAACAGCAACAACAACGACGACGACGAGAGCAAAAACAACAATAAACAAGGACGACGACAAGAACAACAACAACGTTGTGGAGAATAGCAATGACTAGAACAACAACGACGAAGAGAACAACGAGGAGAATAAACAACAACAACAAGGATAACGGCAAGAACAGCAACATGACAACGAGAACAAAATAGCGTCATCAACAACAACAGCGAGAACAACGACGAAAAGAACGACGACGACGTGGAAAACGACGAAAAAAAACGATGACGACGAGGATAATGACGAAGAGAACAACAGACGACGAGGAGAACGACGAGAACCACAACATTAACGACGAGGAAAACGAGGAGAAAAACGACGTGGAGGACAACAATAACATTATACAACAACGACGAGGAGAACAAAAACAACAATGGCAACGAGGAGAACAAGGACAACAGCAACAGCAAAACAACGACGACGACGAGAACAACGACGACGACGACGAGGAAAACATTGTACAGCAACAATGACGACAACAAGGAGAACAACAACGATGAGGAAAACAACAAAAAGGGGCGACGAAGAGAACTGCCACAACAAAAACGAATACTAGAAGAACAACGACGACGATGAGAACGAGAACAACAGCGACGACGAAAACGACAGCAACAACAACGACGACGACGAGGACAATAACAAGAACAACAACGAACTACAACAACAACAAGAATAACAACGTCGAGGAGAACAAGTGACGGGGAGAACAAAAACAAGAACAACGACGTCCTACAACGACGACGAGGAGAACAGAAACAACGACGAGGAGAACGACGACAACGAGAACAACAAGAACGACGACGAGGAGAACGACGATGATTGAAAGAAGAGCAACAACGACGACGAGGAGAAAACAAGAGCAACGACGAGGAGAACAACGACGACGATGAGAACGACGACGAGGATAACGTTAAAGACGGGGAAAACATGAACGAGGAAGACAATAACGATGAAGTGAACAACAACAGCAGCGACGAGGAGAACAACAACGTCAATTAGAACTACAAGAACGACGAGAAAAACAATTACAACGTCGACGACGAAGAGAACCACAGCATCAACGAGAAGAACAACGATGACGACGATGAGAACGACGACGACGAGGATTACCAACAACATTAACGACGAGGAGAACAACAGCAGGAAACATCAATGAGTAGGAACAACATCGAGGAAAACGAGGTGAACATCAACAACAATAACAACGACGAGGAGAACAACAACCACGACGACGAGGATAACAACAACAATAACGAAAACAACGACGAGGAAAACAACGACCAGGAAAACAAGAACAACATCGATAAGAACAACAACATCGACGAGGATCACAGCAACAACAACGACGACGAAGAGAACAACGACGACGACGACGAGGATAACTACGAGGAGAACAACGACGACGATGACTACAACGAGGAGAACGACAAGAACAACAACGACGACGAGGAGATCAACAACGACGAGAACCACAACAATAACAACAACGAGGACAACAACAACGACGACAAGGAGAAAAACAACAAAGACAACGACGAGGAGAATGACGACGACGACAACAACAGCATCAACGAGGAGGAGGAGGAGAAAAAGAAAAGAAAAAAGAGCAACAACTACGACGACGAGAACGACGACGACGAGTAGAACAACTGACGAGAACAACAACGACGAAGAGATCAACAATAATAACGACGACAACTAGGAAAACAACAACAGCAACAACGACGACGACGAGGAGAACAACAACGACGAGGAAAACGACGAGGAGAACAAAGACGACGACGAGGAGATCCGATGAGGAGAACGACGACAACAACGAAGAGGACAATGATAATCTTAACATACAAGTCAAACAGAAACAAGTCAAACAGAAACAAACGAAGAAGAGTCAAGGATGTATGAACAGCAAACTAAAAAACGAAGAGAAAATTGAGAATGTAAAATATACAACAAATCAAACAAACGAACCAAAAGAACAAATTCTACAATACACGCAAAAAATAAAAAACAAAAATAATCGACAGAAACGAAGTACAAGAAAAACTAGAGTCGAAGATGAAAACCCACAACATTAACAGTATAAGAACAATTTCAACAAAAAGAACTACACAATACCTTGAGCACAAAGTTAGGAATAAGGAAAAAATTACAATACAAAACCAAAAAGCACACACACACACACAAAAACAAAAACGCACGAGCAAAACAAGAAAAAAAAACACCAGAATAAACATCCAAAGAAAACACAATAGAGAACAAAAAACGAAGAGAACTAAAAACGAAGAGAACTATACAATTCAAAAACACAACCACATCGGGAGCATCAAAAGCAACACTAGAACAAAAATAGCAACAGAGTCAACACGAATCCGAAAAGAAGCAAGAACAAAAAAGAAAAAGATTAAAGAGCAGAAACTAAAACAGCAAGGAAATGATATCAACAAATACCAGAACCACAACAAGAACATCAAAACGAAGGCGAGTAAAAAAAAAAATTAAAAAAGAGAAACTACTGAGTGGAACAGAAAAAGAAGGAAAAAAATGCAACTACGACAACTCGAAATAAAAAACCCATAGCATATCAAACAAAACTATACACAAAACAAAAAAAAGATGAAAAAAGAGGGACGAAAAACGGATAAGATGAACAGTATATGCTAATCCGTAACTTGTTTTTAATACACAATCATTAGTAACAGCATGAACATGGATAACAAAAAACAAAACAAAAAACAAACGATGCATGAAAACCAGGACAAATGAAAGAGCAAAATAGACAAGAAACAGAACGACAAGAGGGCAAAAGCATTTCCAGTAAATCGCCAAGAAAAGCATGAAGAAAATGAGTGAAACGGGGAAAATATCAATAACGAGAAGTACATCAAAAGAAGGAAAATATCAACAAGAACAGGATCAAGAAAACAAAAAAAACGACGGAACAAATATCACAAGGGGACAAAACAAAACACAACAAAGGGAGAGTTGAACAATTTTAAGAAAACGAGCAACAAGATAAAACCAAACAGAAAAAAAAGAAACGCGCACAAGATACAATATATCGCAAAACAAAAACAAAAAAGAAAAACAAAACAAAAGAGAAATACTGGCACTGAAAGAAAGGAAGCATAGCATTAATAACCAGAACGCCGCAGAGTGAAAAGACAAAACATAAAATCGGACAACAAGAAGTTAAAAAAAGGAAACAAAAGTGTGACCCATTCTCACAAAAGGCACAATAAGTCTCAGTTTGGGCATTTTTAGGTTTTGATATCACTATAAAGTTTAGAATCTCAGCTTTCAAATGGTACTAAAGTTGAGTTTCAGGCTACAAAAACAAAGTTATGGGCTACAAAAACAAAGTTATGGGCTTTCAAAGATGAGAGGGGTCAAGTCGGCCATTTTGAGAAAACCAGTGTTAAAGAGAATAGGTCTGAATTGAAACGGTATAGCCAGAAACTCCTTAGCAACAAGCATTACATATCAACCAAATCAACTGAAATTCCATACTTCCCTTGTTTACTTAATTGTCCATCATCCAAAACAACGAAAAGAACAATAAATTTAAGAAAAGCGTACTTTAATCACCAAAATGTTACGGAACTTGTGAATATTTTGAAAGGAGATAATAGCACTTACCACACATTAAAACACACACAAAATTATACTTATCGATTGAATTTGACTTCATTGTGTTAGGACATGGTGTAAAAGTAGTTATAGGGCATGAAAATGCAGAAAACTCAAAATTGACAAATGTGTCCTGTTCAGAGTTTTCAGCCCACAGCAGCAAAAGGCCTCGCCCGACTTATTGTACTTTTTGTCAGAACGGGTCGCAAATACATAATCAAGAAAAACAAAAGGAGGAACAAGAACGGGAAGAAAAATGTACAAGAGCAAAACGTACACCAGCACCACCCCTTCCCAAAACAAATCGCAAAAAGAAAACGCAAAACAGCATGAACATAAGATCAATGTCAACACATGCTAGACATAACACGCAAAGGGCATGAAGAAAACTGACAAAGCAAAAAGAAAAAGACGATCAACCAGCAACAAGAGCATTAAGAAAAAGACAAATACAAAAAAGAAAATAAACATCATAACCAAACTATACAACAAGAAGTCAAACAAGCAAACAAAAAGAACAACATATCTACACAAACAAGACAAACCAGCATAGGAAACACTAGAGCAAGAATGAAAAAAGAATATGAACAATAGCGGAACTACAACACCACGAGTACCATCAGTATTATAAGAAAAATCACAATGCAGAACAGAAAAATGAAGACAAGGAGAAAAAACAAAACAAACAAAAAAAACACCCGAGCAAAAGCAACAAGAAACAACAAAAACAGAAAAACCTGTGTAAAAAGAACAATATCAAGAACGAAGACAGAGACATCTACACATATGAACAAAGAAAAAGACGAAGACAATTACATTTCCAGTAAGCTTCTTCTCTGGACTTTCAAAAGGTTTAGTTAGCAATGCTGCCACGATTAAAAAAGGATTTTCCTTTCAACTTCAAAAGAGACAGTTGTCTAAACTAGCTGTCTCGAATTTTGTTCTTTTGGAATGTACAATCCATCTGCTATAATCCATTGTTGCTGATCTTGAGGTTCCTGCATACTGTTCAAATCAGTTTCTGGAGCCACTCGCGGACAGACATTTCCCATGCAGCAGATAAGCTATTTCACCAGGCCCAGCTAATTATTTGGAACTGGTATTCACAACCTCTTTCTTAACTTCATTCACAGGTAAATTTTCTATTGCGTTGCAGATCGTGCCATACTCTCGAATTCAAGTGATGCTTCGCTCTGAGGGTGGGAATATCCTGTGATACTTTTCCAGAGCTTCTCTGTCCTTTGTGAGTGTCCGGGATTTAGGTGGCTCGATTTAGTTTCCTGGCAAACTGGAAGGCGTGTCTGAAGTAGTCTTGGTTCTTTTTTGCTGCTGCTCCCTGCGTGTACTGCTTTGCTGAGGGCACTGTTTCTCTTTCTCTTCCATATTTGTTTTCTTTTTTTTTTCTCAAAATTATGAAGAAACTTTTAGACAGATATTCACTGACCAACAGTAACAACAATAAAACAATAAAGCAGTGTGTTTGGTTCATTTTCCATGTCAGCCATTGCAGACAGACAGACAAACAGACAAACAAAAAGAAGGCGAATACAAACATCACAAAACCAACACACAAACGGACAAATAAAAAAGACATACGCAAATGTTACGCCTTTTCCCCGTGACATAAAATCCCCAGAGGAGACAGTAATGCTTTCATATACATCACACTACTTCTTCGCTATCCCATAATTGGGCCTTTGTCCATGGTTGCACACAGAGAAACAAACTGAATTTGCCTCTTCCAAAACAGATTAGTTCCATCGGAATTTACAGATACACAAGCTTTCATGCTGTATTCAGATAAAATGGCCCCATTGGCAAAGAAAGGATATACATGTTGCTGGCATGATTTGTGTGAAAAACATTTTTGTTTTTCTACAGGAAAAAAAAATGTGTGTGTGTGTGTGTGTGTGTGTGTGTATGTGTGTGTGTGTGTGTGTGTTCAATATGCAAACACTTCTACAATATATAGTATATTATGTTCGTGTGTTTTGTGTGAGTTTGCGTGTGTGTGTGTGTGTGTGTGTGTGTGTGTGTGTGTGTGTGTGTGTGTGTGTGTGTGCGTGTGTGTGTGTGTGTGTGTGTGTGTGTGTGTGTGTGCGTGTGTGTGTGTGTGTGTGTGTGTGTGTGTGTGTGTGTGTGTCTGTCAGTCTGTCTATCTACGCCCATATGAAAGTAGATTGGAAGATGCTAACCTATCTGCGAAATCTCATGACAAATGCGCGCTCCGTTGTAAGAGAAAACGGAAAGTCATCCATAAGCGACAAAGTGAGAAGCAAGATAAATTTCTGACGACAGTTGGCAAAGTTTCACGTTGAAGATGCATGCACTTTACAGACGCAATTATCGCTTGTCTTCTTCCATAAAATGGAAATGAAATGGGATTTCTCTCAGAGCTGGGCTGGACCTAGGTCAGACAAAAGAAATATCAAAGAAGTGAGCGTGGGTGGGGAGTCAAGCGAGTAAAACGTCCGCCTTTTAAACAGAAGGTCCTGAATTTAATTAGTCTAGACACGTCCGCCTGATGGGTGAAAGGGCAGAGACTTTTCCCATCTGCCAGGTGGATTGTTCGTTCGTTATTTTCCTTTGACGTCTATTCGTGTATGCGCTTTTGGACAAAAAAGGACAAATAAATAAATAAATAAATAAAATAAATAAATAGATAGATAAATGAATAAATATATAATGTGTAATTAAATAAATAAAATAATAAATAAATGAACAAATACATATATAAATAGATAACAAATCAATAATAAAAATATATATAAATAAATGATAATAATAATTTATTAAATAAATACATGAATAATAAACGAATAAATAAATAAATAATAAATAAACGAATAAAGAAAGAAATACATAAATAGATATAAAAATAAATAAATAAAATAAATATGTCTATGGTGAATCTATGAAATGCTAAAGGCACTGCGTCATATAAGGTAACGTCAAACAATTTAACCAGCAAGAGAAAATCTATCAGAACATTGAGAACAATCAGGAGAAAAGACTGACACTTCCCCGCTGCTCCTTCCAGTATAAGAAGAGGAATAAACAGAAGGTCCTGGGTTTGATTAGTCTAGACACCTCCGCCTGATGGGTGAAAGGGTAGAGACTTTCCCCCTCTGCCAGAGGTCAACATGTTCGTTCGTTATTTCCGTTCACATCTATTCAGGCATGTGCTTTTGGACAAAAGTAGGACAAATAAATAAATGAATAGATCAATAGATAAATGAATATATAAAATTAGTAACAAATAAATGAACATGTAAATAAATATATAGAATAAATAACAAATAAATAAACAAATAAATGAATATGTAAATAAATAGACGATAAATTATCAAATAAACAATCAGTTAACTAACTAGTTAGCTAACTAAATAAATGAATAAATACGCAAATAAGTAACAACTATACTCCTAATCATAATTTAAGGGCCACTTCTTCCTTCCTCTCTAATTTTAAGTTGAAATAATTGACAATGTTTAGAATTGATTCTATGTTTTATTTCATCATTTCCACACCTGTTTTGGAAAAAGAAATTAGCACAATGACCCATTAGTGAACAGCACATGCATTTAAAGGAACATCCCCCCCTTTTCAAAAAACAGAAAGTGTCAGATTTGGCCAATCTGTTTTCAATATCGCGTGTGTCCGCCCCGAGCCTGGATGCATGCTTCACAGCGCCGATGCATCGACCCCACAAGGGTACGGAGTGTGTCCTGAGGGATGGCCGCCCACTCGATCTGCAGGATGTCGACCAGCCTGGCCAGGGTGCCCGGTGGGGGGTGGTTGTCCCTGATGCGCCTCCCGAGCACATCCCAGAGGTGTTCAATTGGGTTCAGGTCAGGTGAGCACGCTGGCCAGGCCATACGGACGACTTCATGCTGCTCCAGGAAGTCGGTCACAAGGCGTGCTCGATGCGCAGGTGCATTGTCGTCCTGGAAGATGGCGCCTTGACCAAGGTCCACAAGCGCAGGCAGTGCCACGGCCGCCAGAACCTCGTCCCGGTACCGGACCCCGTTCAGGATGCCGTCAATGGGAGCAGGGGGGTCCGGGTACCACGGCTCATGCCACCCCACACCATCACCGACCCGCCGCCGTACCGGTTATGCTCTTGGACAGTGGCGTCAGCGAACCTCTCCCCTTGACGTCGCCACACCCGAGCCCGGCCATCGTTAAAGGTCAGGGTGAACCTGGACTCATCCGAAAACAAGACCCGGGCCCACTGTTGCCTTGTCCAGGTCACGTGCTCCCTGGCCCAGGTCATGCGGCGCACTCTGTTGACCGGTGACAGCACGGGTCGGACGGCCGGTCTCCGTGACCTCAAGTTTGCCTCATGTAGCCGTCTTCTCACCGTGCTGCAGCTGATGTTAACACCTGTTGCGTCCCTCAGCTGACCCCTCAAGGTCACCGCAGTGGATGCCCTTTCCCTCAGGACGGAGAGGGCAAGGTAGCGGTCTTGCTGTCTTGTCGTTACTCTGGGTCGACCCGTGTGACGCCTTTCCTGGACTGCTCCAGTCTCATTGAAGCGCTCCAGCAGTCTCTGGATTGTGGAATGCGACACTTCAAGTCGTCTAGCAACTTCCCGCTGCGCTAGGCCTTCATCAAGCAGAGCGAGGGCTCTCCCCCGCTGCTCATCCGTCATCCGTCGTCTTGCAAGCATGGTTAAAACGAACCAAGAACGGGTCCTTTTTATCCTCGTCTGCGGGCAACTTTGGCTGGAGTAGTGTTCAAAAAGGGCTTGCCTTGCACGTGCAAAGCGAATTTTGTCGCTACCTTGCCTGCGTCGTCAGAGAGACCCTGCTGAAGATTCGACAATTTCGTGTGGAAATTGTCTTCCTTGGGCCGCCCATTGCAAATCGGCAAATCCCCAAACACGTGCCAAAAGGAAACTGCAATGTTGTCTGAGCTCTTATCCATTCAGTTACGGCAACGAATTGGAGAAAAGAGTAAGAGAAAATAGGTTATTTCTCCTTTCAAAAATTGACTCAAAAACGTTCCTGGCCCTTCAATAATGACGTGTAGTATATCTAATCAACTAACTAACTAACTAAATAAATAGATAAATGAAATAAATCAATAAATAAATTAGATAATGAATAATTAAATAAACGAATGAATGAATAAATAAGTAAATGAATAAGCAATAATTGAAGAAACAAATATGTAAACGAATAAAAAAAAAAATAACCAACAAACTAACTAGTTAACTAAGTAACTAACCAACCAACCACCAACTAACTAACTAACTAACTAACTAACTAACTAACTAACTAACTAACCAAATAAATTCATTAATTGAATAAACAAACAAATAAGATAAAGAGGTGTTTACGATGAATCTATGAAATGATGAAGGCATTGCATCATATAAGGTAACATCAAACAATTTAACGAACAAGAGAAAAGCAGTCAGAACAATAAATACAAAAATAAGGCTTCATCAGCTTGTGTGTAATTTGTGTGTGCATGCGTGCGTGCGTGTGTGTGCATGCGTGCGTGCGTGGTGTGGTGTGTGTGTGCGTGTGTGTGTGTGTGTGTGTGTGTGTGTGCGTGGTGTGGTGTGTGTGTGTGTGTGTGTTTTGGTGTGTGTGTGTGTGTGTGTGTGTGTGCGTGTTTGTGTGTATGTATGTACGTGTGTATGTAAAGTCCTGTGCTGGCGTATGACAAGTCATCTGTTAATTAATATCTAGTAATATCAACATGTGTGCAGACCAGTAGGTGCCTAAACCTCCTATGAGTGTATATACGCATGCAGAATATTAAATATGCACGTTAAAGATCATGTACGTCCTGACAGTTGGCCGGCTTATGGAAACATGAAAACACACCTAACATGCGCACCCATCTAAGACAGAATATGCAGACTGCGGAGCGACGTACTGCCTGCATACTGTGGGCAGAAGAAAGTGTATACGCGCATCATACTAGCAGAAGAAAAGTAGGAGAAAAAAGGAGAACAAGTGAAAGACATTATATGATCTTAGGGGAAAACAAGAACACGAAAGGAAAATACAGGTTTTCAACCTGGCGGAGTGGTTAAGGCAACGGACTACTGACTGGAAGGTTGTGGGTTTGGACTCTCTATGAGTCAAAGCCATTAGTGTGGGATTTCTTTCATCCTGGCCAGGTCTTGCCTCACCCAGAGCTGTATGTGCTGTGAACTCAGCGAGACAGCACAATCCCGTCTCATCCACTTCATATACGCGTCAGTGAGAGTCATCATCATCATCATCATCATCAAATGCCCTGCCGCATGGCGTTGGCGATCGTGGCTCTCCCCTTATGTATCTATCCCTAGTTGCTGCAAACACATCTTCCACCCTTTCTGTCCTCAGCCACCCTGCAAGTCTGTCCAATATTTTCAGTGAGAGTATCGTTCAAATTTCTCATAACCAACACAGCAAAGTGTTTGTATTTCTCAGGCCTGGTTGACGCCAAGACAAATTACGAAATTAGCATGATATACAGCCCTTCCAAGCAGTCTCAGTCTGTAGGGGAGATCCAAAGCATTATTTCTGTCATCTTTATTCTCATCATCTTACCAACTGTGAACAATCGCCCGAGATTCTTCTATGGCCTTTCATACCCATACCGTGCACTTACGGTGACCACAGTGGTGGTGAGTTTGGAAGTGATGTTGTTGGAGAACCGAAATGATCGACGTCGGGGTCATGACACAAAAGAAATGTAAAAAAAGACTGAGGAAGATTAAAAAAACTATTAAAAAAAAGAAAATCATTAAAAAGGAAAAAGACAAAATACCAAGTTCAAAATAAAAGAAAAAGTGATATGATCTTTAAAGAAAAATCGTAAACAAAGTAAGTAAAAGATTTTTTCTCATATCCGCAGAAATGGCAAGTAAGTAAGTGGCGAAAACTTCACTATTCTACGGAACAACATTATGGGACTGACGCCCAATTTCTTTTCCCCGCTGCTTTATCCTTCCCTAACATTGAACAAGGTCAAGTACTCAATCATGACTGTGGGGGCCACAGGTCTCACGCACCAAGGTTCTCTGGAGACTTGCAGTCAAACTGGAAGGTGGATGCTATACCTCTTTGATAACCATGGCGCCGAGATGTTAGGGCCCCTAAGGAAAAGAACGTGAAAAGCGATAGAAAATATAGTGAATATGACAGAAGAAAGTCAAAAGACATGACCCTGCTTACAGTCATCGTCGACACTATTATCTTCTTCTCCTTTTGTTCAGTATTGTCTTCTTTTGCTGATACTTCTTCTTCTTCTTCTTCTTCTTCTTCTTCTTCTTCTGCTGCTGCTGCTGCTGCTGCTTCTCCTTTTCCTCCTTCTTCTCCTCCTCCTCTTTCTCCTCATCCTCCTTCTTCTGATTCTTCTCCTTCTAATTCTTATCTTCTTCTTCTTTGTTCTTCTTCTTTTATTCTCTTCTTCTTTCCTTCTTTTCTTTCTCTTCTTCGTCCTCCTCATCTTTCTTCTTCTTCTTCTTCTTGTCTTCTTCTTCTTCTTCTTCTTCTCTTCTTCTTCTTCTTCTTCTTCTTCTTCTTCTTCTTCTTCTTCTCTTCTTCTTCTTTCTTCTTCTTCTTCTTCTTCTTCTTCTTCTTCTTCTTCTTCTTCTCTCTTCTTCTTCTTCTTCTTCTTCTTCTTCTTCTTCTCTTCTTCTTCTCTTCTTCTTCTTCTTCTTTCTTCTTCATTTTCTGTGCTGCTGCTTCTCCTCCTCCTTCTCCTCCTTCTCCTCCCCATCCTTTTCCTTCTTCACCAAAATGAAACAAAGGAGCAAAATGGCCCCAGCGATACATATGGTACTGGAATCTCCATTTCTTCAGAGCGCTAGAGAAAGACAGAAAGACTAGAACTGACTGCACAAAACATATGGAGTGACATTTTGAGACAGAAGGGACAAGTCCCTGTAGAGATGTGTGAACAAGTTGCATATAGGGTTTGGTCAACCTTACGGTTCAAAATCATGTCTAATTATCGTCAGATTTTTCGACAGTAAAAGGGGATACTATACTGGCTAACCGTGGCAACATAAACGATAAGGATATTGTTGGAAAAAAAAATCTCTCACAGATCTCGTTCAATGTATTCAAATATGCTCTTGAATATCCATCAAGTCAGAAAGTAGAGATTTCCAATGGGAATATCTAGCAAAAATGAAAAAAATGGAAAAGAGCGATAAGACTTAACCTTTTGACTCCCGCACCCTATCCGCCGAATGCAGAAACTTAACCGTTTGACTCCCCCACCATATTTTACCAGATTCCCACAGGAAGCTTGGTGGATAGGTTGAGAGATTCAAAGGGTTAAAAACTTTTGCTTTTGCTAGCATAGTTGACAATGCAGGATGCTGGCGGACAGAGCGCAGGAGTCAAAGGGTTAATATGCACACATAGATCTGCAGCAAACAAATTACACGGACAATAACAGGTCGAGAAACGGAAGAAAATTGACATTGAATGCTTTGATATCTGTGTGCAAATATATGGTCATTTTCCCTTTAAGTGAAAGCTAGAGGGAAAGAGAGCACCAGGTAGACCCAGGGAGAAAATACTAGACGGACTTGCAGAGTGGCTGAAGACAAGGAGGGTGGAAGAGATGCTTGAGGCAACAAAGAGATAGAGACAGATGGAAGTCCATGATCGCCAACACCATGCGGCAGGGCACCTGATGATGATGATGATATATTATTCCTGTGTGTTTTTGAAGTCATGAAATCTATCACCATTATGTGAGCGTCATAATGCACTTTACATTTGATCGTCCATCCACAGATGTAAGATGCGGACAAACAATTAATCTGTACTGAGTTAAAACGCTAAATTTGAACCCTCACATTTTGAAGTGCTTTTGTTGTTGTTTGTTGTTGTTGTGTTGTTTTGTGTTTGTGTTTGTTTTTTTTTAAGATCATCACACGCAGGGAAGTTACCTTTGTGCTCACTTTTTTTTTTCTTTCGTCCCATTTTCTACGCCATCTTTAATGGCCACAGAAGGTTGCAGAGTTGTTTCTTTTTGTTTGTTTTGTTTCGTTTTGTTTTTGTTTTTACAAAGTGACGATGATGATGTCGATGAGGGTGATAATCATGATGCTGTGAAGATCCATCTAGGATTGAGACTGCGTGACAGGGCTGTACTCTACGCTTACAATCATAATATCCTGGCGTCAACCAGGCCCGAGAGATACAGACACTTGCGGTGCTGGTCAGAAGATTTGAACAACACCCTCAATGACGCATCCGTGAAGTGGATGAAACTCGACTGTGTGGTCCCAGTCTTTCCAGTGAGCCCATAGCACGCCCAACTCTGGGTAGGAGCCGGTTAGAGCCGAAAAAATCCCACAATGAAGGGATGATTGGGATTTGAACCCACAACCTTCCAGTCGGTAGTCTGTTGCGTTAACCACAACACCATGGCGACTGATCACATTTTGAAGTGGTTGTTGTTGTTGTTGTTGTGTGGTGTGGTGGTGGTGGTGGTGGTGGTGGTGGTGGGTGGTGTGGTGGTGGTGTGGTGTGTGGTGTGGTGGTGGTGGTGATGGTGTGGTGGTGGTGGTGGTGTGTTTGTCTAGTTTGCATTATGAATGCATGTTTTTACTAGGCTACTTCAATTATAAATTGGATCAGCATATATGTCTTCTTCATCACCAAACAACATTACTGTTTCCAGTTAGCCTCATACTTGCACAGGTAATTCAATTTATCTTCGACAAATCATGAACCCGTTCACAGAATCATTTAATATGCAAACACTTCTAAAATATGTAGTCTATTTTTTTGACACAGAAATCGAAACGAAATCATTTGCTGGTCCTATATCTTTTTGAAACGAATTTTGAATTAAAAATTCCGAGGACAATACATATTTATAACCTTTTTTTTTCATCTCATGTATCTCCAGTATTTGCAAAAGTGTCATTTTCCATGGAACGTTTGTCCCCATTTTTTTTCTAACCATTTATAACAAGATTTTGGACATGTACAATTTTCTTAAAATATCGTAGTATAGCTTTGATCCTCTCATTATGGAGTAAATCATTTTGGTGCTGAAGGATTATCTGGTGCGCTTAATGTGGTGTTTGTTGTTGTTGTTGTTGTTATTGTTGTTGGTGTTGACATTTTGCATCCCTTAAAACAGGGAGCTTCCATTTAAATCTTTTTTTTTTTTTCATGAGTCATGACGTATCCGTCAATCATTTAGGAAATGTGTAATACAGTAAATTCCCTACTCAGTCCATTTGATATTTAAAATCATGTTGCTCCCAGCAAGGAGAGAGAGAGAGAGAGAGAGAGAGAGAGAGAGAGAGAGAGAGAGAGAGAGAGAGTATGTGTGAATTTATGTTACCAAATGTATCTAACAGAATAGTCAACCGTTAGTGATCATGGGACTTTTTGTTTTTTGCATTTGTTTTATTTTATCTGTTTTTGTCCCTTGTTTGACAGAGACAGAGGAGAGAGACAGGCAGACAGACAGGCAGACAGAAAGACAGACAGACAAAGACAGAGAGACAGACAAAGACAGAGAGGCAGAGAGAGAGAGAGAGAGAAAAACAGACAGAGACACGAGAAACAGATAGAGAGCTTTACGTCATACAACAGGTGAATATTATCTGTGTTTTAGAGAGAGAAAGAGAGAGAGAGATACAGACAGACATACGAGACAGACAGAACAGAGACAGAGAACAGAGAGAGACAGAGAGACAGAGACAGACAGACAGACAGAGACACAGAGAGAGATTGAGATTCTGCGAGAGACAGAGACAGACAGACAGACAGAGATAGAGATCATATGTTGTGCAAGGTGAACATTATCTGTGTTATCAGGTCAGATTTTAGACCCTCTTATTTCTGCCAAAAGCACTTATATGTAATTTAAGAAAAAAAAAGGAAAGTAGAGTTGCATAATGATAATAAGTAGTCTGTATTATGGACCCAGTTTCGGGGTGGGTGGGTTGGAGTGTTGGGAGGAAAACACTCTTTTCTTGTTGAGTGCTTTCATGCAAGAATATTCATGATGGCCACGGTGCCGAGTGGTTAAGGGCAGGGTTATTTCAAAGTGGGAGGTCTGGGTTCGAGCATGCTTCGGTACGGGCTGGAGAGCAAACGGTACATATTTTTTTCCTCTATCCTTCTCTCTCTCTTCTCTGTCTCTGTCTCTGTGTTTGTGTGTGTCTCTCTCTGTCTCTCTTTGTCTGCCTGTCTGTCTGTCTGTCTGTCTGTTTCTCTCTCTCTCTTCTCTCTCTCTCTTTCTCTCTCACTCTCACTCTCTCACTGACTCACTCTCTCTCCTTTTCTCTCTCTCCCCTGTTTCCCTCTCCCGTGTGTTGTGTGTGTTGTGTGTGTGTGTGTGTGTGTGTGTGTGTGTGTGTGTGTGTGCGTGTGTGCGTGTGTGTGTGTGTGTGTGTGTGCGTGTGTGTGTGCGTGTGTTTGTGTGTGTGTGTTTGTGTGTGTGTTTGTGTGTGTGTGCGTGTCTGTCTGTCTGTATGTCTCTCTCTCTCTCTCTCTCCTCTCTCTCTCTCTCTCTCTCTCTCTCTCTCTCTCTCTGTCTCTCTGTTTGTGTGCTGTGTCTCTCTCTGTCTCTCTCTGTCTCCCTCTGTCTGTCTCTTAAAGTTGAGTGTTAACCTGCTTACACCTGAATCCCTTTTGTGTGTATATATACACGTCAGAACATCAAGTATACACGATCTCCAAAACAAGTACGACTGCCAGTGTCCAGCAAACAGGAACCAGAAGAACAAGCAAACCAACAAGTTCGCGTATTCAATACAACAAGACAAGACAAGCGCAAATTTTCGGCCAACCGGCCTTTTCAAGCGCGAATGCACGATCACGAACAGACACCAACCAACGGATAATAAGAAAAGGACTAAAAACTTCCCTGCAGCCTCGTCCAGTGGATTAAAAGGGAACTAAATGATCAAGTATACACGTTAAAGATCACGTAAGCCATGTCATTGCTAGCGTTCGGTAGTTTTATAGGGAACCCAGCATGCTAATCCCCCAAAACGGAATATGACTACCTTAAATTGTATGCATAAATGAAAAAAAAATCACTCGTCTCGTTGAGCACACGTATGATTTGCAGCACAGGAACGAAAAAAAAAATTCATGAGGTATACTCCCCCCCCCCCCTTTCGCCTCCTCGAAAAGGGATACAATACACCAGCTTCCAGACCTATTCATATGTTTCTAGACCAGAGGCTGCAGGGATAAGGCTCATCAGTCAAGGAGCAGAATATCATGAATTTCATAACCGTTCGTGACCATTTCTCACAAACAGGGGCAAAAGTCGCACGCGAGAGAACCGAAATAACAGACCATGAGAGGTAGTGAGTATCTGTTCTGGTGAAATTGAGACTTACTTTGGAACTTATTCTCTCTCTCTCTCTCTCTCTCCTCTCTCTCTCTCTCTCTCTCCTCTCTCTCTCTCTCTCTCTCTCTCTCTCTCTTCTCTCTCTCTCTCTCTCTTCTCTCTCTCTCTCTTTCTTCTCTCTCTCTTTCTCTCTCTCTCTTCTCCTCTCTCTCTCTCTTCTCTCTCTCTCTGTGTCTCTTTTCTCTCTCTCTCTCTCTCTCCTCTCTTCTTTTTTTTTTTTTGTTTCAAGTGGACGATAGTTTTTTTGTAAAATTCAGTCTATAAAAGTAAAGAAAGTAACATAATCATGGTGATATCCCTCTACATTGCTTCCTTGAAACTACCTGAAAATAACAGTTTTCACACCGACTATGCATTTCAACTTCACCCAAAAATTCAGCATTCTATACCTCATTTTGAAAATTATAGCGTCGACTTCAAGTGCTGCATACAATAATTCATTCGAGAATAAACCAACCATACTTTACAAGAAGCACTCACAATAGCTGCAAAGGAAAACATTAGAGTGTCTTCTTAAATCTTCTCTCCGTTTTCTCAAAACAAGGATCGTGATGTTGTATATTGGTTCCAATTCTTACAGTTTTTAACTTAAGAGACTTTATTATATATGTTCCCCTTGGTGAATCCGGGTCACACCTCTTCTAACGACCACAGAACCTGCACTTCACAGAAGAAAAGAAGCTACAAGCTAAGTAATAAATGATATCGTTTGATTAATTGATTGATTTTGCTCAGTTTTTACGTCAGTACCCACCTCAAGTGATATGGCACACGGGGATAACCATCCCAGGGAAGTGGGGGAAGTGGGACCTATCCAATCTTTCACTGACTCCACCAGAACAACGATGATGTTAAGATGGACAGTGAGAAGGCCAGTTTTAATGTAGTGCACCCCCGGATTCGAACCCACAACCATAAGCATGTGAATCCGACGCTCAGCCAGCTGAGCTACTGGGGCCTGCAAAATGATATGGCTATCAGGCGATGACTTTTAAACTTTTTAAAAAGATGACTGCACTTATGCAGTTTCATTTGTCTCTTTATTTTTTATAGATTATTTTCTACTTTTATGGCCTCACAATATGGGATAATTTTATAGTTCTCTGATGATGATGAACGATTGAGGACGATGATCATGATGTTAGAGGAGTTCCTCTTGAACTTGGACTGCGTGGCAGGATTGTTTTCTACACTAACTGTAATAATATATCCGGACGTCAAACAGACCAGAGAGATCAGACACCTGCGGTGTTGGTCGGTAGCTCTTTAGATAGCACCCTCAGTGACGCATCTTTGAAATGTATAACCCTCGACTTTGTGGTCGCAGTCTTCCCAATGAGTCTATAGCACACTCAACTCTTTGAGTACGAACTAAATGGAGAAAACAAAAAACAAAAGAAAATGAAAAAAAAAACAAAACACCATTCTTTGGACGGAATTAATAGTATTCGAACCCACAACTTTCCAGTCAGTATTCTGTTGCGCTTACCATTACATGACAAACGAATGATGACTTCTAAACTTTTGTGTACGTCATGTTTATTTTTATCCTGCTCTCGTTGTCGGTAAAATTGAGTAGATGAGATGGGCGGTTGGCCTTGGGTAGGAAAACGTTATGGCTTATGTCAGACAGAAGGGAGAAAAAAAAGAAAAAAAAAAAGTCATCAAATTAATGCGAGGAATCTTTTATTATAACCCCCTTTAAGAAAAACAAGGGAAGACTTTTTTTTCGACCAAAGTGAGGTGTGTGTGTATTTATGTGTGCGGGCATATATATATATATATATATATAGAAAAGACAGATAATAATAATAGATAGATATAATAATATAATGATAATAATAATAATGTAATAGTAATAGAAATAGATATATAATAGATATGATAGATATAATATATGATGTATAATAGATAGATCGATAGATAGATCGTAGATCATAGATAGAAGATAGATAGATAGTAATAGATAGATAGATAGATAGATAGATAGAAGACAGACAGATAGAAGTAGATAGATAGATAGATAGATAGATAGATGTGTGATGTGTGATAGTATGTGTGTGTGTGTGTGTGGGTGGGCGCTGTTTGTTGTCTTGTCTCTCTCTTCTCTCTTCTCTTCTCTCTCTCTTCTCTCTCTCTCTCTCTCTCTCTCTAGTTCTCTCCCCTCTTTCCCTCCCCCATCTCTCTCTGTGCGTGTGTGTGCGTGCGTGTGTGGTGTGTGTGTTGTGGCGCGCGTGTGTGCGTATGTGTTTGTGTTTGTGTATGTTTGTGTATATGTGTGTGTACTGGTATATGTGCGCGTGTGTGTACGTGTACATGTATGTGCGTGGATGTGTGGGTGTGTGGTGGGTGGGATCTGTTTGTGTGCGTGTCAGTTTGTCACTGACAAAAATGGGTGAACAAAGATTTGCTCAGCTCTTTATGGGTGTTTCGTGCCAAGTTTGAGTCAGAAATGGGACACCATAGAGGAAACCAGAATGCTTTAATTTGGCAAACAACTTGTGAAGGTCAACGTCACACGGACAAGAAAATGCTCCAAATAATACTTTTTTAGGAAGGCGTGTAAACAACACTTCCTCAGGAAATTACGACAATATTGAACAATCTTTTTCAGCTCTTGTATCAGTAATCTTGATGCATATCAAGTCTATTTCAACTGAAGCTCCTCAAGGACATAGTAGCTTTGAGACTTTCAAAAAGAATTCTGGATTTTGTGTAATAAAATATTTGTATAAAGGGGTAGTTCGTTAGAATGGCTTGACCAGTTCTTTTCAGAAAGAGAGAGGAACACAGACGGAGGGATGGGGAGGGGGTGCTAAATGGAAGAGGGTGATGTGTGTCACAGGTCAGTAGGGGAGACATTGTTAAATCCTTAGCTTCTCATTTTGTCCCTTTTGATCAAATTAAAGGCACCAATCTTGGTCGCTATGCCGGTGGACAAGAACTGGAACATCGCTTTTTTTTTTTTTGGTAATATTATTAGCATCGAGGTTAGTGGTGTGTGCAGAACAATGCGTTTTTACTACCAGCCCTCGCTCATAGAAGGTCCACACTTTATACAAGTACACTATAAAGAACAAGCAAAGCCAGAACAAGATTGAGGCAGCCGAGATGTGGTTTCTTAGAAGGATGTTGAGAGTTCCATGGACAGCAAAGAAAACAAACGAGACAATCTTGATGGAGGCAGACACAAGTAGATCATTTCTAAGGAAGATTAGGAAAAGGCAGGCAACATTCATAGGCCATTTTATGATGAAAGGGGAACTGGAACACTGGTCACAACGGGAAAGTTGGAGGGAAGGGAGCACCGGGTAGACCCAGGGAGAAGATACTAGACGGACTTGCAGAGTGGCTGAAGACAGGGAGGGTGGGGGAGATGCTTGAGGCAACAAGAGATAGAGACAGATGGAAGTCCATGATCGCCAACGCCATGCGGCAAGGCACGTGATGATGATGATGATGATGACATTATAAGACCCACGAAGGCCTTGTGTAGATAAAAGAATGAACAGTAACAGAATAATGATATCAAAATGATGCACAATTTGAATATCAATAGTATTGGAAGAATGAGAAAGAGAGAGAGAAAGAGAGGGAGAGGGGGAAGAGAAAGAGAGAGAGAGAGAGAGAGAGAGAGAGAGAGAGAGATAGAAAGAAAGAGAGAGAGAGAATGAATAATAGCGAGTGGGAATCGTACTCCTATCATTACTATTGATTCTGTTACTTAAACAAAAACACTTTTTTATGAATACAAAAATACTGACACCAAAGAATGATCTTTTGTACACCATAAAACCATGGGTATTTGACGATGTCACTAGTTAGAGCGAGTATGTGTGCAAGCAAGCAAGTCAGCGAGCGTGAAGTCAGAAGTCAGAAGTCAGAAAACTGACTTTACAGACTAAAACAGTCATTTCCTTTCAATGAGTGAGCGTATCTCCCCCCCCCCCCCACAGTCTCTCTGTCTTTCTGTTTGTTTGTCTGTCTGTCTC
>JAPXFY010000021.1:39219069-39221569 GCA_030674185.1 Monoplex corrugatus | reverse complement strand
ACACAGGACACACACACGTCTGTCGCTGATGACCATACAATCTGTGTTTCCTGCTGTCTCTGATTGTCTGTACGTTTGTCTGTCTGGTTCTCTGTCTTTCTGTGTCTCTCTCTGTGTCTCTGTCTATGTGTCTGTCTGTCTGTCTGTCTGTCTCTGTCTGTTCTCTCTCTCTCTTTCTCTCTCCCTCTCTATCACTCACTCTCTTTCTCTGTCTGTCTGTCTGTCTGTCTCTCTCTCTCTGTCTTTCTCACTCTCTCTCTGCCTCTGTCTCTCTCACTTATTCTCTTTATGTCTCTCTGACTGTCTCTATACCTGTCTGTTTCTATCTCTGTCTGTCTGTCTGTCTGTCTTTCTCTCTCTCTCTCTCTGTCTCTGTCTGTCTCTCTGTCTCTGTCTGTCTCTGTCTGTCTGTCTGTCTGTGTCTGTCTGTCTGTCTGTCTGTCTCTCTCTCTCTCTCTGTTTTTCACACACATTTCAAAACCACATGGATATAAACATACACGTGCACACACACGCGCGCATACACGCACGCACGTACATACACGCACACAAACTACACACACACACACACACACACACACACACACACACATTCACACACAAACATACACAAATATACACACACCAGGGTCATCATCATCATTCTCCTGCCCGTGATGGGCGTAGAGGAGAGATGAGAGACACTCTTGAAGCCAGCCGTCGCCAACCGGTCCTGTCCTCCGCCTGTCGCACCAGCGTGGGGCCATCCAACCTGGTCCATTCTTTGATGTTGTCCATCCAGCATTTGGCTTGTCGTCCCCTTTGTCTGCCACCTCCCAGTGTACCCTGGAGAACCGTTTTGGGCAGTGAGTTGTGGCGTGTGACATGCCCGAACCACGACAGCTTCCTGTTCTTGACTGTTGCCAGGAGGGGTTCTTGTGGGCCTGCGAGTGTTGTTATTTGGCTCCACACAAAGCCGTTTGTCTTCCGATCTTGCCAAGAGATCCCGAGCAAGCGCCTGAAGCATTTAGTTTCAAACGTCTGGATTCTCTTGGTGGTCTCTGCTGTCATGGTCCAGCTCTCGCATCCATACAGCAGGATGGGGAGCACCAGGGACTTGTACAGCTTCATCTTCGATGGAAAGCCGATCTCTCTGTTCTTCCAGATCTTGTTTAGCTTTACCATTGCTGCTGTTGCGATCGCTAGTCTGGTCTTGATTTCTGTTGTAGAGCGACCGTCTTTGGTGAGAGTGGCGCCAAGGTATTTGAAAGCGTCCACTTCTTCAAGCTGTTGCCCGTTCATGTAGATTTCAGCATGGGTGTTGGTTGTGCTGTTGACCAGGACTTTGCTTTTTTCTGTGCTCACTTCCATTCCGTGTGCACCTGCACTTTCTTCCAGTCTCATGGTCAGGTCTTGTAGTTCTTCGTTGCTGCCTCCCATCAGGTCGATGTCATCTGCGAACCTCAGGTTGTTGATGGTTCTTCCTCCGATGGAGACAGTGGAGTGGAAGTCATGGAGGGCTTCACGCATGATGTTCTCCAGGAAGAGATTGAACAGCACAGGAGAGAGTAGGCAGCCTTGACGGACTCCAACTGTGGTCTTGAAGTAGTCCCCTATCTGGTTGTTGAGGAGAACTGCGCTGCTGGCAGTGTTATACAGCGCCTGGATGGTTTGGACGAGACCTTCCTCTATGCCAAACTTTCTTAGCACCTGCCACAAACCCTTATGCCACACCCTGTCGAATGCTTTTTTAAAGTCTATGAAGTTGTGGAACAGGTCTCTCTGATGCTGCAGATGTTTCTCCATCATTATCCGGCAGGTGAAGATCTGTTCTACTGTGCTTCTGCCCGCCCTAAATCCAGCTTGTTCTTCCGCAAGGTGTTCTTCCGCTTCTTTCTTCAGTCGATTCAATATGACTCTGAGCATGATCTTGCTGGTGTGGCTAATGAGACTTATTGTTCTGTAGTTCTGGCATTGGCGCATATTTCCCTTTTTGGGCAGGGGGATGATGAGTGATTGAGTCCATTCTGTGGGCCACTGTTTTGTCTCCCAGATCTTCTGACAAATCGATGTTACACGAGTGACCAAATCATTCCCTCCATGTTTGAGCAGCTCTGCTGGGATATTGTCTGCTCCAGGTGATTTCCCTGCTGGTAGGCTGCGGATGGCTTCTTCCACTTCTTCTCTCATCACTGGTAGCGGTGAGGATTCCCTCAATGGTGTTGAGTCCCCCTGAAACAAACTGTCATCTGGCTGTATTGGGTAGTTGTATAGTTCTTGGCAGTACTGCGTCCATCTGTTCAGAACAGCGGAGCTTTCTGTCAGCAGCTCGCCTGAGGTATCCTCGATGACTGACGATCTGTTTTGCTGCGTCTTGGTAAGGTTTTTCAGTGTGGTGAAGGCATGTTTGCTGTTTCCTTTTTTCATGCCTTTCTCGATGTTCTCACACTGGTTGTTGATCCATTGTTCTTTGGCTTCAATCATTTTCTTCTTTACAAGGTTGTTGGTTTTACGATACTGT
>JAPXFY010000021.1:39191569-39199069 GCA_030674185.1 Monoplex corrugatus | reverse complement strand
GCATTGGGAACAGAATCTGGTCAACTCGCTATTCCGTTTTTCCTTTATCCTGACTATAAATCTGTTTTTCGCCAGTTCCCTTTTCATTTCACTCAACAAACAATCAACCAACCAAACAAAAAAGATACAAATGGCTGACCCTTTCTAAATTTCTTCCTATACAAACATCAACTTTTCTATGCAGATCTTGTATTTCTGAAGGTCATTGTGACCTTGAAAAAACATCAATCGAAATAAAATTTGACGTGTGAAGTGAGGTAATATCGACTGTCACAAAACATGGAAACAATGTAGATATTGTCGGAGATTCTTGGGAAAGTGCAATTCACACGTCTTTATAAAAGAAAGATGTTTTTTTTCGGCACTAGCCAGATCCTCCAGAGCATTACAGTCTTAAGCAGTCGGTTTTTTTAATCTTTAGAAGCGGCTGTTTGTTTCCAAAACATCAATGATGGGAAAACACAAACGAAGGCTTGCGAACGGATTTTGTGAGCACATGTGTGGTATCGTGGCTTGAAATACACGATGAGAAAAACTCAAAACCTTAAATGTTTGTTCTCTGTCAAATGGGTGCTAACGTAAAACTGATTCAAATCTCTCTGTCTCCCTGTCGTTGTCTGTGTGCTTGTGTGTGTGTGTGTGTGGTGTGTGTGTGTGTGTGTGTGTGTGTGTGTGTGTGTGTGTGTGTGTGTGTGTGTGTGTGTGTGTGTGTGGTGTTGCTGTCTGTCCGTCACTCTCTCTCTCTCTCTCCCTCTTTTCTCTCTCTCTCTCTCTCTATCTCCTCTATCTTATCTCTTCTCTCTCTCTTCTCTCTCTCTCTCTCTCTCTCTCTCTCTTTTTCTCTTTCTTTCTTTCTCTTCTCTCTTCTCTCTCTTTCTTTCTTTTTCTTTCTCTTTCTCTCTCTCTCTTTATTTTTCTCTTTCTTTTTCTTTCTTTTTTGTGTTTCTTTCTTTTTCTCTGTCTTTCTTTTTCTCTGTCTTTCTTTTCTCTTCCTTTCTTCTTCTCTTTCTTTCTCTTTCTTTCTTTCTCTTTCTTTTTTTCTTTTTTCTCTTTCTCTCTTTCTTTCTCTTTCTCACTTTCTTTCTTTCCCTTTTTTGTCTTTCTCTCTCTTTTTCCCGATCCCCGTTTTATCTCTCTTTCTCTTCTCTCTCTTCTTTTTCTCTTTCTCTTTCTGTCTGTCTGTCTCTCTCTCTTGTCTTTGTCTGTCCTCTCTGGCTCTCTCTCTTCTCTCTCTCTCTCTCTGGCTCTCTTTCTTCTCTCTCTCTCTCTCTCTCTCTTCGTCTTCTCTCTCTCTCTCTGTCACACTTTTTTCTCTCTTTTTTTTGTCTATTCTCTCTCTTTCTCTTTTTTTTCTTTCTTTCTCTCTTTCTTTCTCTCTCTCTGTCTCTCTGTCTCTCTCTGTCTCTTTCTCTGTCTCTCTGTCTCTGTCTCTGTCTCTGTCTCTCTCTCTTCTCTCTCTCTCTCTCTCTCTCTCCTCTCTCTCTCTCTCTCTCTTCGTCTCTCTTTCTTTCCGCCTCTTCCCCCCTCTTCGTGTTCTTCTCTCTGCGCCTTATTTCTTGCTGATCGTGTCTTTTCTCAATCGACGTCAAAACTTTTTTGCATGTTTGTTGAACACGGTTGCGAGTGCTTAATCAATTTCTCTCTTGCGTGAAGGGTCAAATGAGCAAAACACAATGACAGCAGAAAACTATCAAAGCTACCTCGTCTTTTTTTGTAACGGCAGTGAACATAAAAATCATGTTTATAAAAGAAGGAAAGAAAACAGCAGAGAGACAAGATGATCAAACCATATCAACAATCGGTCTGTATTTGTGATTAAAGAGACATGTTGAGTCATCATCATCATCATCATCATCCATCATCAGGTGCCCTGCCGCATGGCGTTGGCGATCATGGACTTCCATCTGTCTCTATCTCTCGTTGCCCCTAGCATCTCCCCCACCCTCTCGTCCCCAGCCACTCTGCAAGTCCGTCCAGCATTTTCTCCCTGGGTCTACTTGGTGCTCTCTTTCCCTCCAGCTTTCCCGTTGTGACCAGGTGCTCCAAATCCCCCTTCCTCATAAAATGTCTATAAATGTTGCCTGTCTTTTCCTAATCTTCCTTATGAGTGATCTGCTTGTGTCTGCCTCCATCAAGACTGTCTCGTTTGCTTTCTTTGCTGTCCATGGAACTCTCAACATTCTTCTTAGAAACCACATCTCGGCTGCCTCAATCTTGTTCTGGCTTTGCTTGCTGACTGTCCACGCCTCACATCCGTATAACATTATTGGTTCTATATAACATTCAAGGATCTCTTCCTGATGTTAATTGATAGGCATTTGTTGGTAAGAATGCTTGTCATCTTCTTGAATGTTGTTTTGGCTCGTCCGATTCTGCCAGTTATTTCCGATGTGCATCTGCCGTCTAATGAAATGACCGTTCCCAGGTATTTGAACTTATTAACCTGACGTGTTGAGTAAGAGAGTAAAATAGGCTGGGAGAAAACACAGGTGGATGTACATGCTTACTTACTTATTATCAACTATGCCATTTGCATGTAAAACAGCAATGAATGGGGATTGGGAGATTTTTTTTTTGTGTTGACAGGAGACGTAGGTGTGTGTGTGTGTGTGTGTGTGTGTGTGTGTGTGTGTGTGTGTTCGTTCGTTCTTTGATTTAACGTCTTTTCGCTGTAAGTGATATTACATGTAGACGGTGTGTGTGTCTGTGTCTGTGTCTGTGTCTGTGTCTGTCTGTGTCTGTGTGTGTGTGTGTGTGTGTGTGTGTGTGTGTGTGTGTGTGTGTGTGTGTATGGGGAGGGAGGATGTATCTGTCTGTATGTGACAAAAATATGGTTGCAAAATTATTGCATGATAGATAATTTGCATTAAAGATGAAATCATTGAGGAATCCCGATTACATCAATCATGTGTGTGTCTATGTGTGTGTGTGTGTGTGTGTGTGTGTGTGTGTGTGTGTGTGTGTGTGTGTGTGTATGTGTGTGTTTGTGTGTGTGTGTGTGTGTGTGTGTGTGTGTGTGTGTGTGTGTGTGTGTGTGTGTGTGTGTGTGTGTGTGTGTGTGTGTGTGTGTGTAGTGTGTGTGTGCGTGTGTGTCTGGTGTGTGTGTGTGTTTGCGTGTGTGCGTGTGTTGTGTGTCTGTTGTGTGTCATATTCTTTAAAGCTGAAGTCACACGGTCCCAGAAAAGTACCTAAATTCATCAACTTTTAAGAAAGCTGTGTGAACATCATTTTCTGAGGAATCTCTCACAATATTTGCATCATCAACAACTTACATTCGCCTTAATTTCATTTCGAGTTTTATTTCTTCAGATGCTTTTTGAGAGATCACAGTGACCCTGAAAGGTACAAACGTATTTTACTACAGATTTTGTATATAAATACAGATTGTTATTCAGGCTTGGCTCTTTTCTCAAATGCTTCTTTAAAGGTCGCAGTGACCTTGAAAGACACAACTAAAGTGTTTTTAATTACAAATTTTGTATACAAACAGACTGTTGAAAGGCTTGACGTTCTTCTCAAATGCTTCTCAAAAGGTCGCAGTGATCTTGAAAGACACAGCTGACGTGTTTTTAATACAAATTTTGCAAACAAACAGAGATTGTTAGAAAGATTTGACGGTTTTTTTAAAATGCTTCTCAAAAGGTCACAGTGACCATGAAAGACACAGCTAACGTGTTTTTAATACAAATAGTGTATACAAATAGAGATTGCTTGAAAGACTGGACTCTTTTCTCAAATGCTTCTTAAAATGTGACTTTGAAAGACACAGCTAACGTGTTTTTAATACAAGTTATGTATATGAACAGAGATTTTTAGAAGGGTTTGACTTTTTTCTCAGATACTTCTAAAAGGTCACAGTGACCTTGAAAGACACAACTAATGTGTTTTTAATACAAATTTTGCATACAAACAGATTGTTAGAAAGGTTTGACGTTTTTCTCAAATACTTCTCAAAAGGTCACAGTGACCTTGAAAGACACTACTAACGTGTTTTTAATACAAATTTTGCATACAAACAGATTGTTAGAAAGGTTTGACGTTTTTCTCAAATACTTCTCAAAAGGTCACAGTGACCTTGAAAGACACAACTAATGTGTTTTTAATACAAATTTTGCATACAAACAGATTGTTAGAAAGGTTTGACGTTTTTCTCAAATACTTCTCAAAAGGTCACAGTGACCTTGAAAGACACTACTAACGTGTTTTTAATACAAATTTTGCATACAAACAGATTGTTAGAAAGGTTTGACGTTTTTCTCAAATACTTCTCAAAAGGTCACAGTGACCTTGAAAGACACAACTAATGTGTTTTTAATACAAACTTTGCATACAAACAGATTGTTAGAAAGGTTTGACGTTTTTCTCAAATACTTCTCAAAAGGTCACAGTGACCTTGAAAGACACAGCTAACGTGTTTTTAATACAAACTGTGTATACAAATAGAGATTGTTAGAATTGTTAGAAAGGTTTGACGCTTTTAATCCAAACCGTGTATACAAATAGAGATTGTTAGAATTGTTAGAAAGGTTTGACGTTTTTAATCCAAACCGTGTATACAAATAGAGATTGCTTGAAAGACTTGACTCTTTTCTCAGACGTCTCTTAAAATGTCGAAGTGACTGAAAGACACAACCAACGTGTTTTGTAATGCACATTTTGTACGCAAATAGAGATTGTTAGAAAGGCTCGAACTTATTTTCTCCCCAAACTGCCTGTTCCATACGATCAGTAGAAATGATGGAGACCCATGCTGAATTACGTCGGTGACTTCTTGATTGACTCTGCCTATGAGTACATTTGACTCCAAAATTATAGACATGCACAAGATCTCCTTTCGGAACTATGACAGGTGACTGGCATCATGTCATTTGTGATAACACAGTAGGATGGTTATAAGCAACTATTACACTCAGAATACCTAGCTATCGTCTCTGTAAGCCTGATTTCTGCTTGATATGACTCGACTTTCTCAATAAGCACTTTGATACGTTACTTGTCTAATTAACTGGAATATATATCTCCTACATCTGGACTAGAACTGATCATTTTTCCATATGATTTATTATTCAGTTGACGAGCTGAATTTGACAAAAGTTCATGTCGAGGTCTTTGGTAATGATGGGGAGGGGACGGGAGGGGGAGGGGTAGGTATCAGCGGTTGTCATTAGAAGGATGTGATGATGGTCTCATTATCAGAGAATCCCTCGCACGGTCTGGCTCCGTGCCTGAACGATTACTGTCTTTAGTTTGAGGTTCCGGAGGCAGTGACCTTAGGAAATTGTATCACAACTGGTACAGCTGCACTCCACATAAGTGAACCTGACAGCAGTGTAGGGTCCTTCCGGTGGGTGACCCACAGCAGCTAAACAGCACTGTTTTTTGTGAACTTTCTGAAACTGGAGCTTCAGCTCGGTAAGGTGTTTGAAGGAACAAAATAAACAGCGTCACAACAAGGCCACTAAAGAGACTATTTTTGCCTTTGATAAACTCTGCCTTTAACTGTCCTACTGTCATTGTAAGCCACATACACAACATAGGGAAAGAGAAATTTGGGTTGAGGCAGGACAGGCGACAGGAAAGACTCAAGACTCAGGGTTCAAAAGAAATTGCTGATTTAAGGCAACAGCCCCTATCAAAATATCAGGAAAGGGTTCAGGAACGCGGTGTGTGCGTGAGAGGGGGGGGGGGGGACTGAAGATAAAATGCGACGATACATACAAAATGGAAAATGGTCTCATTCATACTCACAAGGTGTCGATTACACATGCACACAACACAGAAAGACACTCAGACAGACAGACAAACAGACAGACACAGACACAGACACAGAGAAAGCAATCCAAACCGGCCGTGACAAGAATTCATTATTCTCTTCACAAGATAATGACTTCGACAAAGAATATTCCATCTCACCCCTAATATTTTAAGTTCCATCCTGGCGTGAAAATAAAAAAAATCCCCAAACCTCTTCTCTGTCCATCTTGATGTTTCCATTATTCTGATAGCGTCAGCTCAGTATTTCATTTGTCGTTTCCCTCTTCTGCCCTTCCGTGTAGAAGTTTTGGTTGTTGTTGGGTTGTTTTTTTTTCGTGGACTCGGGTACTCTGAGAGATAATTCCTTCTAGATTTGGGAGGAGCGCATATGGAATTGTCCGAGTGGGATGAACCTGTTATGAAAAAATTCCAGTTGTCAGAAGAATGGTACAAGATAACAAGAAATCTGTCATGTTAGTAAGGCAGAAAATCTGGACCTGACAAAGTGATGCAGTGCCAATGAATGACACGTGAAGAGAAACAACCTCTAGTTTCTTTGTTTGTTTATTTCGTTCTTTCTTTGTTTCTTTCTTTGTTTCTTTCTATTTTTCTTTCTTTCTTCCTTTATTTCATTCTTCTTTCTTTCTTGCTCTCTTTCTCTCTCTCTCTGTCTCTCTCTCTCTCTCTGTCTGTCTCTCTCTCTCTCTCTCTCTTTCTTTCTTTCTTTCTTGCTTTTTTTCTGTTTTTTTGTGTGTCTTCCTTTCCTTCCTTCCTTCCTTCTTTCTTTCTTTCTTTTTCTTTCCTCGTGTCTTTCTTTCTTTCTTGCATTCTTCCTTTCTTTCTCTTTCTCCCCTTTTTTCTTTTTTCTTCCTTTCTTTCTTCCTTCCTTTTTTGTGTATGCACCCTTGCATCATATTTGGTGTTGTTGGGAGATTAAGGTGATGGCCAGCAGCATTCCAGAAAGAAGCTTGAAGGAACGTAAACGACAGAGAGAAAATGACAGCGACAACAACAACAACAACAACAGCAGAAGCAGCACCAGCACAATAACAACAACAACAGCCACAAAAATGTGGTTTTCAGTTTTTTAAAAATCACACACGAAAACATACAGCCACAAAAATGTGGTTTTCAGTTGAAAAAAATTACACACGAAAACATCTATACTTCTAACCCTACTGCAAGCAGCTTGGTTGGTTGGCTGTTTTGGTTTTCAGAAGTAAAGTTATTTCATTAGTAAGATCGTTGGTTAGGTGGTTATTCGTTTAGCAGGTCACTTAAATTAGCTTGTTAGCTACAAACGTGGTCAATCTACTCATTAGGATATTGGTTCATTTACTATGTACCTAATCACCCGATAATGCAATTTGTTGAAATTGTTGACGAGATTAAAACTGGCACACAGACACAGAGAGAGAGAGGGGGAGAGGGAGAGAGAGAGAGAGAGAGAGAGAGAGAGAGAGGAGACACAGACAGACAGACAGACAGAGACAGAGACACAGCGACGCAGAGAGACAGAGAGATAGGGGAGAGAGAGAGTGAGAGAGGAAAAGAAACAAAAATTATCAACAAAAAACATGAAATATTGGTACAACAATCTGCGATTCTCTTCACAAGATATCGAATACGACTACGATCCCTGTTTCTTATCAGTGGTGGAACAAATGAGTTACGGATTTTTCACAGACAACAAGGAATCTGTTTCGTGATGTATTGGCAATGACCGATATACTACATGAAGAGCTG